>CM045761.1:55413037-55867811 GCA_025200525.1 Camellia lanceoleosa | reverse complement strand
AATATCTTCTTTTAAAAATGTAAATTATTTAAACTTATTTTTGTAAGTGCTTAAGAAATTTTATTTTTAACCAATAACACCTTCAGGCGTCGTTACTATTTAAATTTGAGATCCATATTTTTATTTAATACTAATGGTACATTTTTATATTAGCTTATGAATTTCATAATCCGTCTTTTTAGAAATTTTTTATAGAGTTTCATACTGGTTTTTAAATCAATTTAATATTCATCTAGATGAAAAATTTTCCTCATAAAATTCAAATGATTTGCAATCGAATATTTTACAAATTTAATATCTACAATATTTTCTAATCTGAAAAATATAAACTTTTCCATTTGTCAACATTTTTACAATGATAAATAAATACATCTCAAAATTGCATTTCTTTACCTCTGCATTTGAAAATAGTAATTGTTATATAAAAAGATAGTTAATTGAATATAGAACCTCTAGCTCATTTACACACAATGAACAATATCATGTTTTGGCACGATATTTATTTGCAAATGATAAGTGAAAGAGGGTGATTTAATTTTTACAAAATTCAAGAAATTATTTAGGTAAGAATTTATCTCTATCTCTATCACTGTTTTTGTTTTTAACATTGTACTGATATTTTAATTTATGAAATTTAAGATTTTGTTTGGAATAACATTTCACCTAGTTAAAAAATCATTCAATAAATAGAGTCTCGTTAACAGTTAGTCATTTAATGAAATAGTAAGTGGAGTTTCATTGAGTAATAAGTCAAATTGTGAAATAATGCAGTGAAATCTCATTGAGTAGTAACTTTCAAGTCTAATAAAATAATAAGAATTGTCTCATTAAGTAATGCATGTAAGTCAAATTGAGAATATCAGAAAATTAGATTCATAGTGATCAAAAATTCTTTTTCCTTTGCGGTTTGAAACTGTATCTGAGCACTTAGTTCTAAGCTTCTGAAGATTGTTGTTGTATATATCTTGTCATCCTTTAATTCACTTATTTTGATTTATCTAAGATGTATTGTTGGCGGGTTTATTCTGATTTAAATTGCTGATTAGGAGCAAATAGTTTCTTCTTGATTTTGAATGTCTTCACTTTCGGCGAGCCTTTTATCCTCAATGACTCTTTGTTTTAGATCCTTACGCTCGGGCAGGGGTTCGCCATTTCGGCTGAGGATTCAATTTAGTATTAAGTGGCTCGGCGAAGTCATACCGTTGGCGTCTTGGCTAATGTTTAAGTTACGGACTTGAGAGTCGCAATTCTTGGCTCAGCGAGCTTTTCTTCGCTCGACAGCGAATTAATATGTTTGAGTTTCTTCGCTCGGCGAGCGATACATCGCAAGAGCATGCTTACGGAGTTCGCGAACTGGCTTGGTATTAGCTCGGCCAGACTTTCTTTGCTCGGCAGGGGACTTCTTGATCAGCGACCATCCTTAATCTTGAGCCTGTGATGATGATAGTGTTATATCAGTGGCGTGACGAGAAACACTTTATTTTTTCCTTTTGTTTTTCCAACCTAATTTAGTGCAATCTCTCTACCACTTTTAGCTACTCTAAGGGATTAAATCTGGTATTCAACAGTGGTTTCTCTTAAATATTTTATACTGAGAAGATGAAGTGCTTGGGCGTTGTTGTTTTAATCGAGCATTAGTAGATTTAGACACTTTATGGTTTTTCCTCCTCTACTCCTTTGAGCTTCTAATTTTGAAATTGAATGTCCCTCATCTTATATGAGTTTGTCTTTAAATTTTGGTCATTTGATATGTTGGTGTTGTAAATTTTGAGAAAGGATTGGAGGGGGTTTGGTTTGTAATTTAGAAAAAGAGGGGTTTTATGATTTAAGGCTCCTTGTGTATTTAAAACCTATTGAAAAATGTGAGGAGGTTTAGGGTTATTAAATTGATGAGAATTTTGGGTTTATAGATCAATATTTTGATAAATATGAGAGAATACTAATTATTGTAATAAATTAATTTGTATAATTAATTTGGGAAAAATGTAAATATGAAATTGAGTTGAAATGCATGAAATTGGGAAATTATAGGATTGAATGGTGTAGATTGGATTAATTAATCACTCACCTATGGAATAAGTTGAGATTATATCTATTTCTATGCATTTTATTTTCTATTTGGAAATATTTGCCTTTGGCTACTCGGTGGAGGATAGTCTTGATTACCTTTGCATGTTGATTAGGGAAGCTTCTAAAAACTAATCACATTGTATATAATGAGTTGGAATAATACATCAAATTTGTGTATTAGTTGAACATGTATATATGATAATTGTTTATATAAATTGTATTGTGTGGGGAGGAGATGAGGATGTACTCACATGGTTTAGGAGAAGATAGGAGATGGACTCCTAAAGCAGGAAGAAGATAGAGGATGTAACTACTCAAGCCATTGATCTGACAAATATGTGTATCTATTGAGAAGTATTGATATAAGCAAATATATATATCATATATATGAAGTATATGAAAGTGTTTTGTTTGAGATTGATACAACAATTATGGTATTATCTATTGTGGAAGTAAGTGTCTAGTATGAGTTGTTATCCCAATTGAAATGGATGTACTATTAATATGGCTGTAATCTCATTTAAATTATCAGCTGGGATTGAGCCACAGTTTATGAAATGAGTTGATGAGTAAAGGAAAGTGGAATATAAATGGACACATATTGATTGTCATGTGGGAAGCGTAATATGTTGTAGAATTGGTTTATAAATGTTAACATCACAACTCGTGGGAATGCCATTATTTTAGTCATTGTTCATATTTGGCTTAGTATATCTCTTACAGGGGCGTGGCTACGCTATATGGGACATCATTTTAGTCAGATGGTATGCCGGCTCCAAGGACATAACTTGGGAGGCTAAAGGTTGAACTTTTTATTGTTTTGTTATCTTTTGGTGTATTACATGTGAATTCGGGCCAAGGGCTTAATATGTATTTGGGTTAGTACCCTCTCTTTGTAACCAAGTGTTGGCTTGGAAAGATTATAAGCCCATAGGGCATTTACTTTTGTTGTCAACATGTAATACTTTTGTATGAACTACTCGATGAATAGAAAGATATTTATTTCTCTTATATCAATGCATGTCAAGAATGTTGGGTTTTATGTATTATTTTGAGGCGTTACGACTTGGTATCGGGCGTGCTCGGGTTTGAATACTTTAGTGCGTGGGAAGTGATTAGTATCACAATGGGTTTGTCTCGCTTCTTAGAGACTTCGTGTAATGTTATCTGTAAAACTTATATGATAACATGTTTATGTGACTATATGGGTATGGGATGTAGTTTCTAGGATGTTGATTGGATCCTTAGGTTTACGTGAGTCTTGTTGGAAAAGCACTTGATCAATCTTTGTTTCTAACCTAAACTCTTGCAATACCTCGGAATTTGTCATTATCCACAAATGAAGTCACCCAGAATTAACACCCAGTGCTTATGTGATTATGTGTATACGTGGAATGAATTCGTTGTCTAATACATTAGGGCCTTGAGTGGTATAACCGGCACATTTGTGAATGTGCTAACGTCTTATTACCTTTATTAGGATGTCGGGGCGAGGGCGTGGAGGTAGGCATGGTAGCCTCGGAGGCGAGGAGATACTATCTGGGATAAGATTCGGGCAACAGAGGTGTTAGTCGAGCCAATATGGAGTCGAGCGATGGGTGATAGCGAGCCATGGGTGCTAGCCCAAGATGGCGGGAGCTTTGAGGAATCCGCGAACATTCTCGCTGAGAATCAAGTTCGAACCCGGGTTGTTGATCACGGGGCCTTCTTTTACGAAGAGGAGTTTTTGGTCTAGTGGGATGAGTTTTTGGGATCAGAAAGAACCACTTAAAGTGATGAGTGGCTCGAGACGGATGACTAAGATGTTTGAGATGCTTGGCATTAAAGCCGGGCATTGAAGGTGTCCTTGTCATCTTTCTAGCTAAAGGGGATCTTGGTCGATTGGTGGAAGTTCATGAGAGGTGTTGGAGGGACTTAGGAGGCCTTCGTAAATGCTTTCTAGGAGAAGTTCTTGTCTCCAATTTGTCAAGGGAAAGTTGAAGATTAGTTTTTCGACAAGCATTTGAGTTCATCGGTGGCGAGTTTGAGGCGCATTCTCAGTTTATCGAGGTTTGCGAGCTTGTGGCGTCGAAGAACGCCGTTGTCTCAAGTTTGGGGAGAAAGGCGAGTCGCAGGCTCAAAGACTAGAGTTAGAGTCTATGACCCGGGACTATGGGCGCCTTGTGGATCTTTGCAGTCCATATGGAATTATGATCACGAGGAGGAGGATGGCGGATGAGGGCTCCAAAAGGAGTCGGGATGGCGGGGTGATGGCGGAGGCGAAGGTTCTAACCCTCGATGGTCTCGAGGTGGTTTTGTTGGATCTACCTTTCATCTTGCAGTCTGAGTTGGGAGAAAGCGGCGAAGCGTTACTTGTTACAAATGTGGCGGCTTGGTCATAAGTCTCGGCTTGCAGGAGGAGGCGGCTACTTTATCTTCGGCTCAACCTCAGAGCGGGGTCGAGGCGGAAGGTCCCAGCGTCTTGTTACGGTGTGGTCGGGTAGGGCACGAAGAGGTTCTTCCTGCGGTTGAGTGGCACATTTGGTGCGTCTAGTGTGAAAGGCGGACATAGGTTTTGACCAACAGTCAGTTCAGGCCTCAAGGGCCAATCAAGGGGCTTCATCGTCTCAGTCTGTGCAATAGTCTTTTGCTCCTAAAGGTGAGCAAAGTAGATCGAGACCGAGGCGTGTATGTTGTTCTTTGCTTGAGGATCTTGTACTGCTCCATCTGTTGTGAGAGGTACCTTCTTGTTTTGCAACTTCGGTTGCTAATGTGTTGATTGTCTGGTGCATCCATTCCTTTATATCTCGCATTGCATCCGTTTTGGGGTTGGGTTGGTGTAGTTAGCATCTCCTATTTGTGTTGTGTCACCCAGGTTGGGGTGAGTTGATTTTAAACGAAGTGTAGGTAAGTGATATAAGGTGTGACCTTGACTTCCATTTCCTTTTGTAGTAATAGCTATATCGGGTTTTGATGTGATTTTGGGTATGGGTAGCTATCGTCATACCTGCTATCATCGGCTGTTACCGTCGGAGGTCACCGTATGTACCGGCGAGTGTTCCATTTCTTGGGGAATCGGGTTGGTAGTGTCTTGCCATTAGTGTATGATGATCGAGGCGGAGTGAGCTTAGTGGTCTTCTAGCTAGCTTTATGAGTGGTGAGTGTGATGGGACCCAGGCTGTATTAGAAAGTGGTTTGTGAGTATTCGGATATCTTTCCCAAGGATCTTGTTAGCTTACCACCTCATCGAAGATAGAGTTCTTTATTGATTTAGTAAAGACGGTTGGCGATTTCTATAGCACCTTATCATTTTGCCCCGAGTTGATTGAGTTGAAGGTTGACTCAAGAGTTGCTAGATAAAGCTTTATCGCCCTAGTGTTTTCCGTGTAGAGCACCGACCCTCTTTGCTAAAAAAAAAGATGGTACCTTGAGACTTTGTATTGATTATCGGAAGTTGAATCGGGCTACGGTCAAGAATAAGTACTCTATGCCTCGTATTGATGATTTGTTTGACCAGTTGAAGGGTTCCCATTGTTTCTCTAAGATAGACTTGAGATCGGGTTACCACCAGTTGAGGGTCAGGGAGGAGGATATTCCGAAGATGGCATTCCGTACGCGGTATGGCCATTATGAGTTTCTGGTGATGCCATTTGGGCTCACCAATGCACCGGTAGTGTTTATGGATTTGATGAACCGGATATTAGAATTCTTAGATAGATTTTATTGATGCGTTTTAGGTGGGCGACATCTGATTTATTGTCTTAGAGGAGCCACGAAGAACACTTGAAAGTGGTGCTTGAGTTGCTTAGAGCCCTTAGAATTGTATGCCAAATTTGGAAAGTGTGAGTTACGGCTGGGAGAGGTCAAATTCTTAGGCCATGTGGTCTCCGGGAAAGGGTGTCTGTTGATACATCCAAGAATGAAGCGATTACAAGATTGGGCATAGCCTAAGAGTGTTTTTGATATCCATGATTTTACGGGATTAGGCTGGGTATTACTGCCGGTTTGTGAGGGATTTCTCCAAACTAGCTTCACCGTTGACTAGATTGACACGGAAAGGGGTCAAATTTGTATGAAGTGAGACTTGTGAAAAGTCGTTCCAAGAATTGAAGGTTAGATTTACCACCGCTCAAGTTTTGATTATTCTTGAGAGAGGTTTGGGTTATGCTATGTATTGTGATGCCTCACGAGAGGGTTTGGGTTATGTGTTGATGCAAGAGGGGAAAGTGGTTGCCTATGGTTCACGCCAGTTGAAAATACACGAGAGAAAGTACCACTATGAATAACCTAGAGTTAGCAGCTGTGATTTTTGCCTTGAAGATCTGGAGGCACTACCTTTATGGTGAGAGATTTGAGGTATTCTCGGATCACAAGAGTCTGAAATATCTGTTTACACAGAAGGACTTGAACTTGAGGCAGATGAGGTGGATGGAGTTTCTTGAGGATTATGACTTCGAGTTGCACTATCACCCAGGGAAGGCCAATGTTGTGGCCAATGCTCTTAGTAGGAAATCCATTAGTGATGTAGCTTATATAGCCATCTGGGAGTGGGGAGATGTTGGGTGCACTTGGCGAGTTTGATTTATACAGGCGAATCCGTTGAAATTGAAGCCTTGTTTCTGTTGTTACCTGACCTACACTTGTGACTCGAGTGTTAGAGGCTCGAGAGGTGACCTTGAGGTAGAGTCCCTCCGTGAAAATATCTCCGATTGGGAGGGTTGAGAAGGGTTTGTGGTATATCTGATTTGAGTGTGAATCTTAGACCGTTTGTTTGTCTGGGAGTCTTCCGAGAGGAAGTTCTACGGCGTTTCATCATTCCGTCTTGTAGTGCATCTGGGAGGCACTAAGATGTATCGTGATTTGGTCGCCATTTTAGTGGAGGTATGAAGAAAGGATGTGGCGATTTTGTGTCTAAGTGCCTTACTTATCGACAAGTGAAGGCCGACATCGAGGCAGCGGGTTTATTACAACCCTTGCCTATTGCGAGTGGAAGTGGGAGCATGTCACTATGGACTTCGTTGTAGGTCTTCGAGGACTGGCCCGGTGTATTTGGAGTGGTTGTAGCCGGTTGACTAAGTTGGCGCACTTTATCCCTATGCGTGTGAGATTGGGTAGATCATCTTGCCGACTTGTATATTCGGGACATAGTGAGGTTGCTCGAGGTCCTAGTGTTGATCGTCTCGAGATGGAGATCCAGCTTTCTTGCTAGGTTGTGGTAGAGTTTGCGATGCCTTAGGCACTAGATTGACCTTTATACGGCTTATCATCCTCGGGCCAGCCAGGCGATCAAGCGTAATATTGATCCTTGAGGATATGCTTCGAGGTTATGTTCTTGACTTTAGTGGGTAGTGGGAGGCACTTGCCCTTGGTGGAGTTGCCTACAACAACGACTTTTAGTCAAATGTCGGTATGCACCGTTTGAGGCCTTGTATGGCCGACCTTGTAGAATCTCAGTTTGTTGGGTCGAGGTGGGTGATGCACCATTGTTGGGCCCGAGTTGGTGAAAGCGATGGAGAAGGTTGAGCTTATCCGTAGGAGGCTTATTCTGACCAGGTCGTCAAAGTGTTATCTTGGCCGACCGTAGGAGGAGGCCTTTGGCGTTGAGGCGGGTGATCATGTCTTCTGAAAATATGACCTAGGCGGGGTTTGATGAGGTTTGGGAAGAGTGGAAAGTTGTCCCCTCGGTTTATAGGCCCTTTCGAGATCCTTGAGAGGATTGGCGAGGTTGCCTACCGTTTAGCTTGCCGCCGCGGTTGTCCGAGTGCATGGCGTGTTTCATGTTAGTATGCTTAATCTGAGCGGATCCATCGCATGTATTGGATTGGACGACTTAGGGTTGATGATGATGCCTCGTATGAGGAGAAAGCGATTCGGGTCTTGGATAGGCGGGATCAAGTCTTGCGAGGCAAGACCATCCCATTAAAAGTTTTGTGGAAGCTTCACGGTGAAGGAAGCCACTTGGGAGCGTGAGTTGGAGGTCGAGAGAAATATCTGGATCTAGTTGTAGATGTTTGAGCATATGTTGCATATTTTGATGTATTGTTAAACCTTAAGAGTATTGAATATGTCTTAAGTGTAAAACATTGTATATGCTTGATTTATGGAAGTATTATGGAACTGCCTTGAAATGGAAGTTTAATAATTGCATGTTGTAATATATATTGAGAGATGCCTCTTCACAAGAAATGGAATGACCATTAATGGGTCAAGTTGTTGAATATTGAAATGTAACATTGTTGGAAATTGAGAAAAACTTGTTTTGAAAACTTGTGCCTAATTTAGGGACAAAATTCTTCAAGAGGAAAAGGTTATAGCGATCCGGTCTTTTCCTTTTGGTTGTTGTATCCGGGACTTAGGTTCCGTGGAGATTCTTTGTTGTATATATCTTGTTGTCATCCTTTAATTCCTTATTTTTGAGTTATAGGATGTGTTGGCGGGTTTATTCTGAGTTGGGTGTGATTGGGGAGCAAATGGTTGCTGCCAGATTTTTAGTGTCTTAAACTTGGCGAGCCTTTTGTCCTTTCGAGCAAGCTTTTGTTTTAGATCCTTCGCTTTCGAGCGAGGTTCCTTTGCTCAGCGAGTTGAGTTTTATGTACGGTGGCTCGGCGAGCTTTTCTTCGCTCGAACAGCGAAGTGTATGTTTTGAGTTTCTTTCGGCGAGCATTACATCGCTTCGGCGTGCTTCAGGTTGTAGGCTGAAGCTTGAATTGTTAGCTCGGCGAGACTTTCTTTGCTCGGCGAGGGTTTCTTAATGTCAGTCGCTCGGCGACCAATCCTTCACTTCAGCGAGCACATGTTACTCTCCATAGGTAGCGGCGGAAACACTTCATTTTTCTTCCCTTTTGTTTTCAAAACCCTAATTTCGGCTCTCTCTCTCTCTCTCTCTCTCTCTCTCTCTACACATACCTTCTCTCTAGGGATTCATCTAGTATTTGTGAGTTTCTACCCTAACTCCTTTGAAAGAAAGATAGAGAGTGGCTTGAACTTCGTTTTAATCGAGCATTAGTGGATTTGGAGCACTTTGGTTTTCCTCATCTACTCCTTTGGACTTCTAATTTCGGTAGGGATATCCTACTCTATCTTATGAGTTTTGTCTTTAAATTTTGGTCATTTTGATATGTTGGTGTTTTGGGTAATTTTGAGAAAGTTAGGGTTTGGTTTGTAATTTAGAAAAGAGGGGTTTTATGATTTAAGGCTCCTTGTGTATTTAAAACCTTGAAAATGTGAGGTTTCAAGATTAAATTGATGAAATTTGGGTTATAGATCAATATTTTGATAAATGGGACAATGCCTAGTTATTGTAATAAATTAATTTGTATAATTAATTTGGGAAAAATGAAATATGAAATTGAGTTGAAATCCATGAAATTGGGAAATTATAGGATTGAATTGTGTAGTTGGATTAATTAATCACTCACCTATGTAATAAGTTGAGATTATATCAATTTTTTGCATTTATTTTACATTTAGAAATAAGCACTTTGAGCTATCGATTGGAGGATAGTCTTAATTATTGTAAATATTTGCATGTTGATTAGGAAAACTAAAACTAATCACATTGTATATAGCGGTTGGAATAATACATCAAATTTGTGTATTGGTTGAACATGTATAAGATAAATGTTTATATACATTGTATTGTGTGGGAGGAGATAGGCGATGTACTCCACGGTTTAGGAGAAGATAGGGGATGGACTCCTAAGCTGGGATATTGTTTGGGAGAAGATAAGGGATGTACTCCATTGATCTGACAAATATGTGTATCTATTGAAGTATTGATATAGCAAATATATATATCATATATGAAGTATGGAAGTGTTTTGTTTGAGATTGATACAACAATTATGTGTATCTATTGTGAAGTAAGAAGTGTTTAGTATGAGTTGTTATCCCAATTGAAATGGATGTACTATTAATATGAGCTGTAATCTCATTTAAATTATCTGGCCAGGTTCTGAGCCACGTTTATGAAATGAGTTGATGAGTAAAGGAAAGTGGAATGTAACATGGACATGATTGTCATGGAACTGTAATATGTTGTAAATTGGTTTATAAATGTTAACCATCTGTCGAATGCCATTATTTTAGTCATTGTTCATATTTGGTTTAGTATATCTCTTAGTGTGCCTCGCCTATATGGGACATCATTTTTAGGTGCAGATGGTATACCACCTCCAAGGGCGTAGCTTGGGAGGCTAGAGGTGAAAGACTTTTTTTATTGTTTTCTTTATCTTTTGGTGTATTACATGTGAATTTAGCCCAAGGGCTTAATATGTATTTGGGTTAGTACCCTCTCTTTGTAACCAAGTGTTGGCTTGGAAAGTTGTAAACCCATATGGCATTTAATTTTGTTGTCAACATGTAATACTTTTGTATGAACTACTAGCGATGGATAGAAAGATGTTTATTTCTCTTATATCAATGCATGTCAAGAATGTTAGGTTTTATGTATTATTTTTGAGGCGTTACAAATTCTCATTGAGTAGTAAGTCAAATCTACTTACCATGAAATAGTAAGTGTAGTTTTATTGAATAGTAAATGTTATTTAATTGAGTAATAAGTCAAATTTAATAAAGTATTAAGTAGAGTCTCGTTGAGCAGTAAGTGTAGTTTAATTGAGCAATAAGGGAAATGTCACGCCCCAAATTTTAATCACAAGAAAACATTACCAAAATCTTTAATTTAGGTCCCTTTTTTTTTTTTTTTACCAACATCCATTACCCTTGAGTAATAGAAATGCAATGATACATGTCCTCTCTCTCTCTCTCTCAATGAATACTACAATGATAACATTACATGTCAATCTCTTACTGAGAAGCTACAAATAAATAAAAATACAAATACAAGATCCATTATATATCTACAATGAAATTACATACAAAAGACACATGGACTCCTTAACTCTTCAATCAAAGAATCCACACTATCTTCCTGTAAAAAAATAAAAACAACAGGGGTGAGCAGGAATGCCCAATAGGAATCTCATTGTTCTCAATCAATAACTAACACACATAGAAATGATCACGCATGCAAGGTGATACCATATAGTAGGATGAAATTTTATAATTTCAAAATATCATAAGCAAAGTACCTTTTTCTCAAAAGACTATTTAAAACAGTTTTAAGAAAAACCTTCAGCCATTAAAACCATCCCTTAACTTTAGAAAATCTATAGATTTTTGTGGAGCAAACATATTTAAGAAACAAAATCATCAATAAGTTATTAACCCATTCCCAAAGGATTTCTCATTTAATTTCCATTTTTAATTTTCCTCTTTTTCTTTCATTTCTCCTTTCTTCTCATTATATTTAATTAGAACTCCATTACTTCAAGTGCAAGTTCCCTTCTTAATTTTGTAACAATTCTCCTATACTCAATTTACTTCATTATTTACACTCTTAAATTTCATCTCAAGATAACATAAGATTAATAAACCCCTTTCAATTCAACCTCTCCTTTATTTACAGAAAAACACACATAATTTACTTTTATTGCCATAACTAATTCATTAGGTTCACCATCACCAATCCATAATCCCTTACTCATTTTTGACTTCGATTCTTTACAATTAGTGCCTATCTACGTTTCGTCTTTATACCAAATTATACTTCAATTTGCAATTTCACAGATTCATCATAAGCCACAAATAACATCATCAATTCAACACGCTTGTCGACACACATCTCAACACAATCCACCTTTTGCCAACTTACTATGGCGAGATAGCAGGCACCCAATTCATAACACTTTCCACCTTTCGCCGGCTACTATACGGCAGGAAGTGAACTCCCGAAGACCATTTTCTCAAAAGCTATTTTCTTTCAAAAACCATATTTCTCCAAAAACCATTTTTCAACTTTTTAAAACCATCCCCCACATTTGCCGGCTACTATACGGCGGGATGTGGGCATCCAAAATATTTTCGAAAACCATCTGTTTTTCCACTTTTGCCAGCTATTATATGGCAGGACTATGTGGACACCCAAAAATCATTTTTCCACTTTCACCGGCTACTATACGGCGGGACTATGTGGACACCCAAAAACATTTTCCCACATTCGTCCGGCGATAAGCCTAGACAGGGCAATTGGGCACCTTTAATTCGAACCACCCCCACATTTGTCGGCTACTATATGGTGGGACGTGGGCCCCCAAAAACATTTTTAATCAATTTTTAAAACCATCCCCCACATTTACCGGCTATTATACGGACGGTTGTAGGCACCGAAAAACTATTTTTCAACTCCCCGTGCGGGTACCAACACAGCACCACCCAACACAACTCAACCCAAACTCAACATGTCCCAACACAACTCAATTCAACACAATTCAACATGATTCAAACACAATTCATCATAGTCCAACACAATTTGATTCAACATCATTCAATACAACTCAACATAATCATCACAATTCAACATAATTCAAGTTGAACTCTTAAACCTTTATTTCATTATTTCACCCCAAGGCCCATGTCATCCATATCATTAATAAATCATTTCCCCAATTTTCCTTTCATATTATCACATGATTTACAATGTCTATAACATGGTTCATTCGCTAATTTTTAACATAATTTCCAAACATTTTCAAAATCAACTAGACTTATATATTTACAATTCAATACCTCAATTTCATGATTCTACTTACAATTTGGGCAAACTCATTATCTATCATCATGAATCAACCTAGGGTTTTCAAGAAATAATTAAGAATTTCAAGCAAAATTCAAACTTCTTAAACCATTACTTTTTATTCCAATTTCCCCATTGATTATACACCCTAGGTTCATAATCCATAATCTAAACCCAACAATAGAACCCTAACTCTTCAAACCCTAAATCCCCAATTTCCATGATATAATTCTATATGCTCAAAAATGTAGATTTTGAATTTATATAATCAAAATACCATGAATCTATCTATTAATGTAAGCATTGAAGAAGAACTAGGACCCCTACCTCAAGATTGGAAGCTATGGTTGAAGACCCATCTTCAAACTTCAAATGAAGTAGTAATGAAAGTTAATTGAATAGTAAGTACAGTCTTATGAAATAGTAAATAGAAACTTACTAAATAGTAAGTAGGGTTTAAATGAGTAGTAAGTGAAGTGTAATCAAATTATAAGTGGAATCTCATTGAGTAATAACTCGAGTCTATTTATCATGTCGTAGTAAGTAATAAGTCAAGTCTACTGAAGTAGTAAATGGGGTTCATTTGAGTAGTAACTAAAATTTAATAAAATAGTAAATGAAAACTCATTGAATAATAAGTGGATTCTAATGAAATAGTAAGTGGAAGATCATTGAGTAATAAGTAAAATTTAATTGAATAGTAAGTAAAATCTAATGAAGTAGTAAGTGAAAGCTCATTGAGTAATAAGTGAAGTGTAACGAAGTAATTTCCAATTTCTGGTGACGTCTTGATATTTTAACCTATTTTATAATTATCAATCCTTTATTAATTTCCAATTTCATAATATGAAGTGAGAGTTGAAATCTTCACGAAAACACAATCAATCGATGAAAATCACGGTCTCTACGGGCTTCACTTTTTACAAGAGATTTAGGCTTGATTCTTGGTGAGAAGAGATTTCTAAAGAGAAAGTTTGGGGTTTTTGAGCTAGGGAGAAGAAGAGGAAAGAGGAAAGGAAAAGTAAGAAAAAAGTCACGAAGGTAACTTTTAAGTTTCTTGATTCGCGGAGGCTGTTAAGCCGGTCTTTCCATCGCTTGAGTGGTGAACTCAAACTCTTAGCATTTTGATCTGTAGAGCAAAGTACTGGTTACTCCATCTTCATTGCTCAAACGGTAAAACCAACCGCTCGAGCGATCACCGTGAAAACAGATTGTCACACAAGCTTAGTTCCTAATTGCACAACCATTTAATTTGTATTTCTTTTACGTAAGTTTACAATATAAATAAGGAAATACCCCTCATTTGGATTCAAAGAAAAATACAAAAAAAAATTAAAATCCAATTAAGTCAAAAAACGAGTCCCACAATTTGAGGTCAAAAATAATTTTCCAACTAAAATTTCTAAATTTGATGTTGAAATGAAGGGGTTAATACTTCGTAGAAAAATCTCTTAAAATCAAATTAGATTATTTAATATATAAGGAACAATTACTGTTAAAAATTATTTTCGAAATTGTAAGTTTTGAAAAATCCACTTTCCACACTTGAGAAAATTTTAGGGCTTAACTCAATTGTGACCTTTTAATGCAACTATCTCTATCTGAAAAAGAAATAAGGGTAGGGTCTCGGTGGTGCCGTTCTTGAGAACTTTTCAATTATAATTAAAATAATAATCATAATAAATCATAATCAATATTACGATGAATCATACCAAGGGTAATAACAAATATTGTTTGAGGCATATAACTAAAGAACTCTTCAATCATAATCAAAATTAAAATTACAAGTGGTTATAATTAGGGTTTGGTTTCTCTTAAGTTGTCATTTTAACTTAGCAAGCGTTTGGACTTAGTAGGTCCATTTTGGAATTGATTTTGATAATTCAAACCGTTCATTTTTATTTATTTATTTTTTGGGATTCATTGAATAGAATATTTATGCAAAAAATTAAAATGATTGAATATCGATAGCTAAATATTTGAATCATATTTGTTTTAAAAAATGGACGATAAATATAATTTCAAGAATAACGATATATTTTTTGTAATATAAATTTGATTCTAACATATAGCTATCTATATTCGATTATTTTGATTTTTTTGGATGAATATTTTACTCAACGAGTTCTAAAAAATGAACGGTTCGAATCATCAAAAGCAGAACCTCTGATTAAGATTCAAATATGAAAGAAGCCCAACCCTAGAGCATAATTAACACAGTAATGTGTCATAATCAAGTTATAATCAATAACACAATGAGTTATAATTAAAGATTACAAAAGTTATAACTGGACATATGATACACTCAAAAAGCGAAATTTGTATTATAAAATTTTCGTGTAAACACAAAAATAAATATGAATATATTATATATTTTTTCATATTAAATAATTAATATTATTCTTTTATTCATACAATGACAAAATATTATTGAAAAATTAGCTAAATTTTATTTAAATTAAAATTTAAAGAAATTTTAATATAATTATGTCAAATTTGATGGAATTTAATATAATTTTTAAATCTTAAAAACGATTAATCTAATATTTTATAAATAATTTAATGTAAGATATTAAATCCATCCAACATCTGGAAAATAAAAAATAAAAAAAATAATCACATCGTATTAGAGTACACATTGAGGTATGTTACACATATTATAATACCATTTTGAGGTATGATACACAAAAACTACTTTTGCGTCAGAGAGGGGATGATGATGTGCCTTAAGACACAACAGTTACTGTTGTGCCCCTTGGGAGAGGTTTTTCTGAGTGTTTTTTGATGATCTGAACCGTTCATATTGTAAGGTTCGTCGAGTAGATCATTCATATAAAAAATCAAGTTGATTGAATATCTGTAGCCCTATAACCAAAGCATATTTGTTTCTATAAAAATTAACGGTTAACATAATTTTTATAAATTTTTAAAACCAATTGGGATCTGATCATGGGATTATGAATATCCAATTAATTTGATTTTTTACAGGAATAATATTATTGATGAACCTTATAATATGAACGGTTTAGATTATCAAAAAACACTTGGGAAGACCCTTTCAAAAAAACAACGATGGCTTGTTGTGCCTTAAGAACAATGACACCCCCATATCCCTTTTGCGCGTAGTAGTTGGACCCAGTGCTGCAGTCCAACATAATCAAGCAACATTTTTTCTAACTACACGACCTAAAACTATGCCGTCATATTCACCCAAAAAAATCTTTATGGTCACTATCACCCAATTTTTTTTTTATGGTCACTATCTCCTAAGTTACTTAATTTATCATTTTTAAAAATTACTCTTAATAATGTGTTTAATAAATGTCAAATTTTAATTTGTCAATTATTTCATCATGTGGGATCTAATCTCAATAGCACATCATTAGAGATCACTTAAAAGTAATAAATTAAGAGAATGTAACATTATTGGTAAGTCAAATAGGATATATGCACAATTGCGAGTTTTATTTATTTATTTATTTATTTTTGTGAATATTCTAAAAAAATTAACTATTTAGGAAAGTAATGAACTTTTCAAACTATTTATCAAAATAATTACTTTTTTTAATTATAAAAAATGAGGGATAAGATGAGGAATGCAATAAGAAAACTCATTGTTGATATGCTTACAGATATCTCTATAGCGATCCCGGGTTTTCCCCTTTATGTACTCTATTCTGGATTTGGGTTCCTTGGTTGAGTATTGTTGTATATGTCTCCTTCCGTCCTTTATTTCCTTGTATTTGAGTTTTAGGATGTATTGGGCAAGTTTGGAACAGGTGTGTTTTTGAAACAAATGGTTGCTGTCCAGTTTTTGGTCTCCTCGCTCGAGCGAGGACTTTGTCGCTCGAGCAAGCCTTGTGTCTTGTGTCTCTTAAGCTTGAGAAGTCTTGCGCTCGAGCATGCTTGAGGTTGTAGACACGAAGCTTTGCATTATTCGCTCGGCGAGGCTTTTTGTGTGGCGAGGTCTCTTTTTGCCTGATCGCTCGAGCGACCACTTCTTCACTCGAGCGAGGCTCGAATATATCAAATCGCAGCAGCAGTCTTCTTTCCCACTTTTTGATTTCTTTCTCTTCTCAAACCCTAGATCTGACACACTCTCTCTCACTACATACACCTTCTCTCTACAAATACATCTAGTTTTAGTGGTCTCCTACCCTAATCTCTTTGTAAGAAAGGTAGAGCTTGGTGTGGGCTTCACTTTGATCCGAAAAAGTTGGTGTTTGGAGCATCTTCGAGTTTCCTCTCTTTCTCATTTGAGTCTCTCCATTTGAGGTAGGAATAAACTACTCCTAGTTATGAGTTTTAATATAAATTTTAGTCATTTTGATTAAATGATGAAATTATGGAAATTTTAGAAAGTTAGGGTTTGGTTTAAAATTATAAAAGAGGGGTTTTATGTTTATGAGACTCTGTGTCTTGAGACCTTGTTAATGTACTCATTGTTTTATAAAATTGGTGGATTTGGCATTGGGAGCAATATTTGAGAAAGGGGAAAAAATGCCCTAATTTGGGATAAAATGAAATGTTTATCAAAATAATGAAATTAATTATGGGAATGCATAATTGAGTGGAAATGATGAAATTGGGAAACAAATGTGATTATTGGTATAGTTGAATTTGAAAATAAACACCTATGGGAAGTGTATTAATTTATCTGTTTGATGAATTTAATTATACATTTAGAAATAACTACTTTGAAATTTGTCGGTGGAGAATAGTCTTGATTGTTGTAGACACTGCATGTTGATTAGAGAAAATTGAAACTAATCAATTGGAATATGTCATTGAATATGACGATTGGAATAACACATTGAATATGATGAAGTGTTTAAATACATTGCATATGTATATTTGTATAGGAGGAGATAGGGGATGTACTCCAATGTGTGGAAGGAGATAGGGGATGTACTCCAATGTGTGGAAGGAGATAGCGGATGTACTCCACTATTTGGGAGGAGATAGTGTAGACGCGCCCGAACATCCCAGGGAAAATCCCGTTTTGTTCATTTGGGCTCACTACAGTTCGGACTCAAATGTCACAGTTCTGAATCTAATCTCGCTAAGTGCAATGCAAGACCGATAAATCACCAAAGAGTCCAAATCTGGCAAATAGTTTTGAAAAACTAATTTTTAGAAAGAAGTGCTAAACATGGATTGCTTTGCCAGATACAGAGTCGCCGCCTAAATATTTTATTTTGGGGGAATTTAGGAAACCCTGACTCATGCCTAAGGCCACGTGTCTATCATCACCAAAGTTGCCACAGCTCGGGAACTTGAGTACGAGAGGGGAAGGTCAGGCAATGAGCACCCCCACTCGCCCGATCAAAGATCGGCCTTTACTAACATGATACCTTATTTTTGAAAACATATGCGTTCTTATTCCGGTTATTAGCCTAGAATTGTTATGTGATGCACACAACATACAAGTATAGACTAGATCGCCTAAATTGGAACAAAACATCTCATGTTTGTTTGTTTGAAAAATGGTTCGATGGTGCTACTCGCAAGTAGGCTAAGACGTGGATTTGCCACCCTCAAGTGGGCTTAGAAAAATATGATTTTGCCACTCACAAGTGGACTTAAAACTCGCATTTGATGAATTATCCTAATTTAAACAATCTAACCTTCACCCACAGGCATTCAAGCAGTTATATCACATAAGCAAATAGCTTCATGGCAAGCATGCTATCATGGCAGTCACTTACACATATGCAAGGATGCTAAAGCATAAACACTCACCGAGTATTTCGAGCCAAAACAGAAACTAGTAAGTAATCAATGCATGATCCTAGTTTATGTTAAGATGGCTAATGCAACACATGCAAAACGCAACTAAGATAGGCTCGGCTATTCTAAAATGGCATGTGGAATGCAACAATTGATACATGTATTCAACTTGGTATTGAAATACAATGCGATTAGTATGATCTTGAGCCCTGCATGTAAGACGAACGAATGATGCACACATGCTATCATATGGGTGTTTAATCGAAATATGTCCTAAACTAACCATCAAAAGCAGGTAAGTAAAAGGGAGAAAGACGTTGGGTTGGAAGACATTCACACACTCACGCACACTTATTACAAAATTAAGCCCTCTTCGACGGAGGGTCCGAATAAATAATACAACACCAACTAGCTAATCTAAGCTAATCTAATTAAGCTAGTTATTACACAATCAAAATGAATAATAAATTACAGCTAATTATTACACAACTCTAATTAATTAACAAACTAACTAAGTAAGCAATTAAACTAGCATGCAAGCAACATGAATGTGGACTGCCTCAGCTGTGCCTTGCATGATAAAGGATGCATGCATGCTCGAGTTGCCTTGTCGGGAAATCCATCGCGATGCCCCGGCTTGCCTTTGCTTGCAATTGATTCAGAAATTTGCACAAAGCTCCAGAGAGATGAAACTCCACTCCGGGAAACTGTGGGAAGGTTGCCGACCAGCTTATAGGCATGGGAGACCAACTACCAACCACCTTTTGTGGTGGAAACCAAAGAAGGTGGTCGGCCTGCCAGAAAACCTGGTCGGCCGACCAATTTCTTCTCCTGGATTCTATTTTTCTGCAACAAAGGGAAAGAGAGAGGCACGACAAGGTATTTGCAACACATGTGTGCATGACCACTGTCCCCGTCATTGCATAAGCTCTAGGAAGTGTAGTCCTCGACCCTTAGGCCACCGGCCGCGCATCTCGATGCATGATGGCCGAGGAGTCAAATTGCACGACTCAATGTGAAATGAATACACATACAAGCACCTAAAGCCAACAACTCCGTCATGGGTAGTCAAGAGTATCGGCAACCGAGAATCGAGGCACGTTTCGTCATTTTGAGTACGAAACGTCCCTCGTTTCCGATGTTCGGACTAACCCCTATTCCGAACACAATGCAACAAATGATGGCATGCACAATGTGACTTTAAGTATGTAACCTAAATGCTATGCAACGAAGTGAAGCAAACATGCAAAGGATGACATGTAAACATGCAACTAGCATACACAATGCTATGAACTAACAATGGCATACTCAATGCACGTGGTACTTAGCATGTACAATACACCTAAGAACTAACATACACAATGAGATGAACAAGGCATGCACAATACAATGATCAATCATGCGACAATGTGGCACACTCAATGCTGTGGAATACAATGGCATACTCAATGTAAAAATGGACTTAAACTAAAATGACTGGGCCTCGGCCACACCCAAATCAGTGGCCAAACATGATGAAAACACGACTCTAAAACTCATGCTAGCATACACAATGCAAGGACCCAAGCCCAATGGCACAAAATGCGACTCTACAAAAGCATTGAAAGGATGAAATATGGCATACAATGACACATGTTCTAGCTCTGAAATGACATACAAAAATGGTCCCGAATCACGCAAACAACTCAAACAATGCATGTTGAAAGAATCAAGTATCGAAGCTAGTAAAGCACATTACACTAGAGGCATGCAAGGCGATGCTCAAATGACAAAACCAAATCCAAACAGACCTTAAGCAGGCCCAAAACAGTGGCAAAATGAGCCAAGATGATGACTTGAAAGGCATAAGAATGAAGCTCACTGCAAAGGCTCATAAATGGGGTATAATGATGCAACTCTCAAACACATTGAAAGAATGACAAACATAAGAATATGGCCAAGAACTAAACTTTGAAATATCATGCTCAATGATGCTAAAACATGCAAACACCTCAAGTTAAGCATGCAAGGGGATTCAAAACTCAAGGCTAAGCAAGGCTATTACACTACAACCATACATGGCAAGCATCATTCTACTAAGGGACCTCAAAATAGAGCTAAGGCAGCCCAAAATATGAACAAAATCAGTTTGGAGCATGGCCAAAATATGCTAGCATAGAGGGCCAAAACAACATGCATTATAAGCTAGTGAACATAATTTACACTACAAGCATGTGAAGCATATGAGAGGCTACCAAACCAGCCAAAAACAGAATCATGGCATGCCAAAAGATGGCCAAAAACCCACTGAAAATTGACCAATACATGCAAGAATGAGGTGTTACTTTGATAGGCTATGCAAGGGATTGTTCTACACATGCAAGAGGCAAACAAAAGGTGACCAAACCAACCATAGACAGAGTCTAGGCAGGTCCTAAAAGTCACTAAAAAGGGCCTGAACCGAGGCTAGGAAGTGTGGAAATATATGCTTCCTTGGAAAACCAAAAATGCAAGCAAACAAGGTCAAAAGAGAGAGGGCCACCCCTCTCTGATTTTGGCCCTCACAACCACATATTTTAGTGGTTAAAGGGCCAAGAAAAACTCAATACAAAGGTCTCATGGCATGGCTCAAAACAAGGCTAAATAGAGCATGCAAGAGGGTAGATGACCCCCAACACCAAAAAAGCCTTAAACAAACATGAAAATCACTTAAATATGAACCTTTTTCAGTTGACAACAAAGCTCAAATAAGCATGAAAATGAGGCTAAGAGAAGGATCAAAGTAATGCTTAAAAGAGGGAAAAGTGATTACTCTTGAAGCTCAGCAAAACCAGCAAACTTTGGGACCAAAAACCAGTTCTTTAACCTCTGAAAACAACCTCCAAGAACCTCAAACCAATGGTGGAAGTGTATGGCTATGAGGTGTAGTGTAAAAGGGTCAAGAACAATGCACCTTATGAGCCAAAATATAGAGATATAGAGAGATATGTATTGTTTTGCCTTAGATAAAAATTCTAAACCTGGTTCAAAGAGGGGAAGGGCCTCTCTTATAGAAAAACAAGGCCAAAGCTTCTTCAAGAAGCTAAAACAAGGCTCAAGATCCTCCATACACATGTAAGGAGGATACAGTCTGTGCCTTCCAGCTAGCATAGCTGGCACCCAATCAAACAGACAAAACAGGAAGGAGCTGGTCGACCAGAAAAGGTGGTCAGCCGACCACTTTCCCTGGCCAACCGACCAGGGTAGGTGGTCTCCCACACAAAAAAGTGGTCAAGGGCTCCATTTGGTGGTCACCACTTTGAAAGCAAGCTAGTGGTGTGGTGGGAGACCAGCAAATGTGGCCCAAAGACCAAGAAAACCAGCGTCCCGACAAGAAAATTGGCTAGCGGGGAGAAAGTGGTCTCCATGGAGAAAAGGTGGGTGTCCCACCCTTGTACCACCTCCCAAACAAGGAAAACAAGGTTCATGCAAAAATAAAGAACTAACAAGGATGCAAAACGAGAGTTCGGGGGGCAAAGCGCGTGGCCAGGTGCCCTGAAAACTGGTTGTTGAGCACCAAAAGTGGCGTACGGCCACAAAAGTGATCTCCCAGACCATAGTGTCCCTCTAGACAGAGGAAAAAGGGTGTGCTCCAAAAACCGTGCCAAACGTAGAATGTTAAGCGGTCCTGAACCAAGGCGCGCGGCCGATAGCTCTGAAAATTGGAAACAAGTCTCCAAACGGGAACAATAGCCTACGACCACGAAAGTAGCCAACGACCACTGAGAGATGGTCTACAAGACCTTTCCCTCCCTTCGGGAAGAGAAAACAAGACCTGGTCCGCAGACCGAGTCAAGGCACAAAAAGTTTCGACGCTCGGAGGGTAAGGTTCTCAGACAAAACTCCGAAACTTCAGAACGAACACAACATGCACCATCACTGAGCGCTCAATCGATGACGTCTGAGTCTTAAGGTCGGTCGAAAATGGGATGTCTGCAGTTGCCCCTCTTTGACAAAACTCGAAAGTCATAAGTGACGGGAGTGAATGTCAAAGCTCAGAGACGACCCATTTTTGACAAGGCCGAAGACTTAGACAAACAGGCGAGATAATCAACGAGAAATGCCTGTAGGCAGGGGCAAAATGTAAAGGACATGCACGAGGCCGAACAGAACTTAAGATCATGCAAAGAAAATTGTAACAAAGCAAATATACACAATAAATGCAACGGTTTAAGCAAGCGTATACAAAACAAACTACATTACATGCAGAAAGGATGTAAGAGAATTATACAATTCTCGCTACATCTCACACGGAGTACATAAAATACCGTCCGGTTCGTCTGGTTGCACCAGCTTCAAATGAACCGTACATACAATATCATGCCTGCAAAAGAAAGAAATTCAACTAGTACAATATCGTTAGAAACATGCATAGCAATGCAAGTGAAAAGTGCGTAACAACGCAAGTGGAGGGGTGCATGACAATGCAACCTAAGTGTGATGTATAACAATGCAGAAGGGGTGCAAAATAATGCAACCTAAGTGTGATGCATAACAATGCGGGAAGGGGTGCATGACAATGCAACCTAAGTGTGACGCATAACAATGCGGGAAAGGGTGGAAAACAATGCAACCTAAGTGTGACGCATAACAATGCAGGAAAGGGTGCATGACAATACAACCTAAGTGTGACGCATAACAACGCGAGAAGGGGTGCATGACAATGCAACCTAAGTGTGACGCATAACAATGCGGGAAGGGGTGCATGACAATGCAACCTAAGTGTGACGCATAACAATGCGGGAAGGGGTGTATAACAATGCAACCTAAGTGTGATGCATAACAATGCGAGAAGGGGTGCATAACAATGTAACCTAAGTGTGACGCATAACAATGCGAGAAAGGTGTGCATAATGATACATTTTGCATTTCTTGCACACTTCATGCTTTTGCTATGTATTATAACTACTCGTTCTGAACACATTCATATGCACAACACTTCTGCTCATTCTGGCATACGGTTACTTTAGCACAATCTTGATTTGGTACCTTGACTTATTTAGAATCGATGTTGACTTGGCACACAACTTCTGACACAATATTACATTAATTTGGCACATAGCTCATTTGGGCTACGACACATTTTGGTACCACAACATATTTGGGGCATCTGACACATTTGGGGCACCTGACACATTTTGGCACCTGACTCATTTAGGCACCTGACACATTTAGGCACACAGCTCATTTTTGGACACACAGCTCATTTTCAGGCGCACAACTCATTCTCGGGCACATAGCTCACTTTTCGGGCACACAGCTCATTTTTCATTTGCACGCAGCTCATTTTCGGGTGCACAACTCATTCTTGGGAACACAGCTCGCTTTTCAAGCACACAGCTCATTTTTGGGCACACAACTCATTTTTTTATTTTTTTTTCATTTAAATGCTTGTGCGTTTTGAACACCAGCTCATTCTTGGGCACATAGCTCGTTTTTCGAGCACACAGCTCATTCTCGGGCACACAGCTCGCTTTTTGGGACATAGCTCATTTTTGGGCACACAGCTCGTTTTTTTTTTTCATTTCGCACGCAGCGCATTTTCAGGCACATAGCTCATTCTCGGGCACCTGACTCGTTTTCAAGCACCTGACTCATTCTCGGGCACCATTTCGCACACAACTCATTTTTTGGCATACGGCTCATTTTTTTTTCATTTCGCACGCAGCACATTATCAGGCACACAGCTCATTCTTGGGCACACAGCTCATTTTTCGGGCACACAGCTCATTTTTCGGGCACGCAGCTTATAAATTTTCATTTTTAAACACACAGCTCATTCACTTCATTTGCACGCAGCTTACACATTTCAATGTTAAACACGTAGCTTATAAATTTTCATTTATGAACACACAGCTCATTCACTTCATTTCTAAACACACAATTCATGTACTTCATTTCTAAACACACAGTTCATTTACTTCATTTGCCTTGACTCATACATTTCATTACGGCGAATACATCTGTTCATTCTGAATGCAGGTATCTTCTCATTCCACACGGGGCTATCGATCGATCCATGCTAGGGAGTGGTATACGGAGCTCCCGATCTTTGTCGTCACATTGTAGGCGGCGAGATTTGGACCTTTCTGTTCAGGGATATCATGTTATCCAACGAGTAGGACCTTCATGGGGCACTTATGGAGAGATGGTGGGACACCACCAACTCGTTCCACTTTTCAGCAACTAGGGACATGACGATGACCCCATATGACTTCTCTATGTTGACGGGCCTTGATGTGGCGGATTGACCGGTCCCTTATGACACAGACATGGGCGAGTGGGAGGCGGCTTGGATTTATTTGTTGGGGGCCTGCCCGCCGATAGACAGATCATCAGGTAGAGTCGGTACACTGGTTCTTGGCGGTTGAGAGGACTCTACGAGGCTGTCCGGAGATAAGCGATATGCGGGGTTTTTAATGTTCCTCATCGGGACTACTCTCTTCTCCGATTGGAGGAACACGGTTGGACTTTATCTACTCAGCGCTTTGGTAGACCTATCACAGTCGGCCCGGTATGAGTGAAATTTGGCGCCAGCCTTGCTACCCTTTACTGTTATATGAACGCGACCTCCCACGAGCAAGGGAACATAATAGGCGGCTACTGGAGAGCCTGGGAGGTACATTCTGCCCTCTTAATTTACATTTTCGCTTTTCATTATCTGTACACTGCACACGACACACATTACTTTTTGTACTCCACATTCTGCACTCAACATTCTGTATTTTCCGTACTTTTTGTATATTGTATCCTGCACACAGCATTCTGCACTCAGCATTTTGTATTCTCTGTACATTGTATATACTGCACACGGCATTCTAACAACCACTGTTCTGCCTTTTCAGCTGTGGGTTTATGCATACTTCCCGACGCTGGCCCCGGAGCTCGAGGTTGAGGTACCTCTGGAGATCCCTTTCTTACGCAGATTTGAGGGTCGGTGCCAGCCCAGGCCTCGGGAGACTTTACCTTATCTCCGATAGTTCTTCGACACTGTACGGCCGATGGAGGTAATCCAAAACTCTCAGTTCGTCATGTTTTCAGCTTTGGTTCATCTTGCATATTCACGATATCTAATCAGTTTATGCACTTGTTGTCCGCAGATCGCTTGGCGGCCTTGGGCACCCTTGTCGAGATGCCTGGGTCGATTCTAGGCGTGGGCCACTTCTCGTCTGAGATTTTATTTGAGGGCGATTGGCGATGCGGTTCTGGGGATCGCTTCATCGTCGGATGATGGGCGACCACGATCGGGATATCCTCGGTACCTCCGGAGGACATCACGATCCTTGAGGACTCACTCCCGAGGATCGAGGAGCTTATGTTGGGCAGCGATGCGGTTCTATTGCTGGAGGAGGAGATCTGCGACCTACCGTAGTAAATACTTGATGCCTCATTGTCAAATGTCCATGCCCCTAGGAGGAGGCGGTGGCGTACCTTCCTCGAGTTGCGCTTGAGCTAGAGGCGTTCCTTCGACCCGGTGGGCCGTACATCGAGGGTGGGGCTAGATAGATACCTTCTACTTGCCAATATCTTGGGATGGCGGATCTTCGAGCGGCGATGGGTTGGGAGTATGGGACACCATACCAGATTCTACTAGAGCCTCCGCTGCCAGATCACAGATATGTTAGTGATTCTGACTCACCACCAGTATGCTTCACAATTTTCATTCATCATTCAGATATATACTTAGACATTCATTCTTTCATTGATGACTTAAACTTGCATCTACAGCCTCCCATAGAGTACACTGACGGGTTGCTCGGAGTGGTGGCCTCGCTCGAGGGCATGGTCCTACAGAAGGAGGCATTGTTGTTCATCACCGGCGTTCCGATACTTTCAATTTTCTTGCATTTATCATACTTCTGATGACATACTGAAATTGAACATTTCACTACATTGGTTGATTGCATGTGTAGAGCACATCTGACACACACCACATTCATATACTGTATCTGCATGCACACACTCTATGTAGCATTTTTGCATTTGCATCTGATATACGAACTGGCTAATGCACTCAAACTGTTCTTTCTAGGTCCCACCACTACCGGCCGGGCCATCTAGGCCTTCTTGGGGGATTGGGGGAGGGGACTCGACTCGCAGCCGAGGCAGGCGTAGAGCGCCTATCAGAGATGATGGGGAGTCTAGTGATGAGGAGGTGTCTACGCATCCACAGGCAGAGAGAAGGACTCCAGCTCCAGTTCTAAGAGTGGAGGTGATCTTGGAGGGTCCGTGGTAGCGACTCATTCGGATGAAGAGAGCCTCCTGATCTTGAGCCTGACAGCACTGATGCAGATGTTCCTGCTTTATTTTCCTTTTTGCAAGTAGTTGTAGCACATTGTACAGTGTTAGGAAGTTTTATTTTTTCTTTCAAAACTTGTACCTTGTTTGTAAAAAATGTTGTAAAAGGAAGCTATGATGGAATGAAACAACTTTTGCTCAAAAAGTGTTGTATTTTGTATTCTTAGCATCGTATCGCATCATTTTGCAGAAAAATGAGATTGAATGGAAATTGATCATTCCTGTATTGCCAAGTCAGGTAGTGAACCGACATGACAAACTAGACAACTTAACTCACTAAGAAACAACAGAACCTGAACAAGTTTACAACTCGATAAGCAAAACTTGACAAAAATGATAAACAGGGAGTAACAACTCGATAAGCAAACTCAACAACTCGACAAGCAACACTTAACAACTCGGTAAATAAAGAGCGACAACTCGATAAACAAATAGCAACAACTCAATAAACAAACACACTATGGACAAAGCGGGCGGCGGGCGCATCAAAGCAGAGGTAAACTCGGACCTTCAACACTCCGAACACATGGAAAGGCCAGGAGCTTTCTTCTAGAGACTAGGAAAAGGCCAAAAACCAGTTTTTCTCCATGGCCGCCCAGCAAAAGTGGCTGGTCAACCAGGTTTTTGCTCAGTAAACCAGGTATGTGGTCGGTCGACCAGAAAAACTGGCGGGCCGACCAGGAAAAGTGGTCGGCTGACCAGGTGGCATGGTGACCTCCAGATTTTTTACACTTGTCCTTCAAACAGTGCCTTATCCTCCATAAAAGTTCCAGCTTCGTGGTTCTCTCATTCCATCTCAGTTTTACATCAAAATGGAGGCATTTCTCATCCAAAATCTCACAACTTGGATTGCTACCATAGACGGCTCGAAAAAGTTGAACTTCTGAGGCTTCGGCATAAATGCATTATTCACACTGAGTCGCACTCTGCTGCACCTTCCATTTCTCCATGCCATGGCGAGGTTTTGGAACCCGGTAACACATGTCTTTAGTTTTGGCGGGCAAGAGATGTGTCCTACGTTTGAAGACTTCCAAGCTTTGATGGAATCCGAGCGCAATGAAGAAATCTTTCCCCAGCTTTGCTTCGGCCACATCCAAGCCTTAGGACGAATGTGTGGGCTCACTATGCATGATGCTCGGTCTTTGATCCGCGACGGAGAATTGGACATCCTCAGCTTGATTCATCGTTTTTCCAATGCCGATGACCGCGGTGATCACCGCTGGCAAGGGTTTCGGCGACATGCGCTTTGCTTGTGCATGTTGTCCCACTTCTTGCTTGCCCCAGGCTCGGAAGGGTTTAGCATTCATTTAATCAAAGTTACCCAAGGCTTAAAAGAGGGCAAGAGCTTTATTGCCATGACACTGGCCAAGACATTGATGGGCTTGGACGCTTTCCATCGCCGGGAGACAACCAGATTCGCAGGGAGTCCACTGCTGCTGCAGGTAATGTTTCCTACCCTGTCTCGCATATATATTGCTCACATCACTCGGCCCTCAAGCTCGATTTTTCTCTCAAAACCCTTTTCTCACTTTTCTCTCATCGTACATCTCTCTATTCTTTAATCTCTCGTTTTCCATCCCTCCCCAGGTGTGGCTGATGGACAAGTTGCAGGTTGTGGACTCTTGCCCAGCATACTCAGCTCGCAACTACTTCTTCCGGCGACAACTAGTTGATGCCCTTGATGAGGGATGGTGGTTCGATTGGATGTGCTGTCTGTTCGCAAACCGTATTGCTTGGCGTTGTCCTTGGCTCAATCTACCGGCAATGAGTTACAGCAAGTCCTGGCAGACCGGGATTCAATTGATTGGCCTGACACACTGCGTGTTCTACTTCCCTTTTCGGTACCAGGGCCAGTTCGGCCATGATCAGGTTTGCCCGGTAGAGGGGATAGAGTACCCAGCTACATTTCTAGTTCGAGGCACACAGCTAGCTCAGTATGCCACGACATGGAGGACGAGAGGGCTTCTGGCCCCCGCTCCCACTTTCAATTACATCCTTTCTGATGAGTGCATAGATTGGCTCAATGAAGAGGCACATGTAGGGCCCAGTTTAGCATCAGAGGCTTCAACCAGCTCTGGGAGGGGACGCAGGAACACTTGACTATGCCCCAGATTTATTTGCTTTTAATCAGAACTTTTAAGTTTTTCTCTATGAATGTAATGAAAAAGCAACTTCAATTTGTATTCAAAAGTAGGAGAACTCTGTATTGAAATCAATAAAATTGAAGGTTGTGTGGTACTGAAAATTTTCCAATTGGTCCAAAAATGGTCTAAGTTGTAAAAAGATTAATTTGAGCAAAATCAACTTTTATCAAAACTTTTCAAAACCATTTTCGATATGGATCAAAACTGGACATGCCCAGGATCTGTCCCTGAGATGCACAACCCCGGATTCTAGCAACTTGGAAAGTTGCCCCTAGTCTGAATAGCATTGCACCAGAGATCTCAACCGAGCTTTTTGAATACTGAATAGACAAAGATAGCTGAGAGGATCAAATGGACAAAGTTGATCGGGGAAGAGTTTATGGCTGAACTTCAAGATGAAGTTGCCTACGTATCCCAAAGATGGGAATCAAGCCTTACGTAGTTCAGCTCGGGTTCATTCGAGTATTTACGCTCTTCTTTTGCGCTCTAACTTTTGCCAAGGCCACCCTTTGCAGGTTTTCAACCTTGCGAGCTCAAGTTTTTATAATTTCAAAATTTTCACGCTCTAACTTTTGCCTAGGTCGCCCTTTCAGGTTTTTAGCCTAGCGAGCCACTCAGGGGTAATATTTCTATAACTTGTCCATATTGATCAGCTGCGAGAACTCTAAGCCATCTAGGTCCATCAAAACGACAACTCCACCCGACCAGATAGACTTAATAATGTAGGGACCAGTCCAATTGGGTCTAAACTTGCCCCTAAGGTCGTGGATGGGAGCTCGGTTGTCTTTGAGCACAAGATCCCCTTTCTTCAAATTCTTGGACTTAACCTTCTTCTTGAAAGCCATGACAATTCGTCGTTGATAACCTTGAACATGGTACAGTGCTTTCAGCCTTCTCTCATCAAAAAGCATGAGTTCTTCGAATCTACTTTGGTACCAATCTACTTCGGCTATTTGACACTCAGCCAATACCCGCAATGACGGAAACTCAATTTCGATAGGTAGAACGGCCTCCATCCCATAGACTAATGAATACGGAGTCGCTCCAGTAGACGTTCTAATTGAAGTCTGGTAGCCCCACAGAGCAAATGGCAACTTATCTGGCCAGTCTCGGTAGGTTTCTACCATCTTTTGCAGTATGTGTTTGATATTCTTGTTGGCGGCCTCAACTGCTTCGTTGGTCTGTGGCCAATATGTGGATGACTTATGAAAAGCCACGTTGTATTTTTCCAACAAGTCAATCACTTCCTTCTTGAAGTGGGAACCATTATCTGAAATAATCTCGTTTGGGACCCCATAGCGACAGATGATATTGTTCCTGATGAACTTTGCAACATGCGAAGCCTTCAACACCGCATAAGATTGGGCCTCAACCCACTTTGTGAAATAATCTATTGCGACCATAATGAACTCATGCCCACTAGATCCTTTTGGAGTGACAGCCCCGATCACATCGATTTCCCAAACTGAAAATGGCCATGGCGAAGTCATATTGTATAGCTTCGATGGCGGGATATTCATGTGGTTTGCATGGACTTGACATTTGTGGCATCGCCGCACAAAGCCGATACAATCCTCCTCCATGGTGGACCAGTAGTAACCTTGTTTGAGAATTTTTCAGGTTAGCATCACCCCGTTTACGTGCGCTCTGTACTCTCCTCTATGGATGGCCTCCATTAGGTGCTTGGACTCTTCAGCATCAACACATAGCTTATGCATTCCCAGATGACCTCTCTTGTATAATTTACCTCCACAGATGATGAACTGAGCAACCATTCTTCTGATTGCCCTTTTATCCTTGGCATTTGCCCCTGGTGGGTACGTCTCTTTCTCCAAGAAGTTCCAGACATCGTAATACCAAGGGTTTTCATCCTGTGCTTCGTCTATGGCAGCAATCAGCTCATAGGCCTGCGCAAATTTCTGGTCGATGATGATCGGACGCATCCAGACTCCGAAAAGGATGTCTATCATGGAAGAGAACCTGTTTTCCTCTCTTAGTATATGAGCGAAGTTCAGCTTCTTAAACTGAGAAATCAACAAGTCCAAGGTCTGGTGGTAGATTCTCATCTTTTCTTCTTTGACTTTCCAATCTCCTTTTGCTTGAGACACGACAAGGTTCGAGTCCCCAATGACATCCAACCGTTTTGCCCCTAGTTCGAGTTCTGCTTCTAGACCAGTAATGCATGCCTCATACTTTGCTTCGTTGTTCGAGACTTTGAACCGGAGTTTGAATGCTTGAGGGATATGAGAATTGTCAGGTGCTATCAGCAACACTCCTATTCCATACCCATATTGGTTTGACACTCCGTCAAAGTACATCGTCCAAAATTCTTCTTCGACATGTAGAATGGCCTCATTTGGGAATAAGTACTCAACTGCTTCGTCCCCGTCCACCGGGTGATCGGCTAAGAACTCTGCTATTGCTCTTCCCTTTACTGACTTGCGCGTCACATATTTCAAATCGCATTCGGAAAGCAGAAGCAGCCAACGAGCTAGCCTACCCGTAATTGCCGGTTTCTCAAAGAGATATTTGATGGGATCTAATATTGAAACCAACATTACAGAGTGAGCTAACAGGTAGTGCCACAGCTTCTTGGTAGCCTATACCAAGGCCAAACAAGCCTTCTTGAGTGGAGTGTAGCGGGTCTCGTAATCCAACATCTTCTTGCTCTGGTAGTAGATAGCTCTCTCCACCTTGTCCTCAGACTCTTGCGCAAGCATACAGCCCATTGTAGCCGATCCTTTGAAAGGTACAAAATCAGCAGTTTCCCGGCTCGGTGGTGACAACAGTGGGTTACGTAAGTATTCCTTGATCATTCAAGCGGCTTGGCATCGTCCCATTGGAACTTTTTTCCTTCCTTTAGGAGACCAAAAAGTGGTTCACAAGTCATGGTTAGTTTTGAGATAAACCGTCTTACGAATTGTACTTTACCTAGAAAGCCTCTCACCTCCTTTTCAGTCCTCGGTGGTGGCATTTCTAAGATGGCCTTGATTTTGGAAGGGTCTACTTTGATACCTCTCTATGTAATCAAGAACCCTAGCATTTTCCCTGCTGTAACACCGAACGTACACTTATGAGGATTCAGCCGCAACCGAAATTCTCTGATCCTTTGGAAAAACTTTCGCAAGGTGGTGTAGTGGCCCTCTCTTTCTTTGGACTTGACAATCATGTCGTCCACATACACCTCAACCTGTTTGTGGATCATGTCGTGCAATATCGTGGTCGCGGCCGGTTGATATGTAGCGGCAGCATTCTTTAACCTAAATGGCATCACCCTATAACAGTATGTCCCCCACGGGGTGGTGAAAGCATTCTTCTCTCGGTCTTCGGGTGCCATCAATATCTGATTGTAGCCTGAGAATCCATCCATGAACGAAAGCAGCGCATGCCCGACACTGAAATCCACTAATTCATCGATATGCGGCAAAGGAAAGTCCTCCTTCACTCTGGCTTTGTTCAGATCCCTGAAATCCACACATACCCGAATCCTACCATCCTTCTTCGGCACCGAAACTATGTTGGCCAGCCAAGTCGGGTACTCAGATACCAGCAGGAACCCTGCGTCAATTTGCTTGGTGACCTCTTCTTTAATCTTGAGAGCCCAGTCTGGGTGGATCCTTATGAGTTTCTGCTTAATGGGTCGGGCCTCCAGGTCAAGAGGGATCCGGTGCTATATAATCTCAAGATCGATTCCAAGCATGTCTTCATAGGACCACGCGAAAGCATCTTTGAAATCTTTTAATAAAGCGACTAAGCGTTCGCATTCCTCCGAAGACAACGTGGACCCGATCTGGACCAGCCGCGGGTCCTTCTCTGTACCGACATTAACTGTAGTGATTTCATCAACCAAAGGTTTAACAAATCTCTCCTGCTCTTGATCAATTAAATGTTGTAAAACTGGAGGAATTTCTTTCTCATCATTTTCATCAAAATTTTGAAAGTTTTGATTAATACAATAAATCAAAGGCATAGAAAAGTACTCAGAAGCCATAGCCATTCCATTCTCATTAATCACTTCCAAATCGTCCGATTCCTCTGTTACCTGAGACTCAAAGAAAGAAAAAAAACGACACGGACAAGAATGTGGCATCCGGTTGTCACCCCAGAATATCTGGGACTCAAACTCAGATGAGTTGGAACCTGATTCTGACTCCACTGACTCGGTGGAATTAGATTCCGGCTCACTACCTGACCCGATACAGCTTGATAAAAATCCCTCCTCGTACTGCTAGATGAGAGAGGGTGCGATGGATGCATCCAAAATGTTTGAAGGTGGGCTCGTAGCTGTTTCATTCCCGATCATGGACACCGAGAAGTTATCCACCAAGCACTTCTGTACGATCGGAGGATTTGAAAGTAGACAAGCCAATGCTAGCCCCATTTCAATCTCGGTATTCTCAGAATCTGCTTTCCCACACTGCTCAACTTCAGCTGATAGGTCTGTCTTCTCCTCGACAACATTATCCCCGGATAACTGCAGGTCAAAGAAGATCTCAAACCCTGGCAAGCGACGCTTCTCTGCATTCAACCGTGGTTCTGGGAAGCCGCAGAATGGAAAGTCCTCCCCCTCCCGGACAAAGCGTCCGTTTAGGGTACCCTGGATGGGTCGATGCATTAACTCATAAGGCTTCCCCGCCTGCTTTGCTCTGGCTCTCCCAGCCATCTCCTTGCCTTTCCTCACCCAGTCCTCTTTGGTGGGTAGATAACCCAAACCAAAGGTATGTGGGTTGTGCGGCACTTCGACCGATACTGCAATGCCCTTCCGGCCACTTCTTCCTAGTCCCATCCCAGGGATGTGTTGGAGTTTGTTCATGAGGTATACTGACTGAGCGCTAACATACAACCCTTCATCAACAGCTAAGATGTCCTGTACGACCCGGGCCTCGGCTAGGGTAAAACCCAATAGGAACACATCCTTCGTGCCATCACCTCTTTGCTTGTGTTATCATATGCCCTTATCACCTAGGCTGTTGGCGCAAAGTCTGCGAGCTTTAACCCTATTGCATATGTTGTCCTTGATGGGCACACATTAATGGCCGATCCGGTGTCAACAAGAACTACTGGTATCCATTTTTCTCTACACTCGACAGAGATATAGAGGGGTTTGTTGTGATTTGCACCCTCAAGCGGCAGTTCCTTGTCAGAAAAGGTCAACGTCGGGGAAGCCCCTCCCGGAAAAACCAATCCTAGCAGCTGCTCAGGCGTGGTATCTATTGAAAGTTTGGCCTTATCCATAGCAGAGAGGACAACATGCCCATGTACTCTTGAAGCCATAAGCAGCCCCCAGATGGAGATGTCTGCTTGTATCTTCTTTAGCTGTTTCAGCACAACCTCTTCTTCGAGCAATTTATCCTTCTGCTTTTCCGCCTCCTTGTCCTTTCCGGACGCCTCTGGCTGATCTAAGTGTGGGGGTTTGAAATACCGCCCGCTCCTGGTCATGTGGTCAACTTCGCCAATATACCAGGTATCATCCTGTTGATTATTCCCCCAGTTCTCATCAGTGTGGGCAAGACATAGGTCATCGTCTTCCCACCACATGCCATCAGCCGCCAACAAACACCTGTCCATCTCCGTTACAACTACTCTTGTAACTGTAGCACCTTCCGTTCTTATGCTCACGGTATGTTCTGTTCCTACGCATATAGCACGTTCCGTCCCCACGGGAGCTTTGGCCTTTCTGGTCCTCTCAGAACCTTTGATCCTTTCTCGTTCAAACTGCTTTAGTACAGCTTGCTGTTCAACAACTCCTGTATCTAAAATGCCCAGATCCTGAGCGAAATTCTTCACACCGGCACTCTCCGGTGATGCATTTTCATTCCCGACCCTTCCGGCCACAGCTGAGGTCCTTGTCTCTAACTAACCCTGTTCTGGCTGAGATTCTTCGATAATATCTGGTTGGTCATCAAGCCACCCTGTAGCTTCTGCTGATCCATCAAAATCAAACCAGTTGACTGTCATGTCTCCTAGATCTTGTTCGTTGAAAAACTGAAGGTTAGCAATGTCCTCTTCCAGATCCGTCAAGTCATCTAACCTTTGATCAAATCCATCTTCCCGTACTACACAAATCTCTACCCCTACTGGTAATTCCACATTTGGCCTAACCTAGCCCACTGACGCAATGTAGCCAACCGGATTGTATACCTCCTCAACAGAGCTCCCAAATTCCTCAGACCCTGAATCACTAGTCCTACTTTCCTCCGAAGCCATCGCTGTTCTATCTTTGATAGTCACCACCATTGGTTCAGGCTAGGTTCGGGGGATGTCCAACATGTACAAGTCAGTGCTGTCAGGAATGAATACCCTTGGCTTGGGTAAGTGAGACGGGGTGATGTATATGCTAGGGTTGTATGACATAACCCTAGTTTGGATTGAGTTGATGCGTTTGGGAGGTGGAGCTTGGTTGTGTGGTGGTAGAGGGTTGGTTATGACATTCGGTCTCTCTGGAGGCATGATCACCCTGTTGTCAACGAGATCCTGAATCTCATGACGCAATCTATAGCACTGGTCAGTGTCATGACCATGCTGTTGGTGAAACCTTGATGTTAGCTGGGTTGTGGGAGGGGGAAGTTTTTCTGGCAACGGCCGCGGCTCTAGGGGCTTCAAGTTCCTAATCAAAACCCCCAAAGCCTTGGACAAAGACATGTATAGTGGGGTGAAGGTTCTTTAGCCTCGAAGTAGGTACTTGGTTGTTTGTGAGTTAGTTCTGGATGCACTGGTGAATGGTGTAGCTATAAGGGTTCTTGGGGTGGTAGTGGTGACCATACTCACATCTAAAGCTCTGGCAGTTGCAGCACTACCTGTGCCTGCATTCGTATTACGATTGAAAGTCCTCCTGGGCTGCTCTCTTTCATTGTCAATTAGACCCTACTTCAAGGCATCCTCAATCTGCACCCCAATCTCATGTAGATCTACAAAGGTGGGGAGAGGGAGGACGATCATTTTCTGCATGAGTTTGGGCTAGAGGTTGCGCACAACCATCCGTATTTGATCTTTGTCAGTCGGTCTAATGGTCATCATTGAGGCTTTGGTACTCCAGCGGGCTACGAAGTCAGAAAAGCTCTCCTTCGGCTCCTGTCTAGTCGTCTCAAGATCACGAGTTGTGATCTCGATTTGTGTATTGTAGGAGTATTGAGCTACGAAAGCCCCGGCTATCTCATCCCAGTTTCTCTTGACAGCATCTTCCAATTTTGCATACCAAATGGCTGCTACACGGCAGTCGGTAGAACAAAAGCTTCATGTCTGGTGAGGCCCATTGGCCTTAGTATGTCCGAAAACAGCCACAAATGCACCATGGGATCCCCAGATCCATCAAAGTGGTCAATATGTGGCATCTTAAACCGGTCTGGCAGCGTCACGGCCGAGTCGGTGTACCCGTCCTCGATATCTGGAATGGACTTCACACCCTGAGATTTCTTGAACATCTTTTCAAGATTGCTTACTTTCAACGCTGTAGGGTCCACTTCGAACTCAAATGGAAAATCTGGTAGGTTGGTAGGTGTTTTGGATAACTGGGGTAGGATCAGGGGCGAAGCTAGCTCGATTGGAACGTCCATATCTCCCTGGACATTTAGTGTCTCCCCGGGTATTGGAACTCTTAGTGGGGGAGGAGCTTGATGTGACGCAAATGCCCCGGTTTGCTGCTGCAGCCTAGCAAATTAACTTCGCCTAGTGGGCCACTACTTCTGCTTGACATGCTGCCACTTCTGCCTGGCGGGCAGCATCCTGCTGCATGACCCGCATAGTTTCCTAGAGCTGACGCATCATTTCTTCCATTCCCGCCATATTGCCTTGATCTGACTGAACTATCTGTGTATCTGTCTCTGTGGTAAACTCGAAAACCTCAGCCTGACTACCCAAGGACCACTGATCTGGTAACTGTTGTACCGATACCCTGTGCCTTACTGGTCTTCGTCTTGCAACCAGAGGTAAAGAGTGGAACACTGGTTGTCCGTCTATCAGATCCTCAGATCGATGGAGTCGTGACCTCTAGTCCAGAGTTCTTAGGGAATATCTGCCTGGTCGGAACCAATTGTGCTAAACTACCTAGCAAAAGATAAATAAAGCATAATAAGGAAATAAACAACCAGAAAATGGACAGCATAACGGCTTAAATAAACACAACACACAGTCGGTATGACAATACACAGTTGACATTAAATAAGTGAATATCTTTGTTCTCAACTCGATCATTGTTTCCAGACCACTGCCCCAAATCTGAATCTGATACTCGCGGATATTACTGATTCTTAAGACACTGATGCCCGCAGGCCTGATACCCAGACTTGCAAACTGATACATGCAACCTGTAGAGGCACACTCTAAAAGCATATAGCAAGCAAGTCAGAGCCAAAACATCCCCATGGAGGGGTAGGATTTTCCTGTCCTAGTTTCATCAAGAACTAGGGTTTCACTACGCACACAGCAGTTTCAAACAACCTATGATCGGGTAAGCAACCTGTCCTAGTTTGGAATGGTCACTATGGATTCCGACATGCATTAGGTCAAATGGTCAAAAGGGTGCCCCGATAAAAATCGGGGTTTGTGTTCCCATCGTGGCAGAGCCCGTAACCGGTCAGCCTTATGGCATGCTTCTCAAAGCGAGCCTCCGACAAACTGTTCAAGAATAGCAGATGGCAAACAGGGTGTCCTAGGCGTACCAATGCAAATACAATGCAAAGAGACACATAAGTGTAGTCAAAACAAGATATCATGAGTTCGAGTCAAGTTCTCTAACTCCCCAGCAGAGTCGCCAGAAACTGTAGACGCGCTCGAACGTCCCAGGGAAAATCCCGCTTTGTTCATTTGGGCTCACTACAGTTCGGACTCAAATGTCACGGTTCTGAATCTAATCTCGTAAAGTGCAATGCAAGACCGATAAATCACCAAAGAGTCCGAATCTGGAAAATCATTTTGAAAAATTGATTTTTAGAAAGAAGTGCGAAACACGGACTGCTTTGCCAGATACAGAGTCGCCACCTAAACATTTTGTTTTTGAGGAATTTAGGAAACCCTGACTCGTGCATAAGGCCACGTGTCCATCATCACCAAAGTTGCCTCGGCTCGGGAACTTGGGTACAAGAGGGGAAAGTCAGGCAATGAGCACCCCCGCTCACCTTTACTAACATGATACCTTGTTTTTGAAAACACATGCGTTCTTATTCCGGTTATTAGCCTAGAGTTGCTATGTGATGCACACAGCATACAAGTATAGACTAGATCGCCTAAATTGGAACAAAACATCTCATGTTTGTTTGTTTGAAAAATGGTTCGAAGGTGCTACTCGTAAGTAGGCTAAGACGTGGATTTGCCACCCTCAGGTGGGCTTAGAAAAATATGATTTTGCCACTCACAAGTGGACTTAAAACTCACATTTGATGACTTGTCCCAATTCAAACAATCTAACCTTCACCCACAGGCATTCAAGCAGTTATATCACATAAGCAAATAGCCTCATGGCAAGCATGCTATCATGGCAGTCACTCACACGCATGCAAGGATGCTAAAGCATAAACACTCACCGAGTACTCCGAGCCAAAACAGAAACTAGTTAGTAATCAATGCATGATCCTAGTTCATGTTAAGATGGCTAGTGCAACACATGCAAAATACAACTAAGATAGGCTCGGCTATTCTAAAATGGCATGTGGAATGCAACAATTGATACATGTATTCAACTTGGTATTGAAATACAATGCAATTAGTATGATCTTGAGCCAGTGCATGCAAGATGAATGAATGATGCGCATGCTATCATATGGGTGTTTAATTGAAATATGCCCTAAACTAACCGTGAAAAGCAAGTAAGTAAAAGGGAGAAAGACATGGGGTTGGAAGACATTCACACACTCACGTACACTTACTACAAAATTCGCCCTCTCGACGGAGGGTCTGAATAAAAAATACAACACCAACTAGCTAATCTAAGCTAATCTAATTAAGCTAGTTATTACATAACCAAAATGAATAACAAATTACAGCTAATTATTACACAACTCTAATTAATCAACAAACTAACTAAGTAAGCAATTAAACTAGCATGCAAGCTACATGAATGTGGACTGCCTCAACTCTGCCTTGAAAGATAAAGGATGCATGCATGCTCGAGTCACCTTGTCGGGAAATCCATCGCGATGCCCCGGCTTGCCTTTTCTTGCAATTGATTTCAGAAATTTACACAAAGCTCCAGAGAGATGAAACTCCACTCCGGGAAACTGTGGGAAGGCTGTCGACCAGCTTATAGGCATGGGAGACCAATTACTGACCACCTTTTGTGGTGGAAACCAAAGAAGGTGGTCGACCTGCCAGAAAACCTGGTCGGCCGACCAATTTCTTCTCCTGGATTTTGTTTTTCTGCAATAAAGGGAAAGAGAGAGGCACGACAAGGTATTTGCAACACATGTGTGCATGACCACTCTCTCCGTTATTGCATAAGCTCTAGAGAGTGTTGTCCTCGAGCCTCGGGCCACCGGCCGCGCATCTCGATGCATGATGGCCAAGGAGTCGAATTGCACGACTCAATGTGAAATGAATGCACATACAAGCACCTAAAGCCAACAACTCCGTCATGGGTAGTCAAGAGTGTCGGCGACTGAGAATCGAGGCACGTTTCATCACTTTGAGTACGAAACGTCCCCCGTTTCCGATGTTCGAACAAACCCCTATTTCGAACACAATGCAACAAACAATGGCATGCACAATGCGACTTTAAGTATGTAACCTAAATGCTATGCAACGAAGTGATTCAAACATGCAAAGGATGACATGCAAACATGCAACTAGCATACACAATGCTATGAACTAACAATGGCATACTCAATGCACATGGTACTTAGCATATACAATGCACCTAAGAACTAACGTACACAATGAGATGAACAAGGCATGCACAATGCAATGATCAATCATACGACAATGTGGCACACTCAATGCTATGGAATGCAATGACATACTCAATGCAAAAATGGACTTAAACCAAAATGATTGGGCCTCAGCCACACCGAAATCAGTGGCCAAACATGATGAAAACAAGACTCTAAAACTCATGCTAGCATACACAATGCAAGGACCCAAGCGCAAGGGCACAAAATGCGACTCTACAAAAGCATTGAAAGGATGAAATATGGCATACAATGACACATGTTCCAGCTCTGAAATGACATACAAAAATGGTTCTGAATCAGGCAAACAACTCACACAATGCATGTTGAAAGGCTCAAGTACCGAAGCTAGTGAAGCACATTACACTAGAGGCATGCAAGGCGATGCTCAAATGACAAAACCAACTCCAAACAGACCTTAAGCAAGCCCAAAAGAGTGGCAAAATGAGCCAAGATGATGACTTGAAAGACATAAGAATGAAGCTCAATGCAAAGGCTCATAAATGTGGTATAATGATGCAACTCTCAAACACATTGAAAGAATGAAAAACATGAGAATATGGCTAAGAAATAAACTCTGAAATATCATGCTTAATGATGCTAAAACATGAAAACACCTCAAATTAAGCATGCAAGGGGATTCAAAACTCAAGGCTAAGCAAGGCTATTACACTACAACCATACATTGCAAGCATCATTCTACTAAGGGACCTCAAAATAGAGCTAAGGCAGCCCAAAATATGAACAAAATCAGTTTGAAGCATGGCCAAAATATGCTAGCATAAAGGGCCAAAACAACATGCATTATATGCTAGTGAACATGATTTACACTACAAGCATGTGAAGCATATGAGAGGCTACCAAACCAGCCAAAAACAGAATCATGGCATGCCAAAAGATGGCCAAAAACCCACTGAAACATGACCAATACATGCAAGAATGAGGTGTTACTTTGATAGGCTATGCAAGGGATTGTTCTACACATGCAAGAGGCAAACAAAAGGTGACCAAACCAACCATAGAAAGAGTCTAGGCAGATCCTAAAAGTCACTAAAAAGGGCCTGAACTGAGGCTAGGAAGTGTGGAAATATATGCTCCCTTGGAAAGCCAAAAATGCAAGCAAACAAGGTCAAAAGAGAGAGGGCCACCCCTCTCTGATTTTGGCCCTCGAAACCACATACCAACCACTGAAAATCTGCTGGATTTCAGTGGTTAAAGGGCCAAGAAAAACTCAATACAAAGGTCTCATGGCATGGCTCAAAACAAGGCTAAATAGAGCATGCAAGAGGGTAGATGACCCCCCAACACCAAAAAAGCCTTAAACAAACATGAAAATCACTTAAATATGAACCTTTTTTCAGTTGACAACAAAGCTCAAATAAGCATGAAAATGAGGCTAAGAGAAGGATCAAAATAATGCTTAAAAGAGGGAAAAGTGATTACCCTTGAAGCTCAACAAAACCAGCAAACTTTGGGACCAAAAACCAGCTCTTTAAACTTTGAAAACAACCTCCAAGAACCTCAAACCAATGGTGGAAGTGTATGGCTATGAGGTGTAGTGCAAAAGGGTCAAGAACAATGCACCTCATGAGCCAAAATATAGAGATATAGAGAGATATGTATTGTTTTGCCTTAGATAAAAATTTTGAACCTGGTTCAAGGAGGGGGAGGGCCTCTCTTATAGAAAAACGAAGCCAAAGCTTCTTCAGGAAGCTAAAACAAGGCTCAAGATCCTCCATACACATGTATGGAGGATACAGTCTGTGCCTTCCAGCTGGCACAGCTGGCACCCACTCAAACAGACAAAACAGGAGGGAGCTGGCCGACCAAAAGGTGGTCAGCCGACCACTTTCCCTAGTTGGCCGACCAAGGTAGGTGGTCCCCCACACAAAAAAGTGGTCGGTGGCGCCATTTGGTGGTCTCCATTTTGAAAGCAAGCTAGTAGTGTGGTGGGAGACCAGCAAATGTGGCCCAAAGACCAAGAAAACTAGCTTCCTGACATGAAAACTGGCTGGTGTCTCCAAGGAGAAAAGGTGGTGTCCCACCCTTGTACCACCTCCCAAACAAGGAAAACAAGGTTCATGCCAAAAAAAAGAACCAACACGGATACAAAACGAGAGTTCGGGGGGCAAAGCGCGCGGTCGGGTGTCTCGAAAACTAGCTGTTGAGCACCAAAAGTGCCGTACGGCCCCAAAAGTGGTCTCCCGGACCACAGTGTCCCTCTAGATAGAGGGAAAAAGGTGTGCTCCAAAAACCATGCCAAACGGAGAATGTTAAGCGGTCCCGAAACGAGGCGCGCGGCCAACGACTCTGAAAATCGGAAACAAGTCTCCAAACGGGAACAATGGCCTACGACCATGAAAAGTAGCCTACGACCACTGAGAGATGGTCTACAAGACCTTTCCCTCCCTTCGGCAAGAGAAAATAAGACCTGGTCCGCAGACCGAGTTAAGGCACAAAAAGTTCCGAGGCTCGGAGGGTAAGGTTCTCAGCCAAAACTCCGAAACTTCAGAACGAGCACAACATGCACCATCACCGAGCGCTCAATCGATGACATATGAGTCTTAAGGTCGGTCGAAAATGGCGTGTCTACAAATAGGGGATGGACTCCATTGATAATTAAGTTAGCCAGAGTGTCCAGGGTGAAAGTCCCGAAACCTTTTATCCATCTAAATGATGTTGATAAACTGAAGTGTTATTTTAGTTATGAGTTGTAGTCTTATTTGAAATTGTTGGTGATGGAAGTGTTGATAATATGAGTGGTAGACTCATTTGAATTGTTTGGATGAATAATGTACCATGTTGATAAATTGATACAGATAAAGGAAGTACATGGTTATATGAAAATCTATGTTGATTTATCATAGACTAAGGGTTGAGATATTCTCAAATTGTTAAACATTCATCAAATGCTAATGTTTTAGTTACTTCTCATATTATGTTTAGAATATCTCTACTGGGCTTTGGCTCACCCTATATGGGACATCATTGTTCAAGTAAAGGTGATATGCTACCTCCAAGGACATAGCTTGGGAATCTTAGAGGTTGAAAGATCATTTTTGTTGTTATCATTTTGTATTACATGTAAATCAAGCCAAGGGCTTATTATGTAAAAGAGTTAGAACTCTTCTTTTGTTGTAACCAAGTGTTGACTTGGAAAGTTGTTAGCCCATAGGGCATTTACTTTTGTTGTCAACATGTAATACTTCTTGTAAGAATACTCTGATGTATGGAATATTATGTCTCTTTCATGTATCATGAATGTATGATTTATGGGTTTATTTCGAGAGCGTTACAACTTGGTATAAGAGCGTACCAGGTTTGACTACATTGGGTACATGGGAAGTGGTTAGTACCACAGTGGATTTGTCTCACTTGTTAGAGACTTGAGTGTATTGTTATGTGCTTATGTGATAACATGTTTGTGTGACTATGTGAGTGTGGGATTTAGTTTCTAGGATGCTGATTGGATCCTTGGGTTTCTGAGAGTCCTGTTGGAAAGGAACTTGATCACTGTCGTTTCTCACTGGAACTCTAGCAACGCCACAGGACGGTCATTATCCAGAAATGAAATTCGTAAGTGCATATGTGATTATGTGGAGTGAATTATAGTTGCCCATCGTATTAGGACGCGAGTGAATAGCTTCGGCACATTTGTGAACGTGCTAATGTTCTTGTTACCTTTATTAGAATGTCAGGACGAGGACGTGGTGGTAGGCGTGGTAGGCCTAGGAGGCAGGAGATACCTATACCAGATGATATTCCGGCGCAAGCCAATTGCACTACAGCTATACAAAGCATGAAGCATATGGCTAAGGCAACCCAAAACAGTCCTAGAACATGTTAAAATGAGTCCAAAACATGCATAGAAGGAAGCCAAAACATGCTAGCATGAAGGGCATAAGGCGCAATGCATACAAGGCAAATATGGTGGATTACACTACACCTATTAGAACCAAGCATGGGGTGACTTAACCAACAAAATCAGAGTTATATCATGGCATAATAACCCCAAAAAACTCCTTGAAATGATAGCTCGCAAGCTTAGGCATGTTGGCATACGCAATGACCCATGTTAAGGCATAAAAACACAAACTATCCAAAGTATGAAATAGGTGATAAATGCAAGTGTGTGACCATGAAACATGAACTGAAATCACATTATGAATGATGCCAAATCATTAAAAGAGTCCAAGTAATGCATGCTAGAAGACTCAATTCACAAAGCTAACAACCTGGATTGAACCAAGGCTATACAAAGCAAGTCATGCATGACCAAGACAACATAAATCAGACCTTAAACATGCTAAAACATGAACAAAGTCTTCTCAGAGCTAAGCCAAGAGCATGCTAAAATGACATGTCAAAGCATGATGCATGTTAGGCTATTTCATGGAAATGCACTACAAGTGCATGAAGCATGCAAGGAGCTATTAAACCAAACCCTAATAGAGGTATGACATGTTAAAACAACACCAAGAACTTGCTGAAATGGACTCAAATCAAGCTAGAATGGCATGCTACTTCATGAAGCACACTAGACTAGTTTGTGTGATTTACACTACAAGTGTATTAGGCATGCATGGAGTGACAAAACCAAGCAAAAATAGTGGCATGCCATAGAAAAATAACCACAAATGAATCCTAAGATATGGCCAACATAAACTTAACAAACATGCTCACACATGAGATATTCAAAGCAAGTAAACAAGACACAAGAAGAGGGGATGACCCTCTCCTATTTAAAACTCCAAAACCACCTTTCCACCACTGAAAATCTTCTAGATTTCAGTGGTAGAAAGGTCATGTAAAGGTTGCAACAAGAGCCTAAAGGGATGGCTCAAAACAAGGCCTAACAAGGCCTAAGAGGGGGGTAGATCACCCTAAACGAAAAAGTGACCTTAAACAAACTTTTTAAGAATGCAAAAACATAACTTTTTCCAGTAGAAAGCTAAGCTTAAAACAGCATGCAAGAAGGGCTAAAAGCTTAAGCAAGAATGGGGGTTTTAAGGGATAAAAGCGCACCCTGGAAGACCTTCTTTAAAACTGCAGCTCCAGCAAGCTTTTCAAGCTCAAATCAACCCAAGAACACCAAAAACAACTTCAAGAAGCCTCAGCAACACAAGCAAGATGTTTGAGTGTGTGTTTGTGTGTTAAACTAAGAAAAAACTACACTTTTGAAGCACAAAACAAGAACAAAGAGAGATATAGATACAAAGCTATATCTATAACTCTCAGCCCATTTTTCTGAACCTCTGAAATGAAGCAGGAGCCTCTCCTTATATGGAAGAAAGGCAATGCAAAGCTTGTTAAACAAGCTTGAAAAGAGCTTCATCCCTCCATACACGTGTATGGAGGAGAGATTAGTGGAAACCAGCTGGCTCAAAAGATCTGGCATGAAATCTGCTGAGACAAAGTGTTTTGTCGGCCATCAGTTGTGGCCGGCAGTGCCTCATTGATGGCCGGCAGGCTTCATCAATGGCAGGCAGTGACAAATGCATGGCCGACAGTGCACCAAAAGGAGCATGCTGAAAAGACCAACATATGGTCCAAAAACGGGGCAGAAAGGATACAGGGTTTGGAAAGCTCAAACCTATGACGTTCCGTTGCGAAAGTCGAGAACCGAACTAGCAATCGAACTTGTGGCTAAATGTACCTGCAAGTACAACCAAGTCTTAAGGACGGTCAAAAATGGGGTGTCTACAACATGGTTTGGCCACATGTAATCTTTAGCCTTAAAACCAACTTTACAAATTTTCCCTTTTGGTTTCTTAAGTTCTGTTTTATCAATTTGAATACAGATAAGATAATATATAGAGGACAGCGCAGGAAAAGATTTGGAATGCCAAAAGATTATGGATAGGAAGGCGAATGACAATGTGAATGATTTGGATAAGGCTATTATCCCTTTCTGTTGCTTGAAGGCTAAGGCTTCAAACACTAAGCTTGAGGCAAAATGCCATTCAACAGTTTTTTCTGGATGGTTCTTCGAACCTGAATCATGCTCTGGTCATTATGTTTTATACTTCTTTGCTTCTGTTTTTTCCGTTGGACATTTTTTCCAACATCCTTATTTTCCTTGTAGTACAGGTTTTTTTTAATTTGCTTGATGATAGTCGAACGGTGGTGTTTGTTGACTTCTTTTCTTCTTTGTTCGATTTTTACAGGTAAAGCTAGCAAGCGAACTTATTTCAATAACCCAATGTGGCCAAGTATATGTTATTTTTGTTGCATTTTTTTATCTCACATATATAAATCATTTTAGCTTTGGAACATATTAGAGGCCAGAAAACTTATAATTCATTCATCAATATATTCTTGAGGGCAAAGAGTCATGCTGGAATGTACTTTTTTATTAGATGTAATGTAAGGCATGCTTGCAATATGATAAATTGTAATTGAAATTTTGATTGTTCATAATTATCTATGCTTATATCAAAGGGCTTGAGTGAAGTGTTTTGGTGTTCCTTCTAAATGAAGAAAAATAAAATTAAAATTAAAATTGTCCCTTTTTATTGTCAGTGTTTTTTCGGATTTATTATTCGACGGCCATGGTTAAGTCAATTTGAGTTTTCACTTGTAGGAGAAGCACACTGAATGAAAGTAGAGAAGATTTTGTACAAGGATATATCAGAGTACCAAGAAATCCTAGTTTTTGAGGTTCAGCATTTTCAGCTCCTAGTAGTAGACTATCTTTGTAGTGATGACTTGCTTTCTGTTTTTCTGCCATTTATTGTCTTATTTATGAATTTCCTACTGATACTGGTTCTTTTATTTGCAATCCTCACCATATGGGAAAGTTCTTGTGCTTGATGGCATTGTTCAATTGACTGAGAAAGATGAATGTGTCTATCAGGAGACGATAACTCATCTTCCCCTTTGTTCAATTCAATCCCCCAAAACTGTAATTTTCATAAATCATGGGTTCCATAGTTCATGATGAGTTTAATGTTTCTATTTTTATTCAAATTTAATTTCAAATGACATATAGGGATACTTAGATTATTGAAATTATAATGCAATTAAGTGTGAAGAACCTTTTGAATCCATAGTAGCTTCTTTTTTTCTTTTCTTTTATTCTAGTTGAACTGTAATAGGCATATGTACTTAGAGATACATTTGAAGTTAAATGTCCAATTACACATGATTGTTATGGTGAAAAAAATATATTCTCTCTTTGATTATTTTTTACATGCAGTTTAGTGAATATGTGCATCTGAAATCTTATTACCCATTTTATATAGGTCCATTAATCTAGGTTATTAATAATTTTACGTAATTAACGCCTCTAATTGTATAGCTGATTATATAGCTAGACTTTCCTGCTGATCTTCCTTTCATTATTGTGGCAACTGTTGAATTTTTACATAATGTACCTAAAGGAAAGTATGATGCAATTATTGTTAATTCATTAGACCCTGTTGGTATGTTTATAATTCAAACTTTCTACCTGTTTTCCATTTTCCTATTTATTTTCCTTTGTTACAGTGCTTTTTATTTAGGTGGAGGCAAATCTAATTATGTGTACCTTTTTGAAGCCCAGGCAAGGGCTTTCTGAATCTTTTTAATGAATTATTTGATGGACTATTCTTTTGACACCTATTCATCAAAAGTTTGAAGTATTGATTGCTTGAAATAATACTTAGTAAATTTTCTTATGCACAACTGTCAACATTGTCTTATTTTCAGAATGTTACTTAACAAATGCTTTATGATCTCAAACTATGCCCAAAAAAAAAAATTAATAATAAAAAAAATAAAAATAAATTTGACTGATAGTTGTCTTAGTTTTTCTTTTATATTTCTAGTCCTTGAAATTTAGGACCACTTGTATTCACAATATGGAAGGTTATCTTAGTTTTCTCTTGATTTTTCTCCTATTTGGAATATAGGCACATGATTATGCTTATGGGTAGATGTTATATAATTCTGAACGCCATGACTTTAGGGTCCAATTTAAATTTGGAAGACATGAGGTCTGTAGCTGAAGCTCTTGCCAGGTCAAAATAAGGTTAGCATAGTTCACTTTTCCTTGTGCAATTCAGTTTGATATAGTGCTTTGTCTTCCCCCCAACTCTTTCTTTTTTTATTCTTTCCGTTTGAACACTAAATTGTTGAGTTTCTATGCAGTTAAGTTAGCTAATGAAGCATCTGATTGGAATGCAAACCAGGAAGCTTAGATAGGATTTCTCAGTTGGCTGAGATTGAGGATCTTCAGTCACATCGTGACCCTCCATTGGCACCACTTTTCATTAAGGTATGCCTTTCTTGTTTAAAAAAAATGGCACATGTTAGTTTTGATTGCAAATAGGTATGTTTTGATTTGTTTCTTGGATCAGGATCCTCGAGACTATTTTGATTCTCAGCAAGCTAATGCACTAAAAACTTTAGGAGATACACTAGTTGAAACAAGACAAATGAAATGCAACCTGAGTACCAGTGAAGCTTATGGTTCTCTAAGACCATCTCCAACGCTTCATCAAACTTGGCATCAGATTTGAATTTGGGTGAAAAAGTCACTTTTTGGTGCTCCAATGGCTTCAGTAAATTGGTATTAAAATGAGAATTCAACAAAAAATTCATTAAAGTGAGAACAAGGTACAGATTTCACTACTTTCATGTGCGTGACCGTTGGAGGAGAACAACCAGTCAACCAGCCGGTTGACCAATCGGTCGACCGGTTCCCTTTCAAATAGGTGGGTTCAAACCGATCAAAAAGGTTCAAACAGGTAAAAAAAAAAAAAATTTACTCTTACCGATCGACCCTTCCCTTTTGATGCATGGTTGGAGCAAGCCATATCAGATTGAGAAAATTGGCTTTTTTTTGCTCAAATTTGGTGAAAATTTTGGTTCGCCATTGGAGATGCTCTAAGGGAGTATATATCTGAGATCAAAATTGCCAGATTAAGTTATCCCATAGTTAAGCCTGAAGTTGCTTTCAAGGTAATTGAAAGTCTTGGTGCAAATCACTGATCTGTCATAGAGAGAGGTCACTGATGTAGTTTTATTTTGATAGTTTCAAGCTAAACTAATACATTGAAGTGCATTAAATTTTCAAGTCAAGTTTGATATATGTTTTTGCAGATTTTGTTGAGGGAATAGTTGATATGATCGAGCGATTGATGTTAGGAGCCATTTTTTATTTTATTTTTTTGAAGACTTGAATTTTTTAGTATAGTGTATTTAAGGATGGTTAATGGATAATGTCTATTATAAATTTAATTAATTTGTTAATTTTGTTATTTTTCATTTACAAAAAATTGTTTGGTACTTGTAATTGATTTTTGATTTTTTTTTTTGTAGCAGTAAACCCATATATGATTTTTTTAATAAATAATTATTTGGGACAGTAAAACAATGGTTGCTAAAAGTGTTTTTTATTTTTCAATTTTTTTTTGCTATGGCAAAATAGCTGTCACAAAAAGTAGTTTAGGCGGTTGCAAATAATTTGTGACTATTTCTTTGCCATTGCAAAAATTATTTGCCACCCTCACATTTGCATCCCCCATCTGTGGTCGCATAGGTCGTCGCAAAAAGTCTTTTACAACTGTGTTTCTATTACTTGCAATGGCATGTGGCGGTTGCAAAAGTATTTTTTTAGTAGTGTTCCTACCTTTTTTTTGTGCTCCTTAGCATAATTTTTGGCCAATGCTCTTTTTTTTTTTTTTTAAAAAAAAAAAAAAAAAAACATATTTGGGGCTGTTTAGGGTTGTCCTAGTTTGTTAAATTAGTTTATGCAAAAAAAAAAAAAACATATTTGGGGCTGTTTAGGGTTGTCCTAGTTTGTTAAATTAGTTTATGCTTTGAATATTAGCTTGTTGTATTGTATGTCCTCATAACTTTGATTGTTTAGGCCTTACACATCGAGTTGTTTGAGTTGATAGCTTCATTTGTTTAATTTCTTATTTTGAAGAGTCTCATTCTAATAATTGATCTTGCAATCATCTCTGCAACCTCTCTTTTTTATTCTTTTATTTTGTTTGAGAGTTATTTCAAACGATTGATGGTTATTCAAGGCATGGGAAAGAGACCTATGCTCAATGGCTTAATTTCTACGAAGGTTCATCGTCAAGGCATAGGCTCTCTCTCATGCCAAGAATCATTTCTCATTTGAGGTCTCTTCTCATTTAGTGGACTTAACCATTGCTTTGGACAAATTTATTAAAGAATGGCAAGAATTAATAAAATTGGCTTAAAATCAATGAAATCGACATAAAGAAAATGTTTAGAGTTGATTGGATTCGGCCAGATGTTATGAGGAATCCATCATTCCGAGAATTGTCACTTATCAATCCATGATATATTGATAAGACTCGATGCGTGTCAACTTTCCTCTTTGAGTCTTCATGATAGGAGGGAAGAGTGGTTTTCCATTGCATTTATTAAATTTTGTCCAAACGTGCTCGAAATCATCAAGCCATCAAATTGCGCTTGTTGGTAGTTTTAGACTCGAAATTGTTCTTCTCTTGAGTTTCCCATGATAGAGAAGAGCAGAAAGGACAAATAGGGCCTGGAAAGGCTTTGTCTGTGCTATTCTCACCTCAGAGCACAAAAACACTTTTAGCATAAAAATTAGGGTATGGCCGGCTCTTTTTGGGCCTGGCTGGATCTCATTTGGGACCGGTCAGCTCCCAATGCTGGGTAAGCAGTGAGCTTTTTGCAGAAACAGAGGGCAGTGGCTGAGAGTAAGGCAGAGCAATCTCGGCAAACAAAGCATCTTCTAGACACTGTGTATGCGATCATTGTGCCTCGTTGATTGTTTGTGTTGTTATCTTATTATTGTAATTATTATTGTTGTTGTAAATATTAATTGTTATTACAATTTCATTAAATATTATTGTTATGGTAAATATCTTTGTTGTACTAAATTAGATAGTTAGCTTAGTGTTCCTCGAATTTGTAATAAGTAGTTAGTTAATTTAGCACATTAGTATTCATTTTGGATTTGTAATAGCTACTTAATCTGGACATTCGGACACTTATTCGGACCCTCTTGCATGAGGGTAAATATGTAATAGTGGTGTATGCCTTCCAACCCCATTTTTTTCTCCCTTTTATTTACTCGCTTATAATGGTCGCATCATATTTACTTAGCACTCTACTGTTTGCATACACTCGTTTCACGTACATCGGGTTCGGCTCATCATACTAACGAATGTCAAAATCAACTTCATTATTTGAAAATGTGATTTATCGCATATCTTAAATTGGATCATATCCATGCTTATAGTCGAGCCTATAAAAATTGCATATATGTGTGCGTTGCATTAGTCACATTGCATTAAGTTAGGAGCATGCATGTTTTCTAATTATTTTTTCTTTGTTTCGCTTGCCTTGGAATACTAGGTGAGCATTTTGTGTTTTAGTATATCGCATGAGTGTGATTGTTGCCATATCAAGTACTCTTTCCGTGAGGCTAAGTGCTTAATTGATATACTTGTTTGAGTGCCGGTGGATGAAGGCTAAGTGCAAAAATTGGAATGAATTGATTAATGTATATACAAAATCGCCTTTTTAAGTGACGCATATTCAAACCAATTTTAAAACAAACATGAAATCAAAGTGTTCCAACTTTTGCAAATTAGTCTATACTTGTTTGCTCACACATAGTAAAATTAGCTAATAATCAGAACAAGAGCATATAATGTAAATAAAAATCACATCATGATTAGTAGAGGCTGATCTTTGATCGGGTGAGTGGGGTGCTCAATTCATGACCTTCCCATCTCGTACCTAAGTTCCAGTGCCAAGACATTTTGGGGATGATAGATAAGTGGCCCGTGGCACGAGTCACGGGTTTCCTAAATTTTTCAAAAATATTTAGGTGGCGACTCTGTAATCTAGCAAAATAGTCCTTTTTTGGAATTTGATTCGAACATTGATTTTTCAAAAGAATTGCCGGATTTGGACTCTTTTTGTGTTTTTACTATTTCACATTGCACTTGTGAAATCAGATTTAGAACCAAGGGAGTCTGAACTGTAGAGCTGATCGTATCCGAAAGGAGCACAAAAAGCAAGCCACACCAAGCGACCAATCTTGGTCTGTGTAAAAGCTGTTGAAGAGGAAGTAGAGAAGTTGTTAGAGGCGCAGGCAATCCGAGAAGTAAACTACCCGACGTGGCTGTCCAACATAGTGGTAGTAAAAAAGAAGAATGGCAAGTGAAGGGTCTGTGTAAACCTCACAAGCCTGAATAAGGCTTGCCCGAATGACTGTTTCCCTTTGCCAAAGATAGACTAGCTTGTGAATGCCACATCTAGCCATGGAAGGATGAGCTTCATTTATGCATGCCGAGGCTATCATCAGAAAGCCATATACACACCAGACAAAGAGAACATGACATTCATCACTCTAAAGGGACTCTATTGCTAAAGAGTGATGCCATTTGGATTGAAGAATGTAGAGGCAACATACTAGAGGCTAGTGACGAAAATGTTCAAACATCTGATCAGGAAGACCGTGAAAGTCTACATCGACAACATGGTCGTGAAGAGTAAGGGACATTTAGATCATCTAGTCAATCTAAAGAAGGTTTTTGATCTCTTGAAGGCATATCGACTTTGTCTAAATGCCTCAAAGTACGCTTTTGAGGTGGGATTTGGTAAATTCCTGGGATATATGGTGACCAGGAAAAGAATTTAGGCAAGCCCCCATTAGATCAGGGCCATCCTTGATATGAAGAGCTCGACAACAACAAAAGAACTCAAAGTTTTGACTAGTAAGGGAACTGCGCTGAACAAATTCATCAGCTGGAGTTCAGAAAAGTGCAAGCCATTCTTCTAGTTGTTGAAGAAGGCCACAAATTTTATATGGAAAGACGAATGCAAAGTCACCCTGACTGACTTGAAGAAGTATTTGACAGTCGCACCAGTGTTGTCAAATCTAGTTCCAGGAGAAGAACTATTCCTATATTTGGAGTCTGGAAGGCCGGCTATCAACTTGTAAGCAGCAGACTGGGGTTTGAGATAGTAAGTGTATCCACTGGTGGATTTGAGGCTACACATGGTGTAACAATATGGGATGTCAGCAAGGGCGATCCTAGCGTTGTGACGACATAGCTCGGCTATGCCGTTGATAACCCTAAAAGTGATTATGACTAGTTGTATGGGGTTAAGTCTATAGAAGTGCGTCACTTCTCAAAAGAGGATGTCAAAGGGGAATCTAATTACACCCTCAATGATTGATACCACGAGGAAGGGCATGTAGTTCTCCCTAGGCATAATTGAGTCATTCTCACCAGCAAGCCTAAGGTGGACATCGGCTGGAATGTTAAACTCCTAGCGGAAGTACTCTAACTTACTTGGGGAATCTACCCTTCATTTGAACATACCCATGACCTTGGCTAAGTGGTTTTATACGATTTTCAATATGGAAGTGTTTTTCTAACAACTAATGGACCTTGACGCAACCCTAGGGGACACTAAGGCAGGGATTCTGGAAACCTAATGGAGGCTTTGGGACACAAAATGTTTTGATTTTCCTAAAGTGTGTAGTGATCTAACAAATCCCAAACCTAAATCTATGCAAAAACAACTGAAATAGGCAAGAATGTGGTGGAAGAATTTGGAAACAGAAAAAAGAAACAGAGACAAAGATAACAAAGATTTAGAAGATGAAGAAGCAAGAACACATTCAAGGCATGAGTGAATACGTATAAGAAATACAAGGGATTAGGGATGAAGATTTGTGGTAATCTAGTGCCAGTGTGCAAGAGTGGAGAAAGGTGCAAAGGGCTCATACAGACATAAAAATCATAGAAGCATGCTCACGAACATGAAGACATGAGTAAGAACTGAAATGAAAAAAGGGGATCAATCAAGGACATATAGATTGAATTCACAGAAATGGACACTAGACATGCGTTCGCTGAAGTAAGGTGATGCCTTTAATCGGAACGAAGTGGTTGAATACTCACCGGAAGTAATGAACATTGATAGTTGTAGAAAACTTTAAAGGCCGTTAATGGAGTTTAGAGAGAGAGGCTCTGGGAAGAGAGAGAGAGAGGGAGAGATAGAGAGAGAGAGAGAGTTATGGATGCAGAAGTGAAGAGACGAAGAAAGAGGGAAAGAGTTTTTGTTGAAAAGATGAAAGGGTGGCGAAACCCTGATTTAACTGCCTATGTAGAGCTGCTCATGATGATATCAGGCGGTGTGGGTCAAAGACGAAGTGACATATCTTATGCGTGACGAGTATAGACTAGTTGGACAACAACACGTGGTTGAAACAGTTAGGATAACTGTGTGTGACAGCTCATGTGCAGTTAGGATTCTTGGTATTCTTGAACTAGTGTGTCATGACATCGGCTAGTAGTACGATCTCGGTTGAGATGTTGATCTTTGGTAAAAGAACATCTTGGTTCTTGATTCTTGGATCTTGGTTATTGATCTTGAGGAGTGGACATTTGAGTCCTTGTTTCTTGATGCTGTCAAGTCACGATCTTGGTCGGAGGAATATCTCTAACATGTTGTTTAGCCAACACGTTAGAAGATTGAATGATATAGCTTCTATCACCTTATGTTTCCAAGGTCGTAAAACCTAGGAGCAGTTGTGGAGATGTATTTTTAGGGTTGTGCCACATAATCGAGATATGAACTGAAGTGATGGCCGAGGTGCAACATGGGTAAGCTAGAGTGCCGATATGATTGTGATATTGCCGAGATCTTGTGTGGTAATACCGAAATATGAGATATTTGGATAGAGGACAAGAGTCCTAATAAGTGATGCACTTAGTTTGGATAAGGATACCCATATTTGACTAAGAGTCCGAAATAAGCATTGTGCTTGAGCCCTATGAAATGAGACTTTTAGAGGACAAGGCACTATTGGCTATAAAAGTAACGCACCCTCGCGGGTCTAAGGTATGCATTTACTTGTGCACTGAATACTTGTTTGATATCTTTGAGAGTTAAGTTGACTGACTTGATCGTCAAAGTGCCCTTGGGTGGACGAGCTACCGTGACATGCTTGTCTTCTTGTTGACAAGTGCTTGGTTTAATCTATTCTGCCGTGTGCTCTCCAACCAAGTTTCCTATTTGGTTGTGAGGTCAGAAATCAAAACCCACAATATATATTTTTTTGTAGAAAGTTAAAAATATCATTCCTGAATGCTTTAATTTTTTTTTTCACAAAAAAATAAAAAAGGCACCTTTGAACAAGGGTGGAGCCAAGATTCATGGGATAAATCTGTCGAGCCGTTGATGGATCAACTTGAGTTTTATTTGATTAAATCATTATTAAAAATTATTCAATAGAGACTAATTGGACTAATAAAATTATATAATAATTATAAGCAAATAATCTCAGTTAAATATTATTTGTACAAGTTTCATCGTTAAGGAGTCAAAAAGTAGAGATTTATAGATAAGCAGTAAGGATGTCAATATCTTTAGACCCATAAAATTTCACAAGTGACTCCAATAAATAAATTGTAAGAACTCGTAAGTATATTATATTCTTTCTCTAAAAATTTAATTGTTGTTAGTAATTTTTTTTAAAATTTTTTTATGATTTCATACCAATTAAATAAATTATATTATTTGTTTATTATATGATTTTTTAACATGTGATTACTAATAACTTTTTAACATGAGCCAGATTAACATTTTCAGTAATATTAGGATGATCATTTTTTTTTACTACTATTACATGAACCACTCATACTTGTTACTAATGTAACATTGACACATTATATGGTAAACAAAATATGATATGAAAATATAATTATCATAACATTATTATAAATATTTATGAAGATATTACATGAGTCATTAAATTTTGAAAGACAACTCTACTATATTGTGGAATTTACAAATTTTTTGAAAGTGAAATTGAATTTAGGGGCCATTATGTAATATACAATTATTTATTTTATTTTATTTTATTTTTTTGGAATAACATACCTATAAACTTGACAATTTTGAGAAAGTTGGAGGGCCAAGACCCCTGACCCACCCTATCTCTACCCCTCCTTTTTAACTCGGATCACTCTCATGGTAGGCATGTGATGCACTTAACCATAATCAAGAAACATTTTTTCCAACCAACAATGCTACAGACTCCCAAAAAACACAACCTCTACAATCCTCACTCAACTATGATTGGTCCAGGAAGGAAAGAAAAAAAAATAAAAAAAATAAAAACACATTATCAGTCCACATTATTTTGGGGGTCATGAGGATCCCCAACTTTGGAGGTCTCAAGCATTTTTGTTTTCCAACAGCACGACCTAGTGCTGCATGGAAAAATTTGTAAGTATGGTACCTAAAAATATATGCACCATTAGATTTGGATAGGATGAAATCCTAGTCATTAGATGTGTTATGACTAAAAATAGATAGGGAACTAAGGTGATTTTTCAAAAAGTAAAGTAGTTTTAGTTGATTTACGAATGAAAAAATAGATTTAACTTACTATTTGTTACAAACATACTTGCTACTTACTATTAACTCACTTCCTACTTGTTATAAATAAATTTACTATTTAAATATAAATAAAATACAGCTCTACAATATTACCTGTTAATCAGGTCACATTATTTGTCTCAAAAATTATGTTCTCTGTTATATTATAAATTAATTTTAAACACATGAAACTAATGACACACTATATATAACTATTTTTCCTTCATTTTTTTTTTTCAGCAAAGAAAAGGGAACTTTATTGATGAAAACGAATATAGAATTACATCAATAAAGAATAAGGGGAAAGGGAAGAAGAATGCAAAGAGCATCATAGTGAAACCAAACAATCCCAACTAGGTTGGCACTAATAAGATCTTCCAATCATATGCTAGCACACCGCCCAGAGTTGGTGAGTTGGTAAGTAACCAACCACAACCTACAAACCCAAACCCAAACCCAAAACACAACCAAAAATCTAAAACATGACAAAACCTACAGATAGAAACACGAAAACAACAGCCAAAAAAGCTAAACAAAAGCAACAGCAATAAAGTCCTCTGCTAGAGCACCCAAAATGCAGACCACAAATAGCATAAAATTCTACACAGAAACAAGATTAGCAAAACACTGGCTAAAAGCAGACCATCAATCAGGCAAGTAGTTCAGCAGCAGGATATCCAACAGATCAACACAACAGATCAAACCAGAAACCCAATATACCATTATTTCTTACAGCAGCTACCAGCAGAGGATGGAGAAGCCACCAACCAGCCACCATTCATCCAAGCACACAAAAACTCATATGCTAACAAAGGACCACCATTCAGCCAAGCACACAAAACGCCTATGCTAACAGAGGGCATATAACACCAATCCAACACTACCAACCAAACCACAAGTGTTCAAGACATCAGAGCACATGATAACAAATAGCACAAAGCCACCAATCAGCTTAGTATCTTCCTAACCTACTGCAATTTTGACACCAGCTCCTGCACTTAGCAAGCCTCTACACTGCATAACTCAGCCAACCATCAACAAAACTCAGCAAGCATACCTTAGCAGGCCTCTGCACTGCATAACTCAACGACAATGATTCCACATAACTCAGTACCAAAACAAGCACCACAGAGCTGCATACAACAACATATAACAGCAGAAACATGCCTCAAATACCAAACAACCTTTCATTAGACAACTGAAGCCATTGATATTGATGATAATAGACCCTCAGTCACAAAAACCAGAAAAGCAATCACCCCACGACCGCATAGCAACAGCAGCCACAGATCCAAACTAGTAACCAAAACTGGCAGCTCAACCTCAATCAACTATCAGCTCTAACAACTTAGACTTCAACGCAGATCAAAAAAAAAGGAAAAGATAAAGAAAAGGAACCCCTGCATCAGAACCAAACTAGATTGGAGATTCACCTGGAGCAGAATCTGACCTGATGTAAATTTAAAATAATGTCATTCACTTAAAAGGGCAATCCTATGTATGATGCTTTGGTCCATAATGCAATTCTCACTTTGACCAATTCACATAGCTCCTCCAAGCTAGATTGTGCATTATTGAAAATACAATCATTCCTTGATTTCCATATTGACCATAACACCGCAAATGGAATAATTCTCCAAATCTTCTTCTCTAGTTTTTTCAACCTTATTCTTGACCACCAATGTAGCAGCTCATTCATTGATTTTGCTATCACCCATTGAATACCCCACCATTTCATAATTTTGGACCATACTAACCAAACAAATGGACAATGCAATAGCACATCATTGTCTATGTCCTCCTCCTCCTTACAGAACACACAGAGTAAGCAAGTATGGTTATCCAGAATCCCCAACCTTTGAAGATAGTTAGATGTCTTAATCCTTCTCTTCCAAGCAAGCCAGCCAAAGAATTGAACTTTTGGGGATGCCACATTCTTCCAGATACATTGTCACCCTGTAAGTAGGACCAAGTGAGGATTTACACCAATTGTATACTGATGAGACAGAAAACACTTTGACGAATCCATATTCCAGTTCAGTTTATCAGCAACATTAACCATTAACTCTGGAGCAGAAAGCAACATCCCCTTCAATCTATCTAACTTCTCCATTTCCCAGCCAAACAAAGCTCCTTCGAAACGCTAAAGTCCAAGCATGTTTGATCAATTGTATTTTTCATCGAAGACACAGATTCATATTTGTTCAAATCTAATAAAAAAGAGTCTAGGGAATACATCCTTCAAGCAAACAGAACTTGTCCATTTATCAAGCCAAAACCTTGACCTCATCTCATCCCCAGGTATAATTCTAGAGTTAGAATAGAAAAGGCCCAGTACTTCAGTTTTAGATAACACACTTCCCACAATATCTTCCTATATTTTAGACATCTTTCCACCTCTTACAGATTCAGGTGACCACAGATCAGAAGAGCCATAGTACTTTTTACAAATCACCTCCTTCCAAAGGGGTTTCTCTTCTGCCCCAAACCTCCACCACCATTTTAGTAATAAACAAACATTCATCAAGTCAATTCTTTTCACACCCAACCTTCCTTGGCTTTTACTAAGGGTAACATCACCCCACTTAACCAAATGAATTTTCCTTCTTAGATCCGAGCCTCCCTAAAGAAAAGATGATTGAATTTTAGCAATCTCTTTTACTACTCCTGATGGCATCTTAAACAGAGAAAGATAATAAATCGACAAACTAGACAACACAACTTTTATAAGTGTTAGTCTACTTGCAAATGAAAGGTACCTTCTTTTCCAAGAAGCAAGTTTTAATTTAAACTTATCCAGCACAGGCTGCCAAGTTCTCTTTCTACTAGGGTCGGCGCGCAAAGGCATTCCCAAGTATTTCAAAGGTAGTTTTTGATAAATGCAATGTAATTTGGACGCAACTCTTGACAGAGATTTGAAGGTATACCCACCTCGCACACCACACTCTTATGATAATTGATTTGCAAGCCCGACATAATTTCGAAGCATCTCAAAATTCTCTTAATATTTAAAACCTCTTCCCATTCAGCTTCACAGAACAGTATAGTATCATCAACAAATTGCAAATGCATGACCCTAAGATCAGGACCCACTGATGCGCCCTTAATCAATCTCAACTGTTTTGCCTTATCCAACAAAATGTTAAGACCTTCCGCCACTATATTAAATAGAAAAGGTGACAACGGGTCTCCTTGTCTAAGTCCTCTCTGTGGGTTGAACTCAGAGGTTGGAGAACCATTCACCAAAATAGAAATACTTGCTGAAGTGACACATTCTTTTATCCAGCTCACCCACTTAGCACCAAATCCAAAATTAGATAGCATTGAGAATAAAAATCCCCAATTTACTGAGTCGTATGCTTTTTCAAAGTCAAGCTTCAGGATGATCCCCTTTTTCTGTCCTTTTTCCACCCATCAATAACCTCATTTGCAATCAATATCCCATCCAGAATATTTCTTCCTTCTATGAAAGAAGACTGTGCATTGCTGTGCATTCTTGGCATAACTCTCTTCATTCTATTGGAAAGTACCTTTGCAAGGATCTTATACAAAGACCCAATAAGGCTGATGGGTCTATACTCTGCAAGGCTAGTTAGATTTTCATTTTTTGGAATCAAAGCTATAAAAGAGCTATTAATACCTTGAGCCAACTTCCCATTCTAGTGAAATTCATTCAGAAATTGAAGTACATCACCCTTAATAATTTCCAACATTTCTGAAACATGGTAAGGTTAAATCCATATAGGCCAGGAGCCTTATTACCCTCACAGTTCCTAATTACTTCCTTCACTTCAAATTCTGAAAAATCTGATTCCAACACTTCTGAATCTTGATCTTCACCAATGGTTTTAAAAGGACCTAACATCTCTGGCCTACTACTCCAAGAGTCTAAGAATAAGGACAGAAAATGACTTTTCACTACAGCCCTAGTATCTTGAGGTTCCTCCACAACAGAACCATTGAGCAGAATAGAGCACAATGCATTCTTGTTCTTTCTACTACAGGCCATAATATGGAAAAACTGTGTCCTCCTATCACCTTTGATTGCCCAGTTCAACCTTTTAAAAACCGTGTGTTCCTTCATATTTAGTCTTTTTTGTGAGAAGTGATGCTACACTTACCACTCGTGTATATCATTTTTAATATATCAGCTCATGTGTTAGTACTACATTGAAGATAAACTTTAGTGATGGAATACATTACATCAATGATGATGATATGTTGACACATAAGGTAATACATTAAAACTCATATAAACCAGTGGTAAGTATATTATTACTCTTTTATGAGTTGTAGATATGGCATGTGAATATTAATTTATTAAAATTTGTTACAAATTTACCAAATTTTATAACGTTGTTATTGTGAAAAAAATATTTTTTAAAATAATATTAAAAATAAATAAAACAAGTAAAAATAAATTGTAAACTATCTTCTTTTATGTGTAAATTATTTAAACTAATTTTTTGTAAAAATTAACTTAAAAGAAGTACCCTTTTTTTTTAACCAACAACACCTTAAGGCATTAATTACTATTTAAGAATTTGAGATCCATATTTTTATTTTATTACTTATAAATTTTATATAACTTATATGAATTTCATAATCAAATCTTTTAGAAATTTTTTTAAATTCATAAGTTTTTATCAATTTAATATTCACCATAAAATGAAAATTTTCCTCATAAAATTCATATGATTTGCAATGAATATGCTTTTACAATTTAATATCTACAATATTTTAAAGCATAAATGAAAAATTAAATAAAACATAAACTTAGGAAAACTTTTCATTTGTCAACATTTGTATTAATAGCAATAAATAAATACATCTACAAGAATTACATTTCTTTACCTACTGCACTTGAAAATAGTAATTGTAATATAAGAAGATAGTTAATTCGGAGAATATAGAAGAACTCACAACTCATTTACACACACTATGAACAATATCGTGTTTTACTTTTGATATTTGTAACAAATGATAAATGAAAGTGTCACAACCCCATCCCGCCCCTAGTAGAATGGTGCCATGATGGCCAGTAATTCGAGACTACCAAAGGCCACTTACAAGATCACACACACGAATCAGAGTAAACATATGGGGCTTACAAATGCGGAAGCAATAAATAAAAACTAAGTAGTCCATAAGAGCAGTGCTTAAGTTAAATGAAATGACATACATCTTACAATAGCTTATATACAACAAAATGGAGTACAAAAATTACATCTTGACCAAAAGGCTTCTCAGCCATCAAATACAAAATACAAGGAAATAACTAAGAAGCATGATCTTCAAGATGTTGCAAAACACGAATCCAAAAACACATCGGCAAAACACATCTAGGCGTCGTCGCCGCCCTGCTCATCACCTACATATATATAGAGAGGGTGAGCTTGGATACTCAGTGAATGGTATAAATAATAAAGGGTTTACATGAATGATATCCGAGATCTTTTAACGAAACGATATATGGGATAAATTAAGCTCATCTATCAAATCTTTCAAGCTTCAAGGGATGCTTACTAACATCAATATAATACAAGAGATGACATTCTGGACAAACAAACCCACGCGGTAAAACCGTCAGTGGCAAGGCAAGACAAGACAAGAGAGATCTCTAAGCAATGGTGTCGTTGCATTATAGTCCCCGGACACTAAGGACTTGTGCTACAAATGCTTTTAGTCTCCTAGCACATACGGACTTCCAAACTTTGTGCTACAAATGCTTATAGTCCCCTAGCACATACGGACTTCCAAACTTTGTGCTACAAATGCTTATAGTCCCCTAGCACATACGGACTTCCCGAGATTGTCATCAAACAAGATACAGTACTTATTGCAAGTAGGAATAATCATTCATGCTTGTAAATAATTTCCAAACAAGGCAAAACAAGGTTTTATCAAAGCTTTATAACATATCTTTATTAAAATACCACTCACTTATTTCTTCAAACGTCGGTCAAGGCAAGTCCAAGTCCTACAAACACATGGCGTAAATCTGCTGAACGACTTCCAAATAAGTTTCACATGCATGCAGATGATCTCGGCATTCCTCGATGCTAGGTCAAATCAAAATAAAACACCGTCTCCCATCTCGGAAAACATGTCAAGCACCAACTGTCTTGGCCGAGGTCCCACACCTTCGCCGAGGTGTGGTCCCGAGGGCCACTTTCAAAGAAATGAGGTCGGAAAACTGGGTTTTCCTCCGCCAAGAACATGAAGAACATGAACATGAAGATCATGAAGAGGATGAATGCAAGGATCATAACTTGTTATTACAAAATCTGGGATTTCATGCTATGAGTTCGAAAACATGGACCTGGGTACCCATACTAGAAGATCTTTGGGAAAACAAACACAAAAGCGTGGATTTTAATGTAAGCTTTCAGATCAAACAAAGCTTTTCTTCAAGAACTCATGAACACTAACTTTCTCTTTCTAAAACCAACCTTTAAATCAATGCATGGCATGCAGAACATATTCAATCATGCAATGCGGCTAGATGATCAATAAGAACAACAAAAGTTGATCAAGATTCTAACCTCAATACTCGAATCTAACGGTTTGAACTCCAAGGATCAAGCTCGATATCTACTCTCTCACTCTAAAATTCCTCCTTCTCCTTCTAGAGCTTCTCTCTCCTCAAGAACAAAGAGATGATACAAAATGATACACTTCTAGGCTTGCTACCGACTTAACACTCAAATTTCGGACATGGCAACGGTTGGTTGGCTCTATTTAAAAAGGTGACTGATTGAAAAGACAAGACTATGACAAAGTGTGTTCAACAAGCTAGGTGGCAAGGGACTCCAGCAAGTAATGACATCGGCCAATAACAAGACTTCGGCAAGCAATGGGACAATGACCTCGGCTAGAAAGGTCAACACTGGGCCCAAATGCCACACCTCGACCTAGATGTGCCACACCTCGGTCTAGGTCGCACTAGTCTAGGGCAAGATCACTTTGGCTTCAAGGGCAACATCTCGGCCCAGATAGTACACATCTCGGCCTCGGTGGTAAACACCTCGGCCTAGATAATGATATCTCGGCCAATATGTCAGGGTGCGGATGGAGGTCAACCAAAGAAATCCTAAGATGGTCCTAAGCGTAAGAGTATCAAAAGGGTGACCTAGGCTCAAGATGACCTCGGCTGAAACACATACACACCAATAAGGAACATACCATTCGAATAACACTTATGCAAAACAAATCAAGGAATGCAAATGCAACACATTGGGACAAGATCATGTAACACATGCAAGCGTGACTAGGGTGGAGTGGGGGTTGTTACACCGCGCTTCGGCCTTCAACGGATCTAGTCCCCGTGGAACTGCGGTGGTTTCATTTTCTTGAATTCCTTGGTGAGAGCTATAATCCGGTCATCATTTTGATTGTTTGGCACGGGTGGTGCCTGAGGTGGAGGTGGCGGGGTGTGGTTGCTGCCACTCTTGTTGCTGCCTCAAGGCTTCTGCCATTTCTTGGATCAATCTTTCCATTCTATCTATCCTGGCAGTAGAGGACTCCTCTGTCTCATCACCTCTGGTCCTCACCATCTGATTAAACTTGCATTATATTTTATAAAAAAGATACACAAGTGTGCATATACTAAGAAGCACATACATTCAGATAATTTACAATGCAAGTAGTTCACAACTTATAACATATGATTATTCATATCAAACATTTAAGCATATAATCAATGCTTCCAAATTCATATTTATCACATTAATGCATCCTAGATCTTGTCTAGACGCTTATTGCTCCTTTGGACAAGTGTGTGAGTTATTAAATCGTGCTCTGATACCACTCTGTCATGACCCGAACCAGCCCCTATGGGTTAAAGACATAACCGGCCAGTAATCCTGCGATCACCTACGGCCTCAGACCAAAGCAGACATAATTCATCAGAGTAAAGGGGCCAAACGGAAGTAAAAATTTAAAACTTTGTCCATAGAGCCGTGCTTATATGCACATCAAACAAACCATACTCAGATACGTTAATAACCCACATCAAAAGCACATTATCACAAAATTCTTTACAGACAGGATCATTCAAAACGAGTCGACCTACAACAGACTATGTACAGACATACATAAAGCCCTTGCCAACAAGGCTAAAAAAAAGCACATGATAAAAGGACAAGGATGGTCTCATGCGTGAGACACAAGACTGACTCTCCCAAAACTCCTGTTGTTCCTGGCAGACTTCACTGGGGCTGAGTTTGTACTTCTCTTGGCTTACCTACAAACACATGAATGAGTGTGAGCGATAGCCCAGTGAATAACATCAATTACGGAATATACATAACAATGTAGAACAACATGTTCCAAACGGCCTTGGGCCCAATTCATAATTCTATTTAACAAATATATATATAACTATACGAAATTCCAAACATTCTGGCCTTTGGTCCGTTTAGATTTTCATTCATGTCGAAACGGCCTTCGGCCCACTCATTCATATTAAAGCGGTCTTCGGCCCGATCATTTATGTCAGAACGGCCTTTGGCCAACTTATTTATGTCAAAAAGGCCTTCGGCCCACTTATTTATGTCAGAACGGCCTTCGGCCCACTTATTTATGTCAGAACGGCCTTCAGCGCACTTATTCATGTTAAAACGGCCTTCGGCCCACTTATTTATGTTTATTCATATTAGACTTTCGTCCACAATCCCAAATAGCAACTCATAAAGCTTGTAAGGGAATAATCAATTGGACATTCACAAACATTCGAATATCGATATTACTCACAGTGATCGGCTTGTAGATTTGCCCTGGAGCTTGACCTTACACATTTCATGAACACAAAAGGGTCATTAATAATTCCATCCGTTCCTTAATTCACATAATCCTTTTTAGGCCCTATTTTAATCTCATTAACTCATTTACCATGCTTAACATATGCCTAAGAGTGCTTACAAGTGAAAGAGAACGGAAAACGAAACACAAAACGCATAAACACAATTTCAGAAAACAGGATCCCCGCTCGAGCGCCAACTTCACCGCTCGAGCGGACCCCTAAGGCCTGCAAAAGTACTGGATAGGTGAAATTTATGCTCGATCATCCAATATGGCGCTCGAGCGGAAGGCCTCTCAACATAGCTCTCCGCTCGAGCATTAACATACCCGCTCGAGCGGAAGCTATGTCTGCAAAAAGTACTGGATGCATCATTTTTATGCTCGAACGTGAACTAGGACGCTCGAGCAAAATTTCATCCTCCATGATCCCCGATCGAGCGGACACCATGCCTGCGAGAACAAAATACTGGGAGCTCGAAATCCCCACTCGAGCGTGAACTTACCCGCTCGAGCGGACATCAAAATTCTGGGTTTCCCAGATTGTGTTCTTGAGCTCCAATTCAATTTTCCAGCTACACTTCTTGCATGCAATGGCTCGAATCTCATGTACAATCATGCTAACATGGTATAGACCCCAAATTACAACTAAATGAGGCTCAATTTCACAAATAAGTCACATGCTTGCCCCAATCCCCCATCAAACTCATTAACAATGTACAAGTTCATGCATTCAAGCTCATATCTTCTCAAATTGTACATGCATGTGATGATTTAGTCACATTCCCAACCTAGATAACACAAATGGTGATCAACACATGAGTTTCAACTAAAACTCTACATGAATCATGTATTTCAAGCTTGTACATGCTATTTCAACACAAATTTATACATATATGCATATACCAAGCTTTAATTCCAACAAAGCCAACTTAACTCGTGCTCTTGATCCTCATTCAACTCTGAATTTACAATTAGCAAGCACAAATCCATGATTCAAGGAATACTTACTCACCTAGGAGCCTTATACACCCAAGTTCTAGCCAAATCTTGAGCTTGATCTTCAATCTTCAAGTCTCAAGACCAAAATTGCCCAATTCTTCTTCCTTTCTTCCTATAGTCGGCTCTCTCTCTCTCTCTAAGTTTTGAGTCCAAGATCAGCCACAATGTAACTAAGGAGGAGAAATGAGGTGTATAGCCTCTTTGCAACAACCTCCACTAAGTCCATTTTAATAATAATAACAATTGGGCACTTAATTCATCAATTTAATCAGTTTAAATTGACCAGAATCAATTTTCAATTAAATTTTACCATAGGCTCTAAAAATTATGCCAACCACAATGGCGTAATCAATTTCGGGTTCTGTGGCCGATAAAGCCCTCAATTTAATTTCCGAAGCGGATTATTCAAACAGATATTCCTACGGTGAACAGATAGAATTCTAAAATCACATATATCACATAATAGCACACAAAATCATATCGAAACATATAATCGCATACGTATTAGGGACCAATTAACATAATACAGAACAGGGGTATCACACACTTTGTGAAACAGCTGGTTGCTATGAAAAATAACTTTCTGTTGTCGGGCACAGTTGGAAGTGGTCCCACTATGTCCAGGCCCAACATTGCAAAGGGTCAAGGGCTGGTCAATGATAGAAGCTCTCTAGCTGGTTGATGTATTTGGTGTATGAACTTCTCACATTTATTGCACTTCTTAACATATTTCTCTGAATCTGCTTGCATGTATGGCCACCAAGATCCTTGTAAAATTGCTCTGCAGGCCAATGATCTTCCCCCTTGGTGGCTTTCACAGACGCCTTCGTGTATTTCGAACAAAAATGCCTCGACCTTACTGGGATGAACACATTTTAGGTAAGGTCCTGTGAAGGATTTTTTGTACAATGCTAGTGATGGAGAGAGCCAAAATCGCTGTGATTTTGCTCTGATTTTGTTGGCTTCTTTCTTTTCTTCAGGCAAGATGTCGTCTTTTAGAAATACTATGATGGGGTCCATCCAGGAAAGGCCCAGTTCGGCGCAACATGGTCAACTGCTTTGGGTTCTTCAATACTTGGTCTCGATAGGAAGTCGATCAGTAATGGGTATGGGCTAGATGTATCTAGCATTGATGCATAACCGGCCAGCTCATTTGCTCTACTGTTTTCCTCTTTGCCGATTTGCTCTATCCGGACTACTTCGAACTTCATGATCTCCTTTTTGGCCAACTCTTGGTAGTTAGCCATCCTATCATCTTTTGCCTCGTAGTCGCCTAAAATCTGGTTGACTACCAGCTGGGAGTCACTGTATACTATCAGCTCGGTGGCCTTCATATGAAGTGCTGATTTTAAACCTACTAGCAATGCTTCATACTCCACCTCGTTGTTGGATGCTGCGAAGCCAAGGTTGACTATCTGTTCAATTGTTAAGCCATCTGGTGAGATGAGGACTATGCTAAGTCCTGCACCGTGTCTGTTGGATGCTCCATCCACGAAGAGTTTCCACATCTCTCCGACGAATAGCTTCCAACAAGTAGAGGGATCGGATGATATCTTGGGATTAGGGGTGTTACTAATATTTTCTTCCAGGCCGATGTCTGCTGTCAGGGCTTCCTGATCTTCACTGTCTGGTTTCCTCAAATCTTTTCTTTTTGGTGAGTCCCCGCTGAGAATAGTATGGTCTGTTCCTTCTTCACTTTTCTCAAGCTTGAATGGCCTTTTATGTAATTAGGCACCCTGTTTTGGGGGCTGTGCAATTCCTGCGTCACTTTCCCTCTTCCTTTTAGTTGCCCTTGTCAAGTCAATCGGGCAAACATGATGAATTCCTGGTGTGAACTCAGCCACAAAGTTTACCAAAGCTTGGGCCTTTATTGCGGTTCTTGGTTGGAACTTAATATCAAACTGGCCCAAGTCTACTGCCCATTTTCAAAATTCGTCCAAAGAAATCCACCCTCTGAAACAAGGCTTTTAAGGGGAAAGCAATTAGGATAATCACGGTGTGGGCGTGGAAATAGTGTGCCAACTTTCTTGAAGCCATCATCAAAGCTAAGGCCACCTTTTCCAACGGTAGGTACCTTGTTTTAACAACCACACTACTACAAAAATAGTTAAAGATCACACTTTGACAAAAAAAAAAAAAAAAAAAAAAAAAAAGATCTCACTTTTATTGGAAGTGTGATAAAAAAAAATTAGATTGATATTTTAATCACACTTAATTTAATTAAGTCTGATAATATTTATTTTTTATGTCACTTTTCAATTAAGTGTGATTATATATATATTTTTTTAATCACACCTTCTAATTAAAGTGTGATTATATATACACTACTACTTTTTAATCACCCTTTTTAAACAAGTGTGATTATATATATTTTTTAATCACACATTCTAATTAAAGTGTGATTATTTATATATTTTTTAATCACACCTTCTAATTAAAGTGTGATTATATATACACTATTAGTTTTTAATCACACTTTTTAAATAGGTGTGATTATATATATATATATATTTTTAACCACACATTCTAATTAAAGTGTGATTATTTATATATTTTTTAATCACACCTTCTAATTAAAGTGTGATTATATATACACTACTACTTTTTAAATCACACATTTTAATTAAAGTGTGATTATATATACATTACTACTTTTTAATCACACTTTTTAAATAAGTGTAATTATATATATATATATATATTTAATCACACTCCCTAAATAGGTGTGATTGTATAAAATATTTCAATTTGATTTTTATATAAAATATACAATTCCCAAATCCGCGCCTCTATTCTACGCATGAATGATAAAGACAACTCACCACTAGAAAAGGAGGCTTTAGACACGGAACTTTTTCACCCATTTTTTCATCTTCCTATCTCTTTGTCTCTATCTCTCTCTCTCTCTCTCTCTCTCTCTCTCACTCATCACTCTTCTCTGTTTGTCTGTCTCTCTCTTTCTCTTTGTGTCTCTGTCTCTCTTATTTTTCTCTCTCTCACTCATCACTCTTCTCTGTCTGTCTGTCTCTCTCTCTCTCTCTCTGTGTGTGTCTCGTTCATCTCTCTTCTGTCTATCTCTCTTCTTTCTCTGTCTCTCTTCTCTTTATCTCTCTCGCTTATCTCTCTCTGTCTCTCTCTCGTTTATCTCTTTTTGCTCTTTTTCTCTCTCTCTATCTCTCTCTGTTTATATCTTTTCACCAATTTTTTCATCTTCTTCTCTCTCTTCTCTTTCTCTCTCTCACTTATCACTCTTTTCTTTCTATCTATCTGTCTCTCTCTCTCTGTCTCTCTCTCTCTCTCTCTGTGTGTCTCTTACTCATCTATCTCTTCTCTCATCTCTTTTCTCTCCCTCTCTCTTTGCTCATCTCACTTCTCTCTATCTCATCTCTCTCTGTCTCTCTCTCATCTCTCTTCTCTCTATCTCTCTCGTTCATCTCTCTTCTCTCTCTATCTCTTTTTCTGTCTCTCACTCTCTATCTCTTTATCTTTTTGTCCATCTCTCTCACTCTTCTCTCTCTCTCTCTCTCTCTCTCTCTCTCTCTCTCTCTCTCTTTCTCCCCCCCATTGTGTTCGCGTTGCTCACTCTCTTCCTTCTGTTTTCTCTATTTACTAAGCTCCCTCTCGATTTATCTATCCACTACAAGAAAATGCACTTTTAGCGACCATTTTGTCTCTCTCTCTCTCTCATCTATCTCTCTCTCTCTCTCTCTCTCTCTGTCTCTGTGTCTCTCTCTCTCACCACCCATCTCCTTTACCACCTTCACCACTACTGCAAACGCCATTCCACTACCACCATTATTACCACTATCGCCACTTCACCTCTATGACTACCATTACTACTACCATTGCCACCACTACTACTGCCACTACTACTACCATTACCTCTCATTCATTCTTGCCACTTCATCTACTCTACCACTACCACAACTTCACCACTAATCTCCTTCGCTACCACCACCACCACCACCACCATCATCTCTTATCCACCACCTTCACCACTACTGCCACTACTACTACCATTACCTCTCATTCACCCTTGCCACTTCATCTACTCTACCACTACCACAACTTCACCACTAATCTCCTTCGCCGCCACCACCACCACCACCACCACCATCATCTCTTATCCACGACCTTCACCACTACTGCCACTTTTTCTCCTCTACCACAAAAAATTAATTCGTGATTTTTAATAACAAAAAAAAAAATGGGCCGTAGAAAAATATTTTTCATTGACCACAGAAAATTAACTTTTATTTTAGTGGAAAATATTTTTCATTAAAATATTACCCCTACTTCTACCAAATAAAAAATAATAATATTTTTTTTATTAAAATAAAAATGAAACAAATAAATTTTCAATCTTAGTAACTAAAAAAAAGAATTTTTTTTTAGAAAATTCATCAACTAAAAAAAATATATATTTTAACAAAAAAATAAATTTTTTTGACGACGGCAACCCCCGTCGCAAAAAAGAAAAAGAAAAAGAAAAAGAAAAAGTTAAAAGACATTATTTTGTTATTTAAATTTTATTTCTGACCAAAAAAAAATTTATTTTTTACCCCTACTTCTACCAAATAAAAAATAATAATATTTTTTTTAATTAAAATAAAAATGAAACAAATAAATTTTCAATCTTAGTAACTAAAAAAAAAGAATTTTTTTAAAAGCAATTCATTAACTATAAAAAAATATATATTTTAACAAAAAATAAATTTTTTTTTACGATGGTAACCCCCGTCGCAAAAAGAAAAAAAAAGTTAAACGACATTATTTTGTTATTTAAATTTCATTTCTTACAAAAAAAAATTATTTTTTATTCCCGCCCCTTTTTGTTTTCCATTCCCGCCCCCTTCCCCACCTTTTTTTTTTCCCATTCCCGCTCATCCCCCCCTCCCAAAACAAAAAATCGCCAATCTCAAACCCAAAAATCCCTAATCTCTTCTTAACCCCCCCTCTCTCTCGACGATCATGGCGCGAGGAGCAATCGAAAAGGCAACGAGCCCTAGCTGTCGCCATTGCACACTCATGATCTCTCTCTCTCTCTCTCTCTCTCTCTCTCTCTTTGTTCTATCCAGGTATCATTCTCTTCTATCTTTGAATGAAATTCTGGTGTTAAAAAAATAGGGTTTGGTTTGAATTTGGGGGAATCTCTGAAGGTACCCTTCAGAGTCAACGATGTCCTTCCAGTTCTTCCTCGACAGATTTCGTGGCCTGCGCTTAACAATCTCCACAATGCCGTTGACTTGTTGCCGTTGTTCGTCGGATCGGTCTCCCCTACCAATGGGTCGATTGAGTGGAAAGGGGCTTGCTTTTTCGATAACGAAGCTCGGCTTGAGTTCACCGGCGGTGATCGGGGCTTGGGCGGTGATGTTCTTCACCTCAAGGTTCGCTCTTTTTATCACTCGTATACATGTGTATGATTGATTTGATTTGAATTGTAAGAATTGTTGAACTAGAGTAACTAGTTATGATTATGTTTACAATTGCTCCATAGGCAATGTCATTTTGGGTTTTGATTGTATTGGAGAGCTTTTGAAGAGTACAAATGGTAGAACAGAATTTTGAGGTTGAGTTAAGTAAATGTAAGTAGCGATTGATGTGAGTTCTTTGACTGATAGCTTCATAACAGAAGCCATCTGGTGAATGAGACTGGGTTAACTGTTTTGAGGTGCAAATTTCATCTATGTTAGCTATTAGGCATTGCAATATTCCTTTAGTTGCCTGCCTTGCGAAAAATATTTGGCTAAGAAGCGTGGACAAAACAATAATTTTTTTTAAAAAAAACAAATGCATGATACACATAGATGTTATGCACAAAATAAACAGTTTTATATATTTTTTATATGTCATGAATATAAATATTATATTCGAAGATAATAAAAAAATGCAACACAAAATTAATTTATGAAGTTAAAGGTGCAAAATTAATTTATGAAGTTAAAGGTGCAAAATTAATTTATGAAGTTAAAGGAGTTTTGGGTGGGGGGGGGGGGGTTGTTAATAGTTATAAATGTATATTGTTTTCTTGTATCATTGTATACTAAGTTAATTTGTTCATGTGTCCAAGCAATGAACACACTTATTCCTCAAGTGTCGGGAGAGTTTGCAGGTCTAAAATAATTAAAAGAATAATAGGACTTGGATGTGTGTCCGACAAGTGTCTTTACAAACATGTGACCATGTTAATGTATCTAGCTTAACCATTTTGAAATTAAAATTTGATATTCAAGTGTGAGCCTATATCCACAGCCAATTGGCTGTGTCTAGAACAGCCTCCACACACATATATTCAGAGTTTGTTTTGGACTTATTTGTTTCAATTTTGAATATATGCCTAATTTTCTTGCTTGTCATGCTACTCTGTCAATGTTTGATTTCTTAACTTTCTTTTTCTTTCCACAGACTTCTGCAACTCACAGCTAGACCTGTATGGATCTGTATGTTTTTGCAACGCCTTATAGGATTACCTAGGATTATTATTTCTCTGCCCGAGACCATACTTTGAAATTTGAATCTTGGGAGGAAGAAGCAGAGCTGGAATATGTATTATTGTGTTCATCATTTTTCTTCTTATTCTTTTGTAGAAATCTGTTATAAAAGGTTGACTATCTGACTGATCATTAAGCAGGTAAAGCAGCATGGAATCTCTGTATTTCTTATGCAATCAGGAATACTGGGGACCTTGCTATCCTAAGCAGACGTCCTTCCCCTGTTCTCTAACACTGTTTGGGGTCAGAATGCTAACTTAGAATTTTTGAAGAAACACATAGGTGCGACATTTGAAAAACGTTCTTGGCCTTGGCGTGCAACTATTAATCCAGATGATGTCCATTCTGGTGATTTCTTAGCATTATCAAAGATCTGTGGTAGGTGGGGTGGATTTGAAACATTGGAGAAGTGGGTAACGGGTGCATTTGCTGGTCATACAGCAGTTTGTTTGAAGGATGAATTTGGTAATCTTTGGGTTGGTGAATCTGGACATGAGAATGAAAAGGTAAGTAGAGGACTGCTCCTAAATCATGGACAAGCATGCACAATACCAACTCCTAACATGGCCATAGACATATAATTACCCAGTACGTTATACTTTAGAGCCATGTTAGATGTGTGTGCTTATTGGCATGAATTCATAAACCTAAAAAGTTGGAATTGGCAAGGGAAGAATTTTAGTTTAAAACAACTAAACTATAGAATTGTAGTGCTTATATCATGTATGCAAACACGTGTGAGAGGCGTTGGAAAATACAAATTTGAAAAGATAGGTAGGTTTTCAAATTTTGGTTTCTGGAATGAACTTTCCTTTTTGGTTTTATAGACATGGAAATATTTGAACAATTCTTGGATTGAGTTTATTGGTGGATTCCTTTTTTTTTTTTTGGCCTTCATATTTAGCAGTGTGAACATCATATTGTCTTTATACCATATTTATGTGAACATGTTCTTAGATTTTATGCTTTTATTGTCTTGGTTGTGTTTCAAGGTGAAGAAATTATTGTGGTAATTCCATGGGATGAATGCTTGGAATTGTCTCTTAAGGATGAATCCAATCCACAGGTAGTGTTGCTGCCCTTACATCCAGATGTGCGTGCTAAATTTAATTCGACTGCAGCATGGGAATATGCTTGGAGCATGGCAGGGAAGCCATATGGTTATCACAACATGATTTTTAGTTGGATTGATACCATTGCTGACAACTATCCACCACCTCTTGATGCTCACTCGGTATGCTTAAGTTTGATATTTTTCTGATATATTGTATTAAAGTTTAAACTTGGCTTTCCATGATGCATATGCCATGCTACTAAATACTGTGCATTTCTTGACTATTTTAGTAGGTTTTCTTGGTTCAGAAGCCTTGTGGTTTGATTGGATTTGGTGATATGGTTCTATTATGGTCATTGCTTTGGAATTATAATAGTTTCATTACATAGGTAACATGTGGATAGTGTGTTGAAAGTGCACATGCATATAAATGTAAACAATGCGGTTTATAAATCCTCACTATTTTGAGTGAAATTCTTTTGGCTACAGTAATAACAAATGGATGAGCAGCCTAGCATGACTTGTACTGTGCATAGTTTGCCAGAATTATTAATTTTAGGAGTCACTTTTTTCGTTCCTGTTTTATTTTTTTGTGCTTTGACAGTCATGTTCACTGTTTCATTTTTGCCGGCGAAAAAATTATGTCTACTTGATACCATCATTCATTTGCATTACATGTGAATAAATGCGAGGATGTTGAGAACTTTGCTAAATTTTAACTGGCAGACTCTGTTCACAGGTCATTTCTATCATGTCTATGTGGACTAGAGTGTAGCCGGCATATGCTGCAAATATGTGGAATGAAGCTCTAAATAAGCGGCTTGGAACTGAGGTACTTTTCCTATTCTTGAATGCAAAAAGCTGTTGTGCAATGACAGAAAAACCTTTTATCTTTCCCAACACGCCAACCCTTCATCACCCAGTAGCGTGATGTTGATGAGAATATGTGTACTGTTGTATTGGTAAATTACTTCCATCTTTGTGATAGGCAGTTCAAGTTTCAATGGGTATTTATCATACAGATGGGACTTTTATCCTCTGAAGTCAGATAAAGTTGAAAAAATTGTGTTGTATTTAACTACGCATGTTGGCATTAGGAAGGGGGAAATGATTGAATAATACTTGATCTGAGACTCTAAGCACAATTTTGCACCCCGATTTTTATGTTCCTTGTAGAAGGAAGCAAGGGAAACACTCCCAGTTAGGTTTGATGCGAAGCTTGTGATGGGGAGAAACTGTGTTCACTTCCAATGATCTCAACCAAAGAAAAAAAGAGATTAAAATATAGTTATAATGCTAAAACCAACTTTGTTATGGTCAACATATATTCTGAACTACGTGTTGTACAATTTAGTATGGAAAACTGAAGCATTAGTAGCTGTTTAAGTTGGCGTAGGATCAACAATATGCCTTTTAATTTCTAATAGTGGTAATTATTTTTGTGATAATAATGTATTTTCTTTATGATTTTTCATACGCTTGTGCCAGCTGTTAGCGTTTGCACTTATTCTTGGGTAGACAGACATGCATGAAATGGGTAGCTGTTTTCTCTTCTTTTTCCTCCAAAGGTGCAAAAGAAAATGCAGACTGTAATGTATGTGCTCTCCCCTCCCCCCCTCCTACCAAAAACAAAAAAATGGAGTAAATTCTTGAGTTTTTATTTATTTATTTATGGGTACCTAGAATTATGGTTCAACAGTAATAATAATATACATTCACAAAAAGATTGTACACAAGTTGTATTGAGATTTATCATTTTTAAATACTGTGCTCATTAGTGACCTCCTAATTACAATGTCATTGACACTGAGCTGCTATGGCATATAATTGTTAACAGGGAAGTTACTTCCAAAAGAATTAAGATCAAGCAGAAATGATTAATGTTCCTATTTTGGTTTGCTGAATTAACTTTTTAGTTTATTCATATACATCAACGGTTTCTGAATTAATTTGTGTTTTCATTTTTCAGCTCAGAAATATTTTGGAGAGATGCAAAATATGGTCCAAGAATTAAAGAACTTAGTTTTTTTAAGTTTTTTCATTTTTTAATATATGTAAGCAAAATTAATTTTTTTTATTTAATTCTTTTGTATATACTTTTGAATATTTAATTTCCATTTATGAAATATATGACGTTATTCTATTCAATATGTGGTTATGATTCAAAATATAGTATATAGTGTGTATTACATTCTTCAAATGTGCATACAAAAATAATATTTATTATTTTTCAAATATGTCGAATCCTTTTTTATCACAGATTTTATTAGTTATTAATCACACTTAAAAGATGTGATCTAAATATTATTAATCACACTTAAAAGGTGTGATCTAAATGTTATTAATCACACTTAAAAAGTGTGATTAAAAATGACCATTTTTAATCACACTTCCAAAGATCACACTTAAAAGGTGTGATCTAAATATTTTTAATCACACTTAAAAGGTGTGATCTAAATGTTATTAAGTTACTTAAAAAGTGTGATTTAAAATGACCCCTTTTACGCACACTCCCAAAAATCACACTTTAATAAAACTTAAAAGGTGTGATTAAATAACATCTATCACACAAAAAAAGTGTGATATTTATCTGTTTTTATAGTAGTGCCAGCAAGGTCTTGCTAACATAAAAGACAGGCATGTGTTGTATTCCCTCCGCTCTGACCAACACTACACTAATCGCATCGTGAAACTGCAAAGTACAAAAAGAGCTCTTCTCCTGGTATCGGGGTTACTAACAACAGAGGAGAGGTCATGTAGTCTTTCAAGCTTTCTAGGGTGCGGTCACACTCATCATCCCACTCAAATTTGGCCTTCAGTGCCTGGAAGAATGGTCGACACCTGTTTGACGGCCGACTTATGAACCGATCGAGCGCGGCTGCTAGGCCAGTGAGATGTTGTACTTGTTTGACTATGTAAGGCCTCGCAAGGTCTGGGATGGCTTTGATTTGAGAGGGATCAACTTCTATACCTCGGTTAGTCACCAGAAAGCCTAGGAATTTGCCTGATCGTACGCCGAATGCACATTTAGATGCATTCAGATGCAACTTATGAGACTTCAAGATTTGAAACATTTCATCTAGGTCCTTGAGATGGTCCCTCTCATCTTTGCTTTTGACCACCATATCATCTATATAGGCCTCTATTGTTCTACCTAACAATGGTTTAAACATTTTGGTGATCATCCGTTGGAATGTAGCCCCTGCGTTCTTTAGGCCAAAGGGCATGACCTTGTAGTAGTATAGTACTCTGGGTGTTGTAAATGACGTGACCTCATAGTCTGGTTCGTACATAGAGATCTAATGGTAACCCCGATACGCATCAAGGAAGCTAAGTCAGTTATGCCCTGCTGTCAGGTCCACCAGTTGGTCTATCCATGGTAGGGGAAACTGTCTTTTGGGCATGCTTGGTTAACTGTTTTGTAGTCCACGCAAATGCGGCATTTGCCGTTCTTTTTTGGCACTACTACAATGTTGGAGATCCACTTGGGGTAGTGTACTTCTCTGATTGCTCCTACCTCTAGCAAGTTTCCCACTTCCTCTGCCTCTATCTCTGCGTGGTGGAGTGCTGATCGGTGAGTTAGCTGTATAATTAGTCTGGCAATTGGGTAGACATTAAGTTGATGGCAGATGAATTTAGGGTCAATGCCAAGCATGTCATACGGTGTCTAGGCGAACACTTTGACGTTAGAGGTTAAAAACTCCATAACCTCTATTCTCTCAGTGCTGGACAGAGATGAACCGAGCAAAAAAAAACTTTTTTGGGTTCTTTTCATCTATTATTACCTCTACCAAGTCTTCCACTGCCTTCTGTTCGGCTGCTTTGCCGTCATCTGCGAACAGTTCATTGCTCTTTGGCTCCTCCACCATCTATACAAACCCTTTTGCAACTTGATTACCGTTTACTGTGACAAAGCACTACTTTGACATGATTTGGTCTCCTAAGACTTCTTCGATAACTCCAATTTCGTTGGGGAACCGCAATGCCTGATGGTAGGTTGATGCTACCAAACGCATGGCGTGCAACCATGCTCTTCCCAAGATTATGTTGTAGGTGCAAGGGACCTTCAAAACCCAAAACTCCATCTGTTTCGTCATTGTTCCTACTTTGACTTGCAGGATTATCTTGCCAACTGGCCATTCTTGCATTGAGTTGAAACCGACGAGGGGAGATGTAACCGATGCCAAGTCTTTGTCCTCCAATTTTAGTTGCTTGAAGGTCTCGTAGTACATTATCACACATGAGCTTCCTTGGTCAATCAGAATCCGCTTGATGTCAAAATTCTTGACGGGCAAAGTGACCACCAGCACGTCGTTGTGAGGGAAATGTAGCCTTGTTAGATCCTTGTCAGAGAAGGAGATGATGTTCGTTGCCTCTGTTTTTCCCCTCTTGACGGTGGGTTGTGCACTTAGCACCTCTCTCAAGTGTTCAACTTTTTTGATCATCCCTCTGAGCTCACATACCTGCTCAGGTTCAACGATCTCATATATAATGTTGATTATGCCTTTGAGCAGACCATTGATTGGTATCCCATTCGACACGCTGTGGTCCTGAAGGGCTGGCTGTGTTCCCCCTTCTATATATTGGTCTAAGTGCCCAACAGCCACTAACTCCTCCAAATGTTGCCTCAACGGTGTACAATTTTCAATTCGGTGCCCCTTTTCATCATGGAAGGTGCAACGGCACCTCTCGTCATAACCTTTTTGTGTTTCTCCCAACTTGGCTAGCTACCAAACAAAGGATTCATCGCGTATCTCACTAAGAATCCGGTAGATAGGTTTGTTGAATAATGTGGTAATGGCAGTGCGGACTCTCAACTTCCTTGCTTGGGGGTCCTCTTTGTGTGCTCGTCTGCCTCGCACATTCTTGCTTGGTTATTCTACTGTGTTGACTTTCGCTACAGTCTTTTTATCCAGCACCGCTATTGTGCCAGATTTTGCTTTAGCATGAGCGCTATCTTCCTCTACTCGGATATGTTGATGCACTATCTCTATTAGGGCCTCCATTGTGAGGGGCGACATCATCGTCATTGAATCTCTCAACTTGCTACCGACTAGTACACCTCGCTTGTACTGTGTAATGGCGAGGTTTGTAGGGCAATCCCCAATCTGATTGAAAGTCTTCCAATATCGATTGTTGTAAGACCTCAATGTTTCCTTCTCTCCCATGTCAATGGAGAGTAGTTGGTCAATCTCTGTTGGTGTTTTGGTATTTGTTCTGAATCTAGTCACGAATGCCTCTGCCAACTGTGCCCATGAGGCTATGCTGCCTTCTGGCAGCCTTTCAAACCATGTTGACCTAGGTCACGAAGGCTGGAAGGGAATAAGATACACATTAGAGCCTCGTTTTGCCGATATACCGCCATAACCTGGCGGAAGTGACTCAAGTGCATGTAGGGGTCTGTCTTTCCCTTATAATTAGTGAATTTAGACTGATGGAAGCCAGATGATAATGGTGCATTCTCTATTGCCGGAATGAATGGCGAACTTTGCAACCTTGCTAGCACTTTGTCAACTAGTTCGTAGGCAAGGCATGGCTCTGGCTTTCCAACCTGGACACTCCTATGCGTCCTAGGTGCCAATCGTTGTAATGCGGAAACTCTGCATGGGTCGCGAGCCCGTGTGTCTTCTCTCCTTCAAGCCCTTTCCTCTAGTATTGTCCGTAGGTCCGCCGACCTTGGCAACTTCGTGTGCCTAGACGTCATTTGGTGCGAGTGTGAGGGCCTGTAACTATTTCCTTCTATGTAGGACCTTTCAATCCTCTTTCTCTCAAACCTAGAGTAACGAGTCCTAGGAGGACTCTACTAAGGAGAGTTAGAGTCAATCAAAAGGTTTTGTTCTTTGTGTATTCCCACAAACGGCACCAATTGTACGAGCAAAATATAATCTTCTCGTATAATCCTATTGATCAAGTTTGCACTCCTCCAAACATTGTCACTTTGCTACTTGAAAACACAAATGCGAGCTAGCCAGCAGGTGTGTGCCAGAAACCTCTCTGATGCCTAAGTCAGCAAATAGACAATAGATACAAAAGCTCTGTGTATTCTAGAATAAAAATTGTGATTCCTGTACATAGGTCCTACTATGAGCTTTTATAGATTTTGACTGGCACAATCCTAGTAGGACTCCAACTCTCCTCAGTAGAGTCCTCCTAGGAGTCACAAAGATACAACTTTATCTTTTTACACCCTCCTCACTGCCTAACCAAGTGAGATGGTTCAACCGCAGTTTGGTAGCAGCACAACCGAGCTAACACTGCTCGGTCTAACAGTAGTTTAAACCGCGCTCACTTAGCTCGGTGCTATCCTGGGCATCGTCCAGCTCGGTCCTCCATCCACTTATACCTCGGTTCAGAGTACCCAGACCAGGCTACTAGCAGCAATCTCTGACTGAGCTAACAAGACCAAAGACAAAGTTATGTAGACCATTACCTCGGCCCATAGCTCGGCCCATTTCAACAACTGGACCTAGCTCAGTCTCAGTTCACATAAATTACCCTCTCATATATATATATATATATATTTATAATTTAAGATATACATATTTATCAATTTTAATATTATTTGTAAAAACATTAATTATTTATGTGCTTGAAAGAAATTATTTTGAACACAATAAATATTAGATATCTCGTATAATTATTTTAAACATACTCACTACTTACAGCACCAATTTTTTCAATATTAGACCATGTATCACAAACCAGTTCAGTCGGTTTACCAGTTTAACCGCGAGGTTCACCGGTTTAATTTAAAATGACCGATTTTCAAGTGGGAACAATTAAGATGCCATATCTAAACTGAACCCTAGACTGTTCGAACTCGACAATCTGGTGCAATCCGGTTTTGAAAACATTGATAATGAGGATACAAATTAAGTCAACGTTTGTATAAAAAGATGGTAACCCAGCATCATCAATGCCCCTTATGTATAGTTTATCTATCTTCTTCTTTTTACTCTTTTATTTTTATTTTATATTTTATATATATATATATTTTTTGACGAAGTATAGTTATATCTATCTTTGATATTCCACTACTAATCCTGTATACATTATGCATCTCTCAACTGTTTGATTATATCATTTACAATAAACTTAAATTGTCTTTTTTGTAATTGAATTCATTTGTTGTCGTTTCAATTGCCCAATTTCCGTCCTAAATCCTGCATGCATTATGTATCTCTCAACTGTTTGATTATATCATCTACAATAAACTCAAACTGTCTTTTTTGTAGCTTAATTCGTTTGTTGTCATTTCAATTGCCCAGTTTCCTTCCTTCCTAATTTGTTAGAGGCTTTATATATACACATCTCTTCAATTCTTTTTACTCATCTTTTATAGGAAAAATTTTGTGGTCAGTTGAAGAAGTACTAAAAATGATTGTAGAAGTTGCAAGTACTGCATCAAAGACAGGTCGAAAGAGGTAAGTTAGTTACAGCACAATCAGAAATTACAAGAGACTATTTAGGACACCAACATTTAACCATGAGATTTACAATTCAATGTAATAGACCAAAACTAATTACAAAGTAGAGGGTGCAACTCTTCAGGTTTCTTGCACAGGGAGGGCTGCAAACCCATGTTTGTGTAAGTAGTTTTAGTCCATTACATCGAATTGTCCACTTTACATCATATAGAGCAAACTGTTCATATGCACCAAAAATGATAGAGAGTCACAATATTAGGAGAAGTTCTTGAGTGAACTTGAAATATGTCCACGTCAATACCCCAAGTGGTGCCCCAAAAAGAGCATTGTTTGGTGGAAGGGTAGAGCCCACTGTGTTGGGGCATAGCGGAACAAGATGGGACTCAATATTTGGTGATTGGTAGGGGATAGGAACACACGATTTCCCTAAACCACCTAATATTTGTTCCAATTATAAACCCTCAATTTCACACACAATGATATGACAGGTAAGTTGGACCTATATAATTGAGTGTGACAAATTAAAAATTAACAACTATCATATCACATCATCGTGGATCAAATTAATATATATATATATATATTGGTAGCTTCAAACTTTTTCTTTTCATTCATATATGAAATTATGCAGGCGGCAGGAAACCAGAGAAAAATATTTCAAGGGTTTGGAGCGAACATAAAACAAATTGAAGGTAAAGAGTTCATTTTAGCACTACTTCTGGAAAACCAAGAACCATGAAGCATATAGAATTCTCCAATACAAATTATATATATATAGAGAGAGAGTAATCACTTGGCCTAGTGATCTATAATTTAGAGGGAAGCATAGATTTTCTTAGATGACGAAACCAATGAAACTAGGAAGATTTATTTTGTTTCAACTAAAAAATTCCTTTCTTTAAACTTAGAGCATCTCTCTCTAAGCCTCCCTCTCTAAGCCTTCGGCTGGGTGTGCCACCAGTGGTGGGGAGGAATTCCAGCTGCCGGCCTCCATCTCCTCCTTCCACCATTTTTTCTCATTTTCTTTGTCTTTTTGCTTAATAATAGTGGAAGCTTGTCATTCCAACCATTTTATTGCCACTAGATTTGCCACCTTCCTGCTTCATTGGATCCACCCTCATTAGATCTGCCTCATCTCCTATAGATCTGCCTTTAGCCACTGGTGTTTGCATCGCCTCCCTCTTTGGATTTTCCAAATCTGATGTTTGGCTTGTGCTCAAACTTTCACCTTCGCACCAAAAACTTTAATATCTAGTTTCAAATTTTCTCACAATCCAAAGATCAACGCTATTTAACGATTGAAAACATTTTACTTGTTTAGTTTCAAATGAAAAGATCATTTTTTATTATTTAAGCCAAAAACATTTTAGTTGTTTGGTTTCAGTTTATTTAGCTAACAATTGAAAATAAATAAATAATAATAACAAACAAACAAACAAACAAATTAAAAGAAACACTACTCTATTTGGCATGTGCTAAAAAACCTTTTTTTTTTTTTTTCTAAATTTTTTGTGTTCAACGAATTTTTTTAGCTTCTCAAGTTTTTCTAGCCTAGAAAAATATAAAAAGATATTCTTTTTTTTTTTTTTTGAAAAATTCAAAAAATTCACTAAAGTATAAAAAAATTCAAAATCCACCTAAACTTTCACAATAACAAAAAGTAGCTTCTTTTAACATTTTCCAAATACATCAACTTTTTTAACAACAATTTTATCCCCCATCCCCCCCCCCCCCAAAAAAAAAGCAAAATAATATATATATATATATTTAAAAAAAGTATTTTTCCAAAACAGCCTTGAAACTAGGATTTTTTTTTAATATTCTAAAAAAAAAAATTAGAGAATTGACTCACTTTTGAAACTATTTGGGAAACTAATTTTCTTTAGAAATCGCATTTTGAAATTGCAATTTTGAAATTGAAATTGCATTTTCAACATGCAATTTCACCTTGAAATCGCCTGGTGAAAATGCGATTTCAATTGAAATCGCGTATTGAACATGCAATTTCATCATGTCATCATAAATTGCATTTTCAAGCTGTGATTTCAAGGTGAAATTGCATGTTGAAAATGCAATTTCAATTTCAAAATCGCATTTTGCAAATGTGATTTCAAAAAGCAGGTTAGTTTTCCAAATAATTTGAAAAGTTGGTCAATTCTCTAAATTTATTTATTTTCAGAATATTAAAAAAAAACTCTTGAAACTAGCACTCAACCAAGCTAAACATTCACATAATAATGATTTTATCATACTTAGTGAATTTGATTAACTTACTAAATATGTATAGAGACCCATATTTTTCATATAAAATACATATAGGCAGTGTGATAGAAGAAATTATATAGTGAAATGAATAAATAAATATTTATTCCATGTATTTACATTCAAGAGTTCATAATTGCTCAAATGATGTGGTGCTTTAACCATTTGTGCATGCAACAAAAGTGGAAAGACTTGAAGGAGCATGCAATAAATAAAACAGAAGGTGAACAGCGGTTGTTCTATGTGATGGCTGCCATGGTTGAAGTTGAAATATAATCAGATAAAACAGGAGCGTTCAAGAATGTTATTAAAGAGTGGTGTGTGACAACGGAAAGAATAGCTCAAGCAATAGCGGCTTGCGACTAGCTGAAAAAAATATAGAGCTGGAACAACAACTCAATGAAATAAAGGATTTCGTGAAAGTTGTAGTGTGTTTTAAGGACCTTAATATGTTGTGTTTGATTTCAATTGTGATTGTTGTTTTGGGGTATGCCGGCATCATTGTAATAACAAAAATGGCTTCGAATTTAGCTCCAGAGAGAGAGAGAGAGAGAGAGAGCAGTGAGAGCTTCTCTCTCTAGTAGATTTCCAACGATGTTCCAGGGATACTTCGGTGAACTCTTTTAACACTTCTAAAGTGTAGATCTACACTCCTAAAGTATAAATCTATACTTTTAGAGTATAGATCTGAGTTGTTTTATATCTAGAATGGGGGTAATCCACAATGATTCCCTCTTCTCTAAAGCCTTTTCTCATATCATTGTATGTGTTCTTCCTCTTCAACTCTTGCTTCTTGTAGGGTCCCTAATACGACGGCAGAAGTGGCGAAGTTAGGCAGTGGTAACGGGACGCTGGCGACAACAACAGCTAGTGTTGATGCAGATCTTACATGGTTTGATGCAATTTAATTTTCTAAACCACATCTTTAAGAAGATCGGTTGTTTTTCCTAGATCATAACTGATTTTTTTAACTTGTTATTTTTTTGTTGTTTGTAGTTTGTTGTTTGATGGTTTGTTTGACCCTTTGGAGTCTTGTTGTTGTTCTATTAATATAATTGTTTTTCATGTTCTCCAAAAAAACAAAAAAGAAAAAAATGGCTTGGAAATTTTATTTGGAGTGTACAAGTAATGTGTAATCGTTTACACAACTTTTTGCACCATTGATCGGATTTTGTCTTAACGACCTGGTTCAAGCCCAAGTCGTCTTGCCTAGATTTTGTAAAGTGAATGAAACCAAAATTAAAAGCCAAATCAAATATATAAAATTAAATACACAAACAGCGAAAGTATACCTCATAAATCGAAATCCACCAATTTGCATGGCACAACACCATAAAGATTCCTCCCACCTTAAATAAAACCACCTTTGAGAGCCATTGCGAATAAAACGTTAAAAAGGCAATTTACATCATTAGTTCTTATATTTTGGTCCTTATGTTATTTTGATCTCTGTAATTTTTATTGGACTCTATTTTCACCTTGAGTTTTTTCTTTTGCTTCAGTTTGGTCCAATTGGTTCAATAATTAGCATTTTTTTTTCTTGAAAAATATGCATATGAGTTGTGCAAGTGTCATACTTTTATGAACAAAATTATAAACTTGATCAACTTTGTGAGTTAACCTCAACAAACTCAGTGATCATTTTTCGTAAAAAATTTTAACAGAATCATCAATTGAACTAAATTGACACAAAATCTAAAATTAAATATCAAAATTAAGCCAATTGAAAGTGTAAGAACCAAAATGACACTAAAGGTAAAATGTAGGGACTACTAATGTAATTTGTTCAACATTAAAATATCCACGCTGGGAATAGAAAACCTGAGATCAATTTCAATTGGTGTTCTCTCTTTATATTTTAGATAGATTTCAATCTAGAAGCAAAAATGAAAGGCAAAAACATTATAATTCAAAAGAACTATAACAGAGATTCCAGATTTTAAAGAAAAATAAACATAGTTCATATTTGAAATATCTTCTTGTTAAATATAAAAAATATATTATACTTAAAAAATTAAAATTTTAAATAAATAAATAAAAATAGATGGTATAGAAACATATACATACTGTGATCTCCAGACGTCACTGACCGTTGTGATCTTTGATGCCGCCATGAGAGAGAGAGAGAGTGTGTGGATGCAAGATGAATAAAGGTGAACCTAGAGAATAGGATTAGCCGCTTGGGAATTTGGGTTAATGATTTATGAGGACTTTTATCACTTATGGGTATGTGCACCGTGTATAGTAGGGTATAAAAATATTTCAAAAAATAACTAGGGCAAGTTATAGTGACTGCTAATGAAGTTTAAGAAAATACAATAAATGTGATTAGTTTAGCGTAATTACACAGACTTATGTTGTAACAAGTCTAAGAACAACCCAATTACAAAATAGAATTGTACCTTACTACTAAGTAATTACACAGACTTATGTTGTAATAAGGCTAAGAACAACCCAATTACAAAAATACAATCTTACCTAACTACTACTATTCTTTCTAAGCACGGTAATACTGTGTTTGGTTGGGAGATTTAAAAAGGAATTTAAAAAAAGAAAGGGAAAAAATCCGTGAAACTAAGTGAAATATAGGTATATTTTATTCACATTTCACCTTTCTTTTCCATTCCTCTTTCCAAATCCTTCCTCAAATTTTCCAACCAAACACATCGTAAAGTTATGTTCAAAAGCCTTTGACTACTCCTCCTCTATTATTGCTATAATCTTTACTCCCATGAAAATGAAACTCAACACAAGTCTTCACCTACTCCTACTTCTAGTCTGACATGGTTTGATTTAGGGGGGGTCTTCTATTCATTTGAGCAGCTATTTATATAGACAGCAATTTCTCTGATCTTTTGGTAATCGTCGAATCAGTTGAAACTGCTTCACATGTCCCCATGGTTGATCTCCATGTCGTTCTCTTTGCTGGATGATTCCCTCCATATTTTGAATTCAAATTCTTCACTATGTTTGGTTGGAGGATTTGGGAAGAATTTGGAAAGGAAAAGAGAAAAAGTATGTGGACATTTTACACACTTTTTTCTTTTCCATTTTCAAATCCCTCTATCAAATAGCATTACTAATCATCAGTATAATTGCTTCCAACTGCTCCTTCCTCAGCATGTTCAAATGTTGAATTTTCTTCCCAGTTGGTAGTAGCTCCCATGTGTCCTAACGGTGTCTTGATTGTCTCGTGTCCTTATTTTTTTTAGTTGATTTAATTTAGATGCCAACTGAAAGGAATATGAAAATTTTAACCAAAATAATGGGGGACATAACCCATGTTGGCTTTCTCTTCAAATTCTAACAACATAAAATGGAGTCAGTTAGAGTAAGCTTTCTTTGAAGACACTTTTTTCTACAAACATTGGCTCTAGAAAAAAAAAAAAAAAAAGGAGTCCAAATGACATGAAGTGGCAATGGCTGAAAGGATAGGAAGTGCTCACATACACTAAGCTGTGTTTAGTTGAGAAATTTGGGAGAGATTTGTAAAGAGAAAGAAAAAAGGTATGTGAAACTAAATGAAATGTATATATTTTATTCAAATTTCACCTATCATTTCCATTTCCCTTTTTAAATCCCTTCTCAAATCCCTCAACTAAACACAGCATAAAAGCGAGTCAACATGGACAAGAAAAAACATGGCATAGTGTGACTATGTGTAGATCATAAATTTGAATAAAGATTTGTAGTGGGAAAATGTAAATGAAAGTGAAAAATAAAAAAATTTAGCTTTTTCTTTTTTTTGTTACTATTTTTCTTCTCCTTTCCTTTCCTTCCATAAATCCCTACTCAAGTTCATCATCTGAACTCAATCTAAAACTTCCTGAAAAACTTTTCCAAGGAGAACTTGATTGAAAAGTAGACGTGAACCCATTTCCAAACGGGCCCATAACTCCGCCATGGTCTTTGTAGCCCACACTTTGTTCTGGACACATCGAATTTGATCAGCGCAGGCCCACAACATCAATTTCCCTTCAATTATCTCATGGACTGCGATGAATGTGATAATTTAAATATATAAAGAAATGAATAAAATGCTATTTATTATCAAATTTAATTTACTTCTTTATTTTATATTATATGTAAAGCTAATATAAATAAAATAATAATAAGACTTACTATGATGTATGAAAAGTCACATAGAAAGAGAAAAGTTGGTGTGAATTATTCTGGTATCTGTGAAATTAAAGACTTTATTACAATTTTGTTAAAATGGTCCAAACCCAATTTTCTAAAACTATTAAGATTTTTCGCTCCGACAATGCTATGGAATATAAGGATTCTTATTTTCTTTCTTTTCTTCAGCGTCATGGTACTCAGCCTCATCGTTCCTGTCCAAGCACGTCTCAACAAAATGGACGCGCTGAACGGAAATATTCTCGACACTACTCGAGCTCTCATTCTCTCTTCCTCTTGTCCAGAAAAGTTTTGGAGCGAAGCTGCTCTCACTGCTGCTTACACTATAAATTGTATCCCTATGCTTGTCATTCATAATCACACTTCCTATGAGCATTTGCATGGCACTCGTCCCCCTTACACCAATCTTAGGGTCTTTGGTTCTGCATGTTTTATTCTTCTCCAACCTCATGAACACAACAAACTTGAACCTCAGTCACGTCTTTGTTGCTTCTTGGGGTATGGTATTGAACATAAAGGGTATCGTTGTTGGGATCCAATCTCCTAGCGTCTTCGTATCTCTTGTCATGTGGTTTTTTTGGAACACAAAATGTTTTCCTCTCTCTCCCAATTCCGCTTATCCACTCCTTCACCCTCTCCATTTTTTACTAACCCTTCCACAGATTTGTTTTCTAATGAGATTGATATAGGGCCCTCGCCTGCACATTTAGAGACATCCTTGTCTACTGGTCTTGCCCATGAGCCTACTTGCTCTGATGGTCCTGTTCTTGCTCCCTCGGGATCCTTACCTCCTGTTGAGTCTCTCCCACGCCCTCTGGCTCCTCCACCCTTTCCTCAACCACACCAGGTAACACAACCTTCTACTCGTCTTCGTGATTATATTGTTGGTTCCACTGCTTTTTCTACTCATGAACCTACCTCCTATCGTGAGACTCGCTCTAATCCTCTTTGGCAGCATGCTATGACTGATGAATTGCAGGCTTTAGAAAAAACTCATACTTAGGACATTGTTGATGTTCACTGTAACGCCCTCAAAATAATACATATAAACTAGTCATTCATGACATCCATAGACATAAGAGAATAAAACAAAGTTTCATTTATCAGAGTATTCAGTACAAAGTATTACATCAGTAAATGCCCTACGGGCTTACAACTTTCTAAGCCAACACTTGGTTACAACATAAGAGAGTCCTAACTCTTTACATATTAAGCCATTGGCTTGAATTTACATGTAACACCAAAAATAACAAAACAACCAAAAGAGTCTTCAACTCCCAAAACCTCCCAAGCTAAGACCTTGGAGGCGACATATCACTTGTACCTGAAACTGATGTCCCATATAGGGTGAGCCAAAGCCCAGTAGAGATATGCTAAACCAAATATGAGAAATAACTAAAACATTAGCATTTGATAAATGTTTAACACTTGTGCATCGATATACACCATTTTTATTATAACCCACCAACAATGATATTCATCATTCAACTAGATTCCATTTGTATTTCCAATTCATTTCACTAACACAGTTCGTTTAGTCCAGTAATTCAAATGAGACTATAGCTCATAAGAAAACAACTCTTCGATTCATCAACAATTCAAAATGAGACTACAACTCATATTAACAATACTTCAATTATCAACATCTTTCAGATGTATAAAAGGTTTTGGGACTTTCACCCTGGACACTCCGGCCAACTTAATTATCAATAGAGTCTATCCCCTATCTCCTCCCAAACACTGGAGTACATCCCCTATCTCCTCCCACACAATGGAGTACATCCCCTATCTCCTCCCAAATAACATACATATGTAATGTATTTAAACACTTCATCATATACAATGATCAATCAAAGCACATATTCAATGTGTTTTTTTTCAATCGTCATATTCAATGACATATTCCAAGTAATTAGTTTCAGTTTTCCCTAATCAACATACAGTGTCTACAACAATCAAGACTATCCTCCACCGATAGCCCATAACAGTTATTTCTAAACAAATAATAAAATTATAAAATAGATAAATTATCAACATTTTCATAGATGAGTGATTAATTAATCCAACTACACCATTCAACCACAATTCCATCCAATTTCATGATTTTCAACTCAATTTCATATTTCCATATTTCTCCAAATTAATTATACAAATTAATTTATCACATTAATTAGGGCATTAGCCCCATTTTCTCCACTATAGCCCTAAGGCTCAATTTGCACAATTTTACACTACTAATCCCATTTTTCAAGGTCTCACATATACATGGAGCTCAACAATTGAAAACCCCCTTTTACAATTTCAAAACAAACCCTAACTTTTCCAAAATTTCCATAACTCGCCATTTATACAAAATGACTAAAATCTATGTCAAAACTCATAAGAAGGAGTAGAGTATCCCTACCCCAAAAGAAGAGACTCAATGGAGAAGATGAAGAAAACTCAAGATGCTCCAAATCCAAGAATTTTTGGATCAAAACGTAGCCCACATAAAGCTCCACACTTTCTACAAAGGGACAAGAGTAGACACATCCAAGAACCAAGTGTATTTCTAGAGAGAGTGTGTGTGTAGAGAGAGAGAGAAAGAGTTGAAATTAGGGTTTGAGGTAAAAAGGAGATGCAAAAGTGATGAAGAATCACGCTGCTACAATCCGATATACTGTAGGCTCGCTCGAGCGAAGAAGTGGTCGCTTGAGCGACCAGACACAAAGGAACCTCGCTCGAGCTCAAGAAGCATCGCTCGAGCGAACAATGCGAAGCTTCAGGTCTGCAACCCAGAAGCATGCTCGACCACAAGAGTTCTCGCTCGAGCGAAGAAACCCAAAACATAGACCTTGCTCGCTCGAGCGACAAAAGACTCACTCGAGCGAAGAATAACAACCTTCAGGTCCAAACTGGACGCAGACGCACGGTGGAGCGCAAGACTTCTCGCTCGAGCCAAGAGACACCTCAAAGAAAGCTCGCTCGAGTGTAAAAACCTTCACTCAAGCGAAGATGCACAAACTCAAAGCTCGCTCGAGCGCAAAAGCCTCGCTCGAGCGAAGATGCCAAATATTGGACAGCAACCATTTGTTTCAAATCACTCCCAACCTGTTACAAACCTGCCTAACGCATCCCAAAACTCAAATACAAAGAATTAAAGGACGAAAATGCGATATAGACAACAACCAACATTCATGGAACCGAGTCCGGAATACAATAAATACTAGAGAGAAAACCCGGATCGCTATATTCACCCTGGCAAGACTGTCATTCGCTGCAAATAGGTGTACAAAATCAAGACACACTCTGATGGCCCTATTGAGAGATACAAAGCCCACCTTGTTGCTAAAGGCTTTAACTAGGAATAATGTATTGATTATGAGGAGACCTTTGCTCCCGTTGCCCGTCTCACCTCATTCATGACTTGATTCTTTATTCTTTGCCACCGTCAATGGGACCTTTATCAAATGGACGTGAAAAATGCTTTCCTTAATGGTGATCTTCTAGAGGAGGTCTATGTACAACCTCTCCCTTGGTCTACTTATCCACCTAATAAGTTATGCAAACTTCAACATGCATTATATGGTCTTAAGCAAGCCCCACAAGCTTGATTTGCCAAGTTTAGCTCTATTATTCATGATTGTGGTTTCACCTCCAGTTCATATGATACTGTTTTTTTTTTTTTTTTTTTTTTTTTGTGAGGAAAATTGCTTAAGGGACCACCTTGCTTCTGTTTTATGTTGATGACATGATTATCACTAGTGATAATGTGGATGGTATTCTTGGCCTCAAACAGTTTCTTAGCCATTATTTCGAGATGAAAGACCTTGGTTCTCTCAGTTATTTCTTAGGTCTTGAAATCTCCCATGATTCCACGGGTTCATTTCTCTCTTTGGCTAAGTATACCTCTGATCTTCTCGCTCGTGCTGGTCTTACAGATTACAAGACTGCCTCCACTCCCCTGGAGACTCAGAGTCGTCTTACTCCTTTTGATGGCACTCTACTCTCTGATGCTACTCTGTATCGTCAGCTGGTTGGCAATCTTGTCTATCTCACTGTTACTCGTCCTGATATTGCATATGCTGTCCATATTGTCAGCCAGTATATGTCGGCTCCTCTTACACCTCGTTATGATGCTTTAGTTCGTATCCTTTGCTATCTTAAAGGCACCTTGTTTCATGGTCTTCATTATTCTGCCCACTCCAACCTTGTGCTACTATGCACTGAGCCTGAAACAGAGGAATAGGGGAACACATTGGGAGTCAGCTGTACCACATTGGGAGCCGGCCATAGCCATAGGGGGCCGACCAACCCTTTTTGGCGAGAAATACTATTCTGGGCAAGAATTATCTAGTTGTCCCATTTGAAGATATTTTTGACCTATTTTGCTCAAATTCTATAAACAAGAACATATATCTCAGTGTTAGAGGTTGGAAAAAATTCAAAGAAGCCAAACAACTCTTGAGAGCTCCTTCTTCTCGTGCAAGCTAACTTTGAGATATTTTACTCATCCATACACCATAGCCATGCACTACATGCAACCTTAGAACAAGGCCTTAGAACCTTGGTTGAGCTTGGTGAATCACAATTCAAGCTTGAGAGTGTGCTTGGACCAAGTTTGATTCACAATAAGAACTTGTCCTCTTCAAGAGTTATAAGCTTACCACGTTATCTCTTGCTTTCATTTCTATCCCTTTCTACCTATTTCTTATGCTTTTGTATTGTTTTGATCCTATTTCAAGTGTTACAACTTGGGTTTGAATAGCTACCAAAGGAAGAAAGGTTTAACGCCCTTTCTTGTACCTTACTTCATAGCTCACCCTCTTGTTTGTATACTCTTTTCTTTGCCTTGCAAACTAATTTTCAGAGTTTAAAAAGGCTAAAAAACATGGTTTGAGGTCTCAAAAGTGGAGGGGTTAGCCATCTCTCCTTGCTCTTGTTCACTAGCCTTGTATTTCCTACCTTTTTTGTGCTCCTTAGCTTAATTTTTGGCCATTGTTTTTTTTTTTTCTTTCTTTCCATATTTGGGGCTGTTTAGGGCTTTCCTAGTTTGTTAAATTAGCTTATGCTTTGAATATTAGCTTGTTGTATTGTATGTCCTCATAACTTCAGTTGTTTAGGCCTTAGACATAAAGTTGTTTTAGTTGATAGCTTCATTTGGTTAATTTATTATTTTGAAGAATCTCATTCTAATAATTGATCCTACAATCATCTCTACAACCTCCCACTTCTCTTATTTTATTTTGTTTGAGAGTTATTTCAAACAATCGACGGTTATTCAAGGCATGGGAAAGAGACCTATGCTTAGTGGCATAATCTCTACGGAGGTTCATCGTCGAGGCATAGGCTCTTTCTTATGCCAAGAATCATTTCTCATTTGAGGTCTCTTCTCATTTACTGGACTTAACCATCGCTTTGGACAAATTGATTAAAGAATGGAAAGAATTAATAAAATTGGCCTAAAATCATTGCAACTGACATAAAGAAAATGTTTAGAGTTGATTGGATTCAGCCGGACGTTATGCCGAGTCCATCGTTCCAAGAATTGTCACTTATCAATCCCTGATATATTGATACGACTCGGTGTGTGTCTACTTTCCTCTTTGAGCCTTTGTGATAGGAGGGAAAGGTGGTTTTTTATTGCATTTATTAAATTTTGTCCAAACGTGCTCAAAATCATCAGGCCATCAAATTGCACTTGTTGGTGGTTTCGGACTCAAAATTGTTCTTCTCTTGAGTTTCCCATGACAGAGATGAGCAGAAAAGACAAACAGGGCATAGAAAGGCTTTGTTTGCACTGTTCTCACCTCAGAGCACAAAAACACTTTTGGCATAAAAATTAGGGTACGGTTGGCTCTCTTGGGGCCGGTCAGCTCCCAATGCTGGGTAAGCAATGAGCTTTTTACAGAAACAGAGGGTAGTGGCTGAAGGTGAGGCAGAGCAATTTGGGCAGACAGAGCAGCTTTTGGACACTGTGTATGCGATCATTGTGCCTCGTTGATTGTTTGTATTGTTATCTTATTATTGTAATTATTATTGTTGTTGTAAATATTAATTGTTATTTCAATTTCATTGAATATTATTGTTATGGTAAATATCTTTGTTGTAATAAATTAGATAGTTAGCTTAGTGTTCCTCAATTTGTAATAAGTAGTTAGTTAATTTAGTGCATTAGTATTCATTTTGGATTTGTAATAGTTAGTTAATCTGGACATTCGAATACTTATTCGGACCCTCTTGCATGAGGGCAACTATGTAATAATGGTGTATGTCTTCCAACCCCATTTCTTTCTCCCTTTTATTTACCTGCTTATAATGGTCGCATCATATTTACTTAGCACTCTCATGTTTGCATACACTCGTTTCATGTACATTAGGTTTGGCTTATCATACTAACCACTGTCAAAATCAACTTCATTATTTGAAAACGTGATTTATCGTATATCTTGAATTGGATCATATACCATGCTCATAGCCGAGCCTATAAAAATTGCATTTATGTGTGCGTTGCATTAGTCACATTGCATTGAGTTAGAAGCATGCATGGTTTCTAATTATTTTGCTTTGTTTGGCTTACCTTGGAGTACTAGGTGAGCATTTTGTGTTTTAGTATATCGTATGAATGTGATTGTTGCCATATCACGCATTCTTTCCATGAGGCTAAGTGCGTAATTGATATACTTGTTTGACTGTTGGTGGATGAAGGCTAAGTGCGGAAATTGGGATGCATTGGTTAATGTATATACACACTCACCTTTTTAAGTGATGCGTATTCAAACCAATTTTAAAACAAACATGAAATCAAAATGTTCTAACTTTTGCAAATTAGTTTATACTTGTTTGCTTACACATAGTAAAATTAGCTAATAATTGGAACAAGTGCATATAATGTAAATAAAAATCACATCATGATTAATAGAGGCCGATCTTTGATCGGGTGAGTGGAGTGCTCAATTCATGACCTTTCCCTCTCGTACCTAAGTTCCTGAGCCGAGACACTTTGGTGATGACAGATAAGTGGCCTTTGGCATGAGTCACAGGTTTCCTAAATTTTTCAAAAATATTTAGGTGGCGACTCTGTAATCTGGCAAAGCAGTCCATTTTTGACATTTGATTTAAACATCAATTTTCCAAAAGAATTGCCGAATTTGGACTCTTTTTGTGTTTTCACTATTTCACATTACACTTGTGAAATCAAATTTAAAACCACGGGAGTCCGAACTATAGGGCTGAACGTATCCGAAAGGGGCACGAAAAGCAAGCCACACTAGGCGAATAATCTTGGTCCATGTAAAAGTAGTTGAAGAGGAAGTAGATAAGTTGTTGGAGGCACAGGCAATCCGAGAAGTAAACTAGCCGACATAGCTGTCCAATATAGTGGTAGTAAAAAAGAAGAATGGCAAGTGGAGGGTTTGTGTAAACCTCACAAGCCTGAAGAACGCAAGGGCAACATACTAGAGGCTAGTGACGAAGATGTTCAAATATCTGATCAAGAAGACCGTGGAAGTCCATATCGACGACATGGTCTTGAAGAGTAAGAAACCTTTGGATAATCTAGCCGATCTAAATGAGGTTTTTGATATCCTGAAGGCTTATTGACTTCGTCTGAATGCGTCCAAGTATGCTTTCGAGGTGGGATCTGGTAAATTCCTAGGATATCTGGCGACCAGGAGAGGAATTGAGGCAAGCCCCGATCAGATCAAGGCCATCCTTCATCTGAAGAGCCCGATAACAACAAAAGAAGTCAAAGTTTTGACTAGTAAGGCAACTGCGCTGAACAGATTCATCAGCCAGAGTTCAGACAAGTGCAAGCCATTCTTCTAGTTGCTGAACAAGGCCACAAATTTTCTATGGTAAGACAAATGCAAAGTCGCCTTGACTGACTTGAAGAAGTATTTGACAGCCGCACCAGTGTTGTCAAATCCAGTTCTAGGAGAAGAACTATTCCTATATTTGGAGTCTGGAAGGTCGGTTATTAACTTTTAAGCAGTAGACTGGGGTTTGAGATAGTAAGTGTATCCACTGGTGGATTTGAGGCTACACATGGTGTAACAATACTGGATGTCGGCAAGGGTGATCCTAGCATTGTGACGACACAGCTCAACTACGCCGTTGATAACCCTAAAAGTGTTTATGGCTAGTTGCATGGGGTTAATTCTATAGAAGTGCATCACTTCTTGGAAGAGGATGTTAAAGGGGAATCTGATTCTACCCTCAATGATTGATACCACAGGGAAGGGCATGTAGTTCTCCCTAGGCATAATTAAGTCATTCTCACCGGCAAGCCTAAGGTGGACATTGACTGGAATGTTAAACTCCTAGCAGAAGTACTCTAACTTACTTGGGGAATCTACCCTCCATTTGAACATACCCATGACCTCAGCTGAGTGGGTTTTATATGGTTTTCAATACATAAGTGTTTTTATGACAACTAATGGACCTCGACGCCACCCTAGGGGACACTAAGGCAGGGATTCTAGAAACCAAATAGAGACTTTGGGACACAAACTGTTCTGATTTTCCTAAAGTGTGTATTGATCTAACAAATCCCTAACCTAAATCTATGCAAAAACAACTGAAATAGGCAAGAATGAGGTGGAAGAATCTGGAAACAGATAAAAATAAAAATAAACAGAGACAAAGATAGCAAATATTCAGAAGATGAAGAAGCAACAACACATTCAAGGCATGAGTGAATATAGAAGTATAAGAAATACAAGGGATTAGGGATGAAGATTTGTGGAAATCTAGTGCCAATGTGCAAGAATAGAGAAAGGTACAAAGGGCTCATACAGACATAAAAATCATGGAAGCATGCTCACGAACATGATGACATGAGTAAGAATTGAAATGAAAAAGGGGGATGAATCAAGGACTTATAGTTTGAAGTTGCAGAAATGGACGCCAGACTCGCATTTGCCGAAGCAAGGCGATGCCTTTAATCAAAACGAAGTCGTTGAATAGTCACCGAAAGTAATGAACATAGATGGTTGTAGAAAACTTCAAAAGCCGTTAATGGAGTTTAGAGACAGAGGCTCTAGGAAGAGAGAGAGAGAGAGAGAGAGAGAGAGAGAGAGAGAGAGAGAGAGAGAGAGTTGTGGATGTAGAAGTGAAGAGACGGAGAGAGAGAGAGAGAGGGAAAGAGTTTTTGTTGAAAAGATAAAAGGGTGGCAAAACCCTGATTTAATTGCCTATGTAGACATGCTCATGATGACATCAGGTGGCGTGGGTCAAAGATGAAGTGACATATCTGACGACGAGTACAGACCAGTTGGACGACAATACGTGGTTGAAACAGTTGGGATAACTGTGTGTGACAGCTCATTTGCAATTAGGATTCCTGGTATTCTTGAATTAGTGCATCATGACGTCGGCTAGTAGTACGATCTCGGTTGAGATGTTGATCTTTGGTAAAAGAACATCTTGATCCTTAATTCTTGGACCTTGGTTATTGATCTTGAGGAGTGGACATTTGAGTCCTTGTTTCTTGATGTCAACAAGTCACGATCTCGGTCGGAGGAATATCTCTAACATGTTGTTTAGCCGACACGTTGGAAGATCGAACGATATTGGTTCTATCACCTCAGGTTTCCGAGGTCATAAAACCTAGGGGCAGCTGTGGAGATGTATTTTTAGGGTCGTGTCACGTGGTCGAGATATGACCGAAATGATGGCCAAGGTGCAACATGGGTAAGCTAGAGTGTCAATATGATTGTGATATTGCCGAGATCTTGTGCGATAATACCGAAATATGAGATATTTGGATAGAGGACAAGAGTCCTAATAAGTGACGTGCTTAGTTCGAATAAGGATGAGGCTTTTGAGGAGTTCACCCATATTTGACTAAGAGTCCGAAATAAGCATTGTGCTTGAGTCCTATGAAATGAGACTTCTAGGGGATGAGGGCACTATTGGCTATAAGAGTAACGCACCCTCGCGGGTCTAAGGTATGTTTTTACTTGTGCATTGAATACTTGTTTGATATCTTTGAGAGATAAGTTGACTGACTTGATCGTCAAAGTGTCCTTGGGTGGATGAGCTACCGTGGCATTCTTGTCTTCTTGTTGGTAGGTGCTTGGTTTAATCTATTATGCCGCGTGCTCTCCAGCTAAGTTCCCTATTTAGTTGTGAGGTCAGAAATCAACACCCACAACATATATTTTTTGTAGAAAGTTAAAATATCATTCCCGAACGCTTTAATATCATTCAGAAATCTATAAACTTGACTATTTTGAGAAAGTTAGAGGGCCAGGACCCCTAACCCACCCTACCTCCGCCCCTTCTTTTTAACTCAGATCACTCTCATGGTAGGCATGTGATGCACCCAACCATAATCAAGAAACATTTTTTCCAACCAACAATGCTACAGACTCTCAAAAAACACAACCTTTACAATCCTCACTCAACTATGATTGGTCCATGAAGGAAAGAAAATAAAATAAAATAAAATAAAAAACACGTGATTAGTCGACATCATTTTGGGGGCCATGAGGGTCCCCAACTTTGGAGGTCCCAAGCATTTTTGTTTTCCAACTGCACGACCTAGTGCTGCAAGGAAAAATCTATAAGTATGGTACCTAAAAATATATGCACCATTAGATTTGGATAGGATGAAATCCTAGTCATTAGATGTGTTATGACTAAAAATAGATAGGGAACTAAGGTGATTTTTCAAAAAGTAAAGTAGTTTTAGTTGATTTAGGAATGCAAAAATAGATTTAACTTACTATTTGTTACAAACATGCTTACTACTTACTATTAACTCACTTCCTACTTGTTATAAATAAATTTACTATTTAAATATAAATAAAATACAGCTCTACAATATTACTAGTTAATCCGGTCACATCTTTTGTCTCAAAAATTGTGTTCTCTTTTGTATTATAAATTAATTTTAAACACATGAAACTAATGACACACTATATATAACTATTTTTCCTTCATATTTAGTCTTTTTTGTGAGGAGTGATGCTACACTTACCACCCGTGTATATCATTTTTAATATATCAACTCATGTGATAGTACTACATTGAAGATAAACTTTAGTGATGGAATACATTACATCAATGATATGTTGACACATAAGGTAATACATTAAAAATCATATAAACTAGTGGTAATTATATTATTACTCTTTTGTGAGTTGTAGAAAGCAAAATATGGCATGTGAATATTAATTTATTAAAATTTGTTACTAATTTACCAAATTTTATAACATCGTTGTTGTGAAAAAAAAAAATTCAAAATAATATTAAAAATAAATAAATAAAAGTAAAAATAAATTGTAAACTATCTTCTTTTAAAATGTAAAATTTAAACTTATTTTTTGTAAAAATTAACTTAAAAGAAGTACCCTTTTTTTTTAACCAACAACACCTTAAGGCATTAATTACTATTTAAGAATTTGAGATCCATATTTTTATTTTATTACTTATAAATTTTGTATATTTTATATAACTTATATGAATTTGATAATAAAATCTTTTAGAAATTTTTATAAATTCATAAGTTTTTATCAATTTAATATTCATCATAAAATGAAAATTTTCCCCATAAAATTCAAATGATTTGCAATGAATATTTTACAAATTTAATATCTACAATATTTTAAAGCATAAATGAAAAATTAAATAAAATATAAACTTAGGAAAACTTTTCATTTGTCAACATTTTTGTTAATGGCAATAAATAAATACATCTACAAGAATTACATTTCTTTACCTACTGCATTTGAAAATAGTAATTGCTATATAAAAAGATAGTTAATTCAAAGAATATAGAAGACCTCACAACTCATTTACACACACTATGAACAATATCATGTTTTGCTTTTGATATTTGTTACAAATGATAAGTGAAAGAGGGTGATTTTAATTTTTACAAATTCAAAACATTATTGAGGTAAGAATTTATCTCTATCTCTATCTCCATCTCTATCACTATTTTATTTTAACATTATGTGATATTTTTAATTTATGAAATTTAAGATTTTGTTGGAATAACATTTCACCTAGTTAAAGAAAAACCATTCAATAGTAAATAGAGTCTCATTAAACAGTTAGTCACATTTAATGAAATAGTAAATGGAGTTTCATTGAGTAGTAAGTCAAATTTAATGAAATAGTAAGTGAAATCTCATTGAGTAGTAACTCAAGTCTAATAAAATAATAAGTGTAATCTCATTAAGTAGTAAATGAAGTCTAGTGAAATAGTAAGTGAATTCTCATTGAGTAGTAAGTCAAATCTACTTACCATGAAATAGTAAGTGTAGTTTTATTGAATAGTAAATGCTATTTAATTGAGTAATAAGTCAAATTTAATAAAGTATTAAGTAGAGTCTCGTTGAGCAGTAAGTGTAGTTTAATTGAGCAATAAGAGAAATGTCACGCCCCAAATTTTAATCACAAGAAAAAATTACCAAAACCTTTAATTTAGGTCCCTTTTTTTTTTTTTTTTACCAACATCCATTACCCTTGAGTAATAGAAATCCAATGATACATGTTCTCTCTCTCTCTCTCTCTCTCTCTCTCTCTCTCTCTCTCTCAATGAATACTACAATGATAACATTACATGTCAATCTCTTACTGAGAAGCTACAAATAAATAAAAATACAAATACAAGATCCATTATATCTACAATGAAATTACATACAAAAGACACATGGACTTCTTAACTCTTCAATCAAAGAATCCACACTATCTTCCTGTAAAAAAATAAAAACAACAGGGATGAGCACGAATGCCCAATAGGAATCTCATAGTTCTCAATCAATAACTAACACACAGATAGAAATGATCACGCATGCAAGGTGATACCATATAGTAGGGTGACATTTTATAATTTCAAAATATCATAAGCAAAGTACCTTTTTCTCAAAAGACTATTTAAAACACTTTTAAGAAAAACCTTCAGCCATTAAAATCATCCCTTAACTTTAGAAAATCCATAGATCTTTGTGGAACAAACATATTTAAGAAACAAAATCATCAATAAGTTATTAACCCATTCCCAAAGGATTTCTCATTTAATTTCCATTTTTAATTTTCCTCTTTTGCTTTCATTTCTCCTTTCTTCTCATTATATTTAATTAGAACTCCATTACTTCAAGTTCAAGTTCCCTTCTTAATTTACTAACAATTCTCCTATACTCAATTCACTTCATTATTTACACTCTTAAATTTCATCTCAAGAAAACATAAGATTAATAAACCCCGTTCAATTCAACCTCTTCTTTATTTACAGAAAACACACATAATTTACTTTTATTGCCATAACTAATTCATTAAGTTCACCATCACCAATCCATAAGCACCTTACCCATTTTTTAGTTCCATTCTTTACAAACAGTGCCTATGTACGTTTCGTCTTTATACCAAATTATACGTCAATTTGCAGTTTCACAGATTCATCATAAGCCACAAATAACATCATCAATTCAACACGCTTGTTGACACACATCTCAACACAATCCACCTTTTGCCAACTTACTACGGCGAGATAGCAGGCACCTAATTCATAACACTTTCCACCTTTCGCCAGCTACTATACGGCAGGAAGTGAACTCCCAAAAACCATTTTCTCAAAAGCTATTTTCTTTCAAAAACAATATTTCTCCAAAAACCATTTTTCAACTTTTTAAAACGATCCCCCACATTTGCCGACTACTATACGGCGGAATGTGGGCACCCAAAACATTTTCGAAAACCATCAGTTTTTCCACTTTTGCCGGCTATTATATGGCAGGACTATGTGGACACCCAAAAATTATTTTTCCACTTTCGTTGGTACTATACGGCGGGACTATGTGGACACCCAAAAACATTTTCCCACATTCGTCCAACGATAAGCCTAGACAGGGCAATTGGGCACCTTTAATTCGAACAACCCCCTACATTCGCCAGCTACTATACGGCGGGACGTGGGCCCCCAAAAACATTTTTAATCAATTTTTAAAACCATCCCCCACATTTATCGGCTATTATACGGATGGTTGTAGGCACCAAAAAACTATTTTTTAACTCCTCGTGCGGGTACCAACATAACACCACCCAACACAACTCAACCCAAACTCAACATATCCCAACACAACTCAATTCAACACAATTCAATATGATTCAAACACAATTCATCATAGTCCAACACAATTTGATTCAACATCATTCAATACAACTCAACATAATTAACACTATTCAACATAATCATCACAATTCAACATAATTCAAGGTGAACTCTTAAACCTTTATTTCATCATTTCACCCCAAGCCCATGTCATCCATATCATTAATAAATCATTTCCCCAATTTTCCTTTCACATTATTACATGATTTACAATGTCTATAACAAGGTTCATTCGCTAATTTTTAACATAATTTCCAAACATTTTCAAAATCCAATTAAACTTGTATATATATAATTCAATACCTCAATTTCATGATTCTACTTTCAATTTGGGCCAACTCATTATCTATCATCATGAATCAACCTAGGGTTTTCAAGAAATAATTAAGAATTTCAAGCAAAATTCAAACTTCTTAAACCATTACTTTTTATTCCAATTTTCCCATTGATTATACACCCTAGGTTCATAATCCATAATCTAAACCCAACAATAGAATCCCAACTCTTCAAACCCTAAATCCCCAATTTCCATGATATAATTCTATATGCTCAAAAATGTAGATTTTGCATTTATATAATCAAAATACCACGAATCTATCTATTAATGTAAGTATTGAAGAAGAACTAAGACCCCTACCTCAAGATTGGAAGTTATAGGTGAAGACCCATCTTCAAACTTCAAATGAAGTAGTAATGAAAGTTAATTGAATAGTAAGTACAGTCTTATGAAATAGTAAATAGAAACTCACTAAATAGTAAGTAGGGTTTAAATGAGTAGTAAGTGAAGTGTAATCAAATTATAAGTGGAATCTCATTGAGTAATAACTCGAGTCTATTTATCATGTCGTAGTAAGTAGTAAGTCAAGTCTACTGAAGTAGTAAATGGAGTTTATTTGAGTAGTAACTAAAATTTAATAAAATAGTAAATGAAAACTCATTGCATAATAAGTGAATTCTAATGAAATAGTAAGTGGAAGATTATTGAGTAATAAGTAAAATTTAATTGAGTAGTAAATAAAATCTAATAAAGTAGTAAGTGAAAGCTCACTGAGTAATAAGTGAAGTGTAACGAAGTAATTTCCAAGTTCTTGTGACATCTTGATATTTTAACCTATTTTATAATTATCAATCCTTTATTAATTTCCAATTTCATAATATGAAGTGAGAGTTGAAATCTTCACAAAAACACAATCCAATCGATGAAAATCACGGTCTCTACACAGGCTTCACTTTTTACAAGAGATTTAGGCTTGATTCTTGGTGAGAAGAGAGATTTCCAAAGAGAGAAAGTTTGGGGTTTTCAGAGCTAGGGAGAAGAAGAGGAAAGAGGAAAGGAAAAGTAAGAAAAAAGTGCAAAAGGTAACTTTTTAAGTTGCTGATTCGCGTAGACTGTTCGAGCGGTCTTTCCATCGCTTGAGTGGTGAACTCAAACTCTTAGCATTTCGATCTGTAGAGAAAAGTACTAGTTGCTCCATCTTCATTGCTCAAACGGTAAAACCAACCGCTCGAGCGATCACCGTGAAAACAGATTGTCACACAGGCTTAGTTCCTAATAGCACAACCATTTAATTTGTATTTCTTTTACGTAAGTTTACAATATAAATAAGGAAATACCCCTCATTTGGATTCAAAGAAAAATACAAAAAAAAATTAAAATCCAGTGAAGTCAAAAAACAGTTCCCCCAATTTTAGGTCAAAAATAATTTTCCAACTAAAATTTCTAAATTTGATGTTGAAGTGAAGGGGTTAATACTTCGTAGAAAAATCTCTTAAAGTCAAATTAGATTATTTAATATATAAGGAACAATTACTGTTAAAAATTATTTTCGAAATTGTAAGTTTTGAAAAATCCACTTTCCACACTTTAGAAAATTTTCAAGCTTAACTCAATTATGACCTTTTTAATGCAACTATCTCTATATGAAAAAGAAATAAGGGTTGGGTCTCAACCGGTGCCGTTGCGGACCTTTTCAATTATAATTAAAATAATAATCATAATAAATCATAATCAATATTACGATGAATCATACCAAGGGTAATAACCAAATATTGTTTGAGGCATATAACTAAAGAACTCTTCAATCATAATCAAAATTAAAATTACAAAAGGTTATCATTAGGGTTTGGTTTCTCTTAAGTTGTCATTTTAACTTGAGAAAGCGTTTGGACTTGGTAGGTCCATTTTGGAATTGATTTTGATAATTCGAACCGTTCATTTTTTTTTTTTTTTTTTTTTTGGGATTCATTGAATAGAATATTTATGCAAAAAGTTAAGATGATTGAATATCGATAGCTAAATATTTGAATCATATTTGTTTTAAAAAATGGACAATAAATATAATTTCAAGAATAACCATATATTTTTTGTAATATAAATTTGATTCTAACATATAGCTATCTATATTCAATTATTTTGATTTTTTTGTATGAATAGTTTACTCAACGAGTTCTGAAAAATGAACGGTTTGAATCATTGAAACGAAACCTATAGTTAAGATTCAAATATGAAAGAAGCCCAACCCTAGAGCACAATTAACACAGTAATGTGCCATAATCAAGTTATAATCAATAACACAATGAGTTATAATAAAAGATTACAAAAGTTATAACTGGACATATGATACACATTCAAAAACAGAATTTGTATTATAAAATTTTCGTGTAAACACAAAAATAAGTACGAATATATTATATATTTTTTCATATTAAATAATTAATATTATTCTTTTATTCATACAACTGACAAAATATTATTGAAAAATTAGCTAAATTTTATTTAAATTAAAATTTAAAGATATTTTAATATAATTATGTCAAATTTGATGGAATTTAATATAATTTTTAAATCTTAAAAAAGATTAATCTAATTTTTTATAAATAATTTAATGTAAGATATTAAATTCACCCAACATCTGGAAAATAAAAAATATAAAAAAATAATCACATCATATTAGAATACACGTTGAGGTATGGTACACATATTATAATACCATTTTGAGGTATGATACACAAAAACTAATTTTGCGTCAGAGAGGGGGTGCTGCTGTGCCTTAAGACACAACAGTTACTGTTGTGCCCCTTGGGAGAGGTTTTTCTGAGTGTTTTTTGATGATCTGAACCGTTCATATTGTAAGGTTCGTCGAGTAGATCATCCATATAAAAAATCAAGTTGATTGAATATCTATAGCCCTATAACCAAAGCACATTTGTTTCTATAAAAATTAACGGTTAACATAATTTTTATAAATTTTTAAAAACAATTGGGATCTGATCATGGGATTATGAATATCCAATTAATTTGATTTTTTTACAGGAATAATATTATTGACGAAACTTATAATATGAACGGTTTAGATTATCAAAAAACACTTGGGAAGACCTTTCAAAAGGAAGTAACAGTAACTGTTGTGCCTTAAGGCACAATAGCACCCCCTTATCCCTTTTTCGTATAGTAGTTGGACCCAGTGCTGCACTCCAACATAATCAAGCAAAATTTTTTCTAACTGCACGACCTAAAACTTTGCGGTCATATTCACCCACAAAAATCTTTATGGTCACTGTCTCCCTAAGTTACTTAATTTATCATTTTTAAAAATTACTCTTAATAATGTGTTTAATAAATGTCAATTTTTAATTTGTCAATTATTTCATCATGTGGGATCTAATCTCAATAGCACATCATTAGAGATCACTTAAAAGTAATAAATTAAGAGAATGTAACATTATTGGTAAGTCAAATAGGATATACGCATAATTGCAGAGTTTTATTTATTTATTTATTTATTTTTGTGAATATTCTAAAAAAATTATCTATATAGGAAAGTAATGAACTTTTCAAACTATTTATCAAAATAATTGCTTTTTTTAATTATAAAAAACGAGGGATAAGATGAGGAATGCAATAAGAAAACTCATTGTTGATATGCTTACAAATATCTCTATAGCGATCCCGGGTTTTCCCCTTTATGTACTATATTCCGGATTTGGGTTCCTTGGTTGAGTATTGTTGTATATGTCTCCTTCCGTCCTTTAATTCCTTGTATTTGAGTTTTAGGATGTATTGGGCAAGTTTGGAACAGGTTGGGTGTGCTTTTGAAACAAATGGTTCCTGTCCAGTTTTTGGTCTCCTCGCTCGAGCGAGGACTTTGTCGCTCGAGCGAGCCTTGTGTCTTGTGTCTCTTCGCTTGACCGAGAAGTCTTGCACTCGAGCATGCTTCTAGGTTGCAGACCTAAAGCTTTACATTGTTCGCTCGAGCGAGGCTTTTTGCGCTCGAGCGAGGTCTCTTTTTGCCTGATCGCTCGAGCGACCACTTCTTCAGTCGAGCGAGGCTCGAATATATCAGATCATAGTAGCAGTCTTCTTGCCCATTTTTTTATTTCTTTCTCTTCTCAAACCCTAGATCCGACACACACACTCTCTCTCTCTCTCTACATACACCTTCTCTTTACAAATACACCTAGTTCTAGTGGTCTCCTATCCAAATCTCTTTGTAAGAAATGTAGAGCTTGGTGTGGGCTTCACTTTGATCCGAAAAAGTTGGTGTTTGGAGCATCTTCGAGTTTCCTCTCTTTCTCCTTTGAGTCTCTCCATTTGAGGTAGGGATAAACTACTCCTAGTTATGAGTTTTAATATAAATTTTAGTCATTTTGATTAAATGATGAAATTATGGAAATTTTAGAAAGTTAGGGTTTGGTTTAAAATTATAAAAGAGGGGTTTTATGTTTATGAGACTCTATGTGTCTTGAGACCTTGTTAATGTACTCATTGTGTATAAAATTGGTGGATTTGGCCTTGAGAGCAATATTTGAGAAAGGGGGAAAAATGCCCTAATTTGGGATTAAATGAAATGTTTATCAAAATAATGAAATTAATTATGGGAATGCATAATTGAGTGGAAATGATGAAATTGGGAAACAAATGTGATTATTGGTATAGTTGAATTTGAAAATCACTTACCTATGGAAAGTGTATTAATTTATCTGTTTGATGAATTTAATTATCTATTTAGAAATAACTACTTTGGGCTAGCGGTGGAGGATAGTCTTGATTGTTATAGACACTGCATGTTGATTAGGGAGAATTGAAACTAATCAATTGGAATATGTCATTGAATATGACGGTTGGAATAACACATTGAATATGTGTTTAAATTGATCATTGAATATGATGAAGTGTTTAAATACATTGCAAATGTATATTTGTATGGGAAGAGATAGGGGATGTACTCCAATGTGTGGGAGGAGATAGGGGATGTACTCCAATGTGTGGAAGGAGATAGGGGATGTACTCCACTACTTGGGAGGAGATACTGTAGACGCGTCTGAACGTCCCGGGAAAAATCCCGTTTTGTTCAATTGGGCTCACTATAGTTCGGACTCAAATGTCACGGTTCTGAATCTAATCTCGCAAAGTGCAATGCAAGATAGATAAATCACCAAAGAGTCCAAATCTGACAAATCGTTTTGAAAAACTGATTTGATACAGAGTCGCCACCTAAATATTTTATTTTGGGGGAATTTAGGAAACCCTGACTTGTGCCTAAGGCCACATGTCTGTCATCACCAAAGTTGCCTCGGCTCGGGAACTTGGGTACAAGAGGGGAAGGTCATGCAATGAGCACCCCCGCTCGCCCGATCAAAGATCGGCCTTTACTAACATGATACCTTGTTTTTGAAAACACATGCGTTCTTATTCTGGTTATTAGCCTAGAATTACTATGTGATGCACACAGCACACAAGTATAGACTAGATCGCCTAAATTGGAACAAAACATCTCATGTTTGTTTGTTTGAAAAATGGTTCGAAGGTGCTACTCGCAAGTAGGCTAAGACGTGGATTTGCCACCATCAGGTGGGCTTAGAAAAATATGATTTTGCCACTCACAAGTGGACTTAAAACTCGCATTTGATGAATTGTCCCAATTCAAACAATCTAACATTCACCCACAGCTATTCAAGCAGTTATATCACATAAGCAAATAACCACATGGCAAGCATACTATCATGGCAGTCACTCACACGCATGCAAGGATGCTAAAGCATAAACACTCACCGAGTACTCTGAGCCAAAACAGAAACTAGTTAGTAATCAATGCATGATCCTAGTTCATGTTAAGATGGCCAATGCAACACATGCAAAATGTAACTAAGATAGGCTCGGCTATTCTAAAATGGCATGTGGAATGCAACAATTCATACATGTATTCAACTTGGTATTGAAATACAATGCAGTTAGTATGATGCGCCGAGCCCGGTGCATGCAAGACGAATGAATGATGCACGCATGCTATCATAAGGGTGTTTAATTGAAATATGCCCTTAACCAACCATCAAAAGCAGATAAGTAAAAGGGAGAAAGACGTGGGGTTGAAAGAAATTCACACACTCACGCACACTTATTACAAAATTCGCCCTCTCGACGGAGGGTCCGAATAAATAATACAACACCAACTAGCTAATCTAAGCTAACCTAATTAAGCTAGTTATTACACAACCAAAATGAATAATAAATTACAGCTAATTATTACACAACTCTAATTAATTAACAAACTAACTAAGTAAGCAATTAAACTAGCATGCATGCTACATGAATGTGGACTGCCTCAGCTCTGCCTTGAATGATAAAGGATGCATGCATGCTTGAGTCGCCTTGTCAGGAAATCCATCGTGATGCCCCAGCTTGCCTTTGCTTGCAATTGATTTTAGAAATTTGTACAAAGCTCCAGAGAGATGAAACTGCACTCTGGGAAACTGTGGGAAGGCTGCCGACCAGCTTATAGGCATGGGAGACCAACTACCGACCACCTTTTGTGGTGGAAACCAAAGAAGGTGGTCGGCCTGCCAGAAAACCTGGTCGGCTGACCAGTTTCTTCTCTTGGATTCTGTTTTCTGCAACAAAGGGAAAGAGAGAGGCACGACAAGGTATTTGCAACACATGTGTGCATGACCACTCTCTCTGTCATTGCATAAGCTCTAGGGAGTGTAGTCCTCGACCCTCGGGCCACCGGTCGCGTATCTCGATGCATGATGGCCGAGGAGTCGAATTGCAAGACTCAATGTGAAATGAATGCACATACAAGCACCTAAAGCCAACAACTCCGTCATGGGTAGTCAAGAGTGTCGGCGACCGAGAATCGAGGCACGTTTCGTCACTTTGAGTACGAAACGTCCCTCGTTTCCCGTGTTCGAACTAATCCCTATTCCGAACACAAAGCAACAAACAATGGCATGCACAATGCGACTTTAAGTATGTAACCTAAATGCTATGCAGCGAAGTGATGCAAACATGCAAACGATGACATGCAAACATGCAACTAGCATACACAATGCTATAAACTAACAATGGCATACTCAATGCATGTGGTACTTAGCATATACAATGCACCTAAGAACTAACATACACAATGAGATGAACAAGGCATGCACAATGCAATGATCAATCTTACGACAATGTGGCACACTCAATGCTATGAAATACAATGGCATACTCAATGCAAAAATGGACTTAAACCAAAATGACTGGCCCTCAGCCACACCCAAATCAGGGGCCAAACATGATGAAAACAAGCCTCTAAAACTCATGCTAGCATACACAATGCAAGGACGCAAGCCCAAGGGCACAAAATATGATTCTACAAAAGCATTGAAAGGATGAAATATGGCATACAATGACACATGTTCCAACTCTAAAATGACATGCAAAAATGGCTCCGAATCACGCAAACAACTCACACAATGCATGTTGAAAGGCTCAAGTACCAAAGCTAGTGAAACACATTACACTAGAGTCGTGCAAGGCGATGCTCAAATGACAAAACCAACTCCAAACAGACCTTAAGCAGGCCCAAAACAGTGGCAAAATGAGCCAAGATGATGACTTGAAAGGCATAAGAATGAAGCTCAATGCAAAGGCTCATAAATGGGGTATAATGATGCAACTCTCAAACACATTGAAAGAATGACAAACATGAGAATATGGCCAAGAAATAAACTCTAAAATATCATGCTCAGTGATGCCAAAACATGCAAACACCTCAAGTTAAGCATGCAAGGGGATTCAAAACTCAAGGCTAAGCAAGGCTATTACACTACAACCATACATGGAAAGCATCATTCAACCAAGGGACCTCAAAACAGAGCTAAGGCAGCCCAAAATATGAACAAAATCAGTTTGGAGCATGGCCAAAATATGCTAGCATAGAGGGCCAAAACAACATGCATTATAAGCTAGTGAACATGATTTACACTACAAGCATGTGAAGCATATGAGAGGCTACCAAACCAGCCAAAAACAGAATCATGGCATGCCAAACGATGGCCAAAAACCCACTGAAACATGACCAATACATGCAAGAATGAGGTGTTACTTTGATAGGCTATGCAAGGGATTGTTCTACACATGCAAGAGGCAAACAAAAGGTGACCAAACCAACCATAGAAAGAGTCTAAGAAGGTCCTAAAAGTCACTAAAAAGGGCCTGAACCAAGGCTAGGAAGTGTGGAAATATATGCTCCCTTGGAAAGCCAAAAATGCAAGCAAACAAGGTCAAAAGAGAGAGGGCCACCCTTCTCTGATTTTGGCCCTCAAAATCACATACCAACCACTGAAAATCTGCTGGATTTCAGTTGTTAAACGGCCAAGAAAAACTCAATACAAAGGTCTCATGGCATGGCTCAAAACAAGGCTAAATAGAGCATGCAAGAGGGTAGATGACCCCCAACACCAAAAAATCCTTCAACAAACATGAAAATCACTTAAATATGAACCTTTTTTCAGTTGACAACAAAGATCAAATAAGCATGAAAATGAGGCTAAGAGAAGGATCAAAATAATGCTTAAAAGAGGAAAAAGTGATTACCCTTGAAGCTCAACAAAACCAGCAAACTTTGGGACCAAAAACCAGCTCTTTAACCTCTGAAAAAAACCTCCAAGAACCTCAAACCAATGGTGGAAGTGTATGGCTATTAGGTGTAGTGTAAAAGGGTCAAGAACAATGCACCTTATGAGCCAAAATATAGAGATATAGAGAGATATGTATTGTTTTGCCTTAGATAAAAATTCTGAACCTGGTTCAAGGAGGAGGAGGGCCTCTCTTATAAACAAACAAGGCCAAAGCTTCTTCAAGAAGCTAAAACAAGGCTCAAGATCCTCCATACACGTGTATGGAGGATACAGTCTGTGCCTTCCAGCTGGCACCCATTCAAACAGACAAAACAGCAAGGAGATGGCCGCCCAGAAAAGGTGGTCAGCCAACCACTTTCCCTGGTCGGCCGACCAGGGTAGGTGGTCTCCCACTCAAAAAAGTGGTCGGGGGCTCCATTTGGTGGTCTCCACTTTGAAAGCAAGCTAGTGGTGTGGTGGGAGACCAACAAATGTGGCCCAAAGACCAAGAAAACCAACTTCTCGACAAGAAAACCGGTTGGCGGGGAGAAAGTGGTCTCCAAGGAGAAAAGGTGGCCTCCCACCCTTGTACCACCTCCAAAACAAGGAAAACAAGGTTCATGCCAAAAAAAAAAGAACCAACACGAATGCAAAACGAGAGTTCAGGGAGCAAAGCGTGCGGCCGGGTGCCCCAAAAACTGGCTGTTGAGCACCGAAAGTGGCGTACAGCCACAAAAGTGGTCTCCTGAACCACAGTGTCCCTCTAGACAGAGGAAACAAGGTGTGCTCCAAAAACCATGCCAAACAGAGAATGTTAAGCGGTCCCGAACTGAGGCGCGCGGCTGACGGCTCCGAAAATCGGAAACAAGTCTCCAAACGGGAACAATGGCCTACGACCACGAAAAGTAGCCTACGACCACTGAGAGATGGTCTACAAGACCTTTCCCTCCCTTCGGGAAGAGAAAACAAGACCTGGTCTGCAAACCAAGTCAAGGCACAAAAAGTTCTAAGGCTCGCAGGGTAAGGTTCTCAGCCAAAACTCCAAAACTTCAAAACGAGCACAACATGCACCATCACCGAGCGCTCAATCGATGACGTCTGAGTCTTAAGGTCGGTCGAAAATGGGGTGTCTACAGTTGCCCCTCGTTGACAAAACTCGAAAGTCATAAGTGATGGGAGTGAATGTCAAAGCCTAGAGACGACCCATTTTTGACAAGGCCGAAGACTTAGACAAACAGGCGAGATAATCAACGAGAAGTGCCCGCAAGCAGGGGCAAAATGTAAAAGACATGCACAAGACCGAACAGAACTTAAGATCGTGCAAAGAAAATTGTAACGAAGCAAATATACACAATAAATGCAACGGTTTAACCAAGCAAATACAAAACAAACCACATTACATGCAGAAAGGATGTAAGAGAATTATACAATTCTCGCTACGTCTCACACGAAGTACATACAATACCGTTCGGTTCATCTGGTTGCGCCAACTTCAAATGAACCGTACATACAATATTGTGACTGCAAAAGAAAGAAACTCAACATGTACAATATTGTTAGAAACATGCATAGCAATGCAAGTGAAAAGTGCGTAACAATGCAAGTGGAGGGGTGCATGACAATGCAACCTAAGTGTGACGCATAACAATGCGGAAGGGGTGCAAAACAATGAAACCTAAGTGTGACGCATAACAATGCGGGAAGGAGTGCATAACAATGCAACCTAAGTAATGCGGGAAGGGGTGCAAAACAATGTAACCTAAGTGTGACGCATAATAATGCAGGAAGGGGTGCATGACAATGCAACCTAAGTGTGACACATAACAATACGAGAAGGGGTGTATGACAATGCAACCTAAGTGTGACGCATAACAATGCGGGAAGGGGTGCATGACAATGCAAACTAAGTGTGACGCATAACAATGCGGGAAGGGGTGCATAACAATGAAACCTAAGTGTGACGCATAACAATGCGAGAAGGGGTGCATAACAATGCAACCTAAGTGGACGCATAACAATGCGGGAAGGGGTGCATGACAATGCAACCTAAGTGTGACGCATAACAATGCGGGAAGGGGTGCATAACAATGCAACCTAAGTGTGACGCATAACAATGCTAGAAGGGGTGCATAACAATGCAACCTAAGTGTGACGCATAACAATGCGAGAAGGGGTGCATAACAATGCAACCTAAGTGTGACGCATAACAATGCGAGAAAGGTGTGCATAATGATGGATTTTTCATTTCTTGCACACTTCATGCTTTTGCTATGTATTATAACTACTTGTTCTGAACACATTCATATGCACAGTACTTCTACTCATTCTGGCATACGGCTCGCACATAGCACAATACTGATTTGGCACGCAGTTTATTTAGAATACGATGCTGACTTGGCACACAGTTCACAGCACAATATTCTATTAATTTGGCACACAGCTCACTAGGGCACACAAAACATTTGGGCACACAGCGCATTTGGGGCATACAACACATTTGGGGCACACAGCACATTTTGGCACACAGCTCATTTTGGCACACAGCTCATTTCAGGCACACAGCTCATTTTTTAGCACACAGCTCATTCTTTATTTGGCAGACTCATTTTCAAGGCGCCTGACTCATTCTTTATTTGGGCCTTGACTCATTTTCGGGCGCACAACTCATTCTCGGACACGCAGCTCGCTTTTCGGGCACACAGCTCATTTTTCATTTGCACACAGCTCATTCTTAGGCACACAGCTCGCTTTTCGGGCACACAGCTCGTTTTTTTTTTTTTTTCATTTCGTATGCAGCGCATTTTCAGGCACACAGCTCATTCTCGGGCACACAGCTCGTTTTTCGAGCACACAACTCATTCTCGAGCACACAGCTCGCTTTTCGGGCACACAGCTTATTTTTAGGCACACAGCTCGTTTTTTTTTTTCATTTTGCACGCAGCGCATTTTCAGGCACATAGCTCATTCTCGGGCACACAGCTCATTTTTCGGGCACACATCTCATTCTCGGGCACACAACTCATTCTCGGGCAGACAACTTGCTTTTCGAGCACACAGCTCATTTTTTTTCATTTTGCACACAGCACATTTTCAGGCACACAGCTCATTCTCGAGCACACAGCTCGGTTTTCAGGCACACAGCTCATTTTTCAATCACGCAACTTATAAATTTTCATTTCTAAACACACAGCTCATTCACTTCATTTGCACGCACCTTACACATTTCAATTCTAAACACGTAGCTTACAAATTTTCATTTCTGAACACACAACTCATTCACTTCATTTCTAAACACACAGTTCATTTACTTCATTTCTAAACACACGGTTCATTTACTTCATTTGCACGCAGCTCATACATTTCATTCTAAAACTGAATACATCTGTTCATTCTAAATGCAAGTATCATCCCGTTCCACACGGGGCTATGGATCGATCCTTGCTAGGGAGTGGTATACGGAGCTCCCCGATGTTGTACGTCACATTGTAGACGAGGCAAGATTTAGACCTTTTTGCACAGGGATATCACGTTATCTCGCGAGTAGGACCCTCATGGGGGCACTTGTGGAGAGATGGTGGGACACCACTAACTCGTTCCACTTTTCAGCTACTGGGACATAATGATGACCCCGTATGACTTCTCTATGTTAACGGGCCTTGACGTGGCTGCCCGACCAGTCCCTTATGACGCAGACATGGGCGAGTGGAAGGCGGCTTGGATTTATTTGCTGGGATGGTGGTTCGACTGGATGTACTATCTGTCCGCACACCATATTGCTTGGCGTTGCCCTTGGCTCAATCTACTGACAATGAGTTACAGCATGTCCCGGCAGACCAGGATTCAGTTGATTGGCCTGACACACTGCGTGTTCTACTACCCTTTTCGATTCCAGCGTCAGTTCGGCCATGAACAGGTTTGCCCGGCAGAGGGGATAGAGTACCCAGCTGCATTTCTGGTCCGAGGGACACAGCTAGCTCGGTATGCCACGGCATGGAAGACGAGAGGGCTTCTGGCCCCCACTCTCACTTTCAGTTACACCCTTTCTGATGAGTGCATAGATTGGCTCAATGAAGAGGCACAGGTAGGGCCCAGTTTGGCATCAGAGGCTTCAACCAGCTCTGGGAGGGGATGCAGGAACACCTGACTATGCCCCATATTTATTTGCTTTTAATCAGAACTTTCAAGTTTTTCTTTATGAATGTAATGAAAAAGCAACTTCAATTTGTATTCAAGAGTAGGAGAACTTTGTATTGAAATCAATAAAATTGAAGGTTATGGTACTGAAAATTTTCCGATTGGTCCAAAAATGGTCTAAGTTGTAAAAAGATTAATTTGAGCAAAATCAACTTTTATCAAAACTTTTCAAAACCATTTTCGATATGGATCAAAACTGGACATGCCCGGGATCTGTCACTGAGATGTATAACCCCAGATTCCAGCAACTTGGAAAGTTGCCCCTAGTCTAAATAGCACTGCACCAGAGATCTCAACCAAGCTTTTTGAATACTGAATAGACAAAGATAGCCGAAAGGATCGAATGGACAAAGTTGATCGGGAAGAGTTTATGGCTAGACTTCAAGATGAAGTTGCCTACGTATCCCAAAGATGGAAAAAAGCCTTACGTAGTTCGACTCAGGTTCACTCAAGTATTTACACTCTCCTTTTGCGCTCTAACTTTTGCCAAGACCGCCCTTTGCGGGTTTTCAACCTTGCAAGCTCAAGTTTTTATAACTTCAAATTTTTCATGCTCTAACTTTTGCCTAGGTAGCCCTTTCGGGTTTTCGGCCTAGCGAGCCACTCAGGGGTACTATTTCTTCAACTTGTCCATATTGATCGGCTGTGAGAACTCTAAGCCATCTAGGTCCATCAAAACGACAGCTCCACCCGACCAGATAGACTTAATGATGTAGGGACCAATCCAATTGGGTTTGAACTTGCCCCTAGGGTCGTGGATGGGAGCTCAGTTGTCTTTGAGCACAAGATCCCCTTCCTTCAAATTCCTGGACTTAACCTTCTTGTTGAAAGCCCTGGAAATTCGTTGTTCATAACCTTGAACATGGTACAGTGCTTTCAGCCTTCTCTCATCAAAAAACATGAGTTCTTCGAATCTACTCTGCTGCCAATCTGCTTCGGCTATTTGACACTCAGCTAATACCCGCAATGACAGAACCTCAATTTCGATAGGTAGAACGACCTCCATCCCATAGACTAATGAATATGGAGTCACCCCAGTAAATGTTCTAATTGAAGTCCGGTAGCCCCACAGAGCAAATGGCAACTTATCTGGCCAGTCCCGGTAGGTTTCCACCATCTTTTGCAATATGTGTTTGATATTCTTGTTGGCGGCCTCAACTGCTCCGTTGGTCTGTGGCTGATATATGGATGACTTATGAAAAGCCACGTTGTATTTTTCCAACAAGTCAATCACTTCCTTCTTGAAGTGAGAACCGTTATCTGAAATAATCTCGTTTAGGACCCCATAGCGACAGATGATATTGTTCCTGATGAACTTTGCAGCATGCGAAGCCTTCAACACCGCATAAGATTGGGCCTCAACCCACTTTGTGAAATAATCTATCGCGACCAGAATGAACTCATGCCCATTAGACCCTTTTCGAGTGGCAGCCCCGATCACATCGATTCCCTAAACTGAAAATGGCCATGGCGAAGTCATATTGTACAGCTTCGACGGCGGGATATTCATGTGGTTTGCATGGACTTGACACTTGTGGCATCGCCGCACAATGCCGATACAATCCTCCTCCATGGTGGACCAGTAGTAACCTTGTTTGAGAATTTTTCAGGCTAGCATCACCCCGTTTACGTGCGCTCTGTACTCTCCTCCATGGATGGCCTCCACTAGGTGCTTGGACTCTTCAGCATCAACACACAGCTTATGCATTCCCAGATGACCTCTCTTGTACAATTTACCTCCACAAATGATGAACTGAGCAACCATTCTTCTGATTGCCCTTTTATCCTTGGCATTTGCCCCTGGTGGGTACGCCTCTTTCTCCAAGAAGTTCCAAACATCGTAATACCAGGGGTTTTCATCTTGTGCTTCGTCAATGGCAGCAATCAGCTCATAGGCCTGCACAAATTTCTGGTCGATGATGATCGGACGCATTTAGACTCTGAAAGGGATGTCTATCATGGAAGATAGAGTTGCTAGTGAATCTGCGAACCTGTTGTTCTCTCTTAGTAGATGAGCGAAGTTCAGCTTCTTAAACTGAGGAATCAGCAAGTCCAAGGTCTGGTGGTAGATTCTCATCTTTTCTTCTTTGACTTTCCAATCTCCTTTTGCTTGAGACAAAACAAGGTTTGAGTCCCCAATGACATCCAACCGTTTTGCCCTAGTTCTAGGGCTGCTTCTAGACCGGCAATGCATGCCTCATACTCTGCTTCGTTGTTCGAGACTTTGAACCACAGTTTGAATGCTAGAAGGATACGGGAATTGTCGGGTGCTATCAGCAACACTCCTATCCCATACGTGTATTGGTTTGACGCTCTGTCAAAGTACATCGTCCAAAATTCTTCTTCGACATGTAGAATGGCCTCATCTGGGAATAATTACTCAACTGCTTCATTCCCGTCCACCGGATGATCGGCTATGAACTCTACTACTGCTCTTCCCTTTACTGACTTGCGCGTCACATATTTCAAATCGAATTCAGAAAGCAGAAGCAGCCAACGAGCTAGCCTACTCGTAAGTGCCGGTTTCTCAAAGAGATATTTGATGGGATCTAATCTCGAAACCAACATTACAGAGTGAGCTAATAGGTAGTGCCGCAGCTTCCTGGTAGCCCATACCAAGGCCAAATAAGCCTTCTCGAGTGGAGTGTAGTGGGTCTTGTAATCCAACATCTTCTTGCTCAGGTAGTAGATAGCTCTCTCCACTTTGTCCTCAGACTCTTGCGCAAGCATGCAGCCCATTGTACCTTCAGTCACTTAAAGGTACAAAATCAACGATTTCCCTAGCTCAGGCGGTGACAACACATGTGGGTTCTGTAAATATTCCTTAATCTGTTCAAAAGCAGCTTGGCATCAGCCGTCCGATTAGAACTTTTATCCTTTCTTCAGGAGACCAAAAAGTGGTTCACAAGTCAAGGTTAGTTTTGAGATAAACTGTCTTATGAATTGCACTTTACCCAGAAAGCCTCTCACATCCTTTTCATTCCTCGGTGGTGGCATTTCTAAAATGGCCTTGATTTTGGAAGGGTCGACTTCGATACCTCTCTGTGTAATCAAGAACCCCAGCATTTTTCCTGCTGTAATACCGAACGTACACTTCTGAGGATTCAGCCGCAACCGAAATTCTTTGATCCTCTGGAAAAACTTTCGCAAGCCGGTGTAGTGGCCCTCTCTTTCTTTGGACTTGACAATCATGTCATCCATATACACCTCAACCTCTTTGTGGATCATGTCGTGTAATATCGTGGTCGCGGCCCGTTGATATGTAGCTCCAACATTCTTTAATCCAAATGGCATCACCATATAACAGTATGTCCCCCACGAGGTGGTGAAAGCAGTCTTCTCTCGATCTTCGGGTGCCATCAATATCTGATTGTAGCCTGAGAATCCATCCATGAACGAAAGCAGCGCATGCCTGGCAGTGAAATCCACTAATTCATCGATATGTGGCAAAGGAAAGTCATCCTTGGTGGCTTTGTTCGGATCCTGAAATCCACGTGCACGAATCCGCCATCCTTCTTCGACACCAGAACTATGTTGGCCAGCCAAGTCGGGTACTCAAATACCAGCAGGAACCCTGTGTCAATTTGCTTGGTGACCGCTTCTTCAATCTTGAGAGCCTAGTCTGGGTGAATCCTTCTGAGTTTCTGCTTAATGGGTCGAGCCTCCAGGTTAAGAGGGATCCGATGCTGTACAATCTTAGGATCGATTCCAAGCATGTCTTCGTAGGACCACGCGAAAACATCTTTGAAATCTTTTAATAAAGCGACTAAGCATTCGCGTTCCTCCGAAGACAACGTGGACCCGATCTGGACCAGCCGCGGGTCCGTCTCAGTACCGACATTAACTGTAGTGATTTCATCAACCAAAGGTTTAACAAATATCTCCTGCTCATGATCAATTAAACGTTGTAAAACTGGAGGAATTTCTTCCTCGTCATTTTCATCAAAATTTTGAAAGTTCGGATTAATACAATAAATCAAAGGCACAAAAAAGTACTCAGAAGCCACAGCCATTCCATTCTCATTAATCACTTCCAAATCGTCTGATTCCTCTATTACAACAGACTCAAAAGAGAAATAAAAAGATGACCTAGACAAGACTGTGGCATCCGAGTTGTCACCTTCAGGAATACCAGACTCAGACTTAGGCAATTTGGAACTGATTCGACTCCTTGACTCGGTGGAATCGATTTGACTCACTACCGACCGATCTTGCTTGATAAAAATCCCTCCTCGTACTGCTAGATGAGGGAGGGTACGATGGATGCATCCAAAATGTTTGAAGGTGGGTTCGCAGCCATTTCATTCCCAATCATGGATACCGAGAAGTTATCCCCCAAGCACTTCTGTACGATCGGAGGATCTGAAAGTAAACAAGCCAATGCTACCCCCATTTCAATCTCGGTATTCTCAGAATTCGCTTTCCCTCACTGCTCAACTTCAGCTGATAGGTGTAGACACCCCATTTTTGACTGTCCTCAAGACTTGGACGTCACTGCTTGAACACTCGGTGATTATCCATGCTCGTGTTTGTTTGGAGTTCCCGGAGTTCTCGGCTACGCGCCTTGCCTCAGGATCTCCGAACTCGACTATTTTGTGTCTGGTTTTGCACCAAACACTTATGCTTTGCCTTGGAGGGGCAGGGAATGCCTTGTGAGGCATCCCCACACACCACCGGCAGTGGCTAGAGGCCACCGGCTGGTTGGTGTTGCCATCGGCACTATATTGTGCCGGTCGGCACTCTTTTGTGCCAGTCGGCAGTCAATTTTGTCAAAATGACAATTTTGCCCTGCCGACTACTGTGTTGCTTTATGAGATATTTTAAGGCAGCTGTCTTGCATTTGTTTCCCCTCCATACACGTGTATGGAGGGATGAGCCTTTGTTTTGCTTAGCTTGTAAGCTTTGTTGCCTATAACATAACCCTTCCTCCTCTTGGCTCAAGGGTTAGCAAAGTTAGACATTTTTAGAGAGAAAAGATAGAGAAGAAGCTCTGGTTTTAGGGTTTGAGTTCTATATCTATCCTATCTCTCTTTTTCTCTCTTGTTTTGTACACTAGGTGCTTTAGTCCACATTATTGCACACAAGCACCTAGTGTTTCACCTTCCTTTGGTTACTGAGGTTCTAAGGGCTGGTTCTTGAAGTTTTTGGTTGGATTTGAGCTCAAGGAAGCAATAACATCAACCTTTGTGAAGGTGGCCTTCAAGGGTAAGAAACTACCCCTTTTTACCCCATTTTTGCACTCCATTTTTGCATAGTTTAGAACTGTTTTTGTGCTTAGCATTTAATACAAAAAAGTTCTATTTTTTGGTCCTCTTTATTGTTGGTTAAGATTGTTTTGTGCTTTGGGGAGGTTTGACCACCCTTAGGCCTTGAAAAGGCCTCATTTTGTGCTATTTTGTGGTAGCTCCGGGATTTTGGTGTTGGGGTCTCTTCACCACTGAAATCTTGAGGGATTTCAGTGGTGAAGACGATGCCTTGAAGTCCCAAGAAGGAGAGGGTCACCCCCTCTCCTTGTTGTCCTTGAAAAGGACCTATTTTGCCTCTTGAGGGAGCCCCATGTTTGGTTGTTTGTTGGTTATGCCATGGCTGTATTTTGTGCTCATATTGCCATATTATAACTTTGTATCATGTTGGTTTTAGTACTCCTTGCATGTTTTTCATAGATGCTTTGTAATGCCTCTTTAGTCCTTTAACATGCATTAGGTTGTGTGCCTCTATTCTAACATGTTTTAGGCTTAGATTTATGAAGCTTGTATGCTTATTTTTCCATGAATAAGGTCTGTCCATGGTTACTTTGGTCGATCTTAGCTTGCATCACATAGCCTCTTTGCATTTGGCTTGTTGGCCTTAAGAACATGAAAGTATAGCATGCCTTGCTTGCATTATTTTCAATGGTTTGGAACCATTTAGCATGCTATTTCAGTCCCTTAGACATGCTTGAATGATTGCCTTGCATGCCTCTTTGAAGTTTTGAAAGCATATGTTGTATGCCTAATGATTTGGTCATTGTGTGTGCCTTGCTCTAGAGCCACTTAGATGCCATCTAGGAGGTCCCTTTTGTATGGTCTAGGGCTGCCTTAGACCTGTTTTAAGCCTTCTTGGCCTTGTGAGGCTTGGTTGGCTTAGCCATGGTTTAGGTCTCCTTTGGCTTGCCTTGGATGCTTGGACCATTTGTTGCATGCTTAGTCTATTTTGTTGCTTGGTTTGGCACCATGTCCAACATGATTTTAAAGCTTATATATGCATGTTAATATGTCCATGTTAGCCTCTTTTAAGTGTTCTTAAGAGTTGCATGTTTATGCCTAAGTGTTGGATTATGTATGCTTGCATGTGTGCATGTATTGCATATATCTTAGCCTTCACTTCTATGGCATTTGGCCACTGATTTTAGGCTTATTTAGAGCTGCCTAACCTATGTGCAAGTCCATCCTCTTGTTGCTTGCATATGCTCCTTGAGTGTTGTAATGTATTGGTAAGTAAATGCATGTTAGGACTAACATGATTGAATGAAGTCACATGCTTGTTTGCATGCTTGGACACCCACATTACACCTTGCATACTTGATGGTTGACATTGGTGTTTCATGCCCTGTATGTTTGTTAGCTTGTATGCTCCTTTGCATTGGCATGATTGCATACTAGTTGACATGTCTAGGATTACATCACATAAACATGCATGCTCTACCTCTTGACCAAGTCATGATAGAGGCTTAGCACCCTTGTGTGTTTGTTTGGTTTGCATGCATTTGAGATTGAAAGTGCACATTTGGTTCTTTGGGCCATCATGCATGGGAATGCGTGATCGGTGGCCCGAGAATCAAGGCACATGCCCCTTTGAGTCACAAATATGATAAGGGGCATGATTGGTGCACACATTGTTGGAATTACATTGCCGTGCAAGTTTTGCCCTCTCTTCTTTGTGAGTTGCGTGTTCTGCAGACATTGATCTGCCGTGGCAGTATTTAGTGCCGACCGGCAGTCTATTGATAGCCGATGAGTTCATTTTGTGCCGGTGGCCACATATAGCAGCCAGTGGATATTTTGTTTAGCCGGTGGTGATCCCCAACATCCAAGGAAGTAGTTCTGAGACTTTGGCAGTCTTCTGAGGAGCAAAGAAGGGAAAACAGAGGCAGGCTAGGCATGGCAGTGCAATTCCGAGTGGAATCCAAGCGCGCGTGCATTGAGCCCCCGCCCCGAGGCGGTTTACTGTTTTTTTTCTTAGATTAATTATTTTTTTAATTTAATTAATTTGTAATATTTAATTAGCTTGCGTAGTTAATTATTTGTATTATTCTTTTGGTCCCTCCGAGCGAGGGCAAATCTGTAATAAGTGTGCGTGGGTGTGTGCATGTCTTCCAACCCCCACTTCTTTCTTTCCTTTTACTTACCTGCTTTTAATGGTTAGTATTAGGGCACATTTATTTTAGCATACCTTATGCTATACATGCGTGCATCCATGCATTTGTTTACATGCATCGGGCTCGGTACATCATACAAACCGCATTGTATTTTCAATTCCAAAATTGAATACGTGCATCGAATAAAGTGCATTTCACATGCCATTTTTAGGGTTAGCCGAGCCTATCCTAATTACATATTGTATGCGATGCATTAGTCACTCCACTACTACAAAAACAGCTAAAGATCACACTTTTTTGGTGTGATGTATGTTATTTAATCACACTTTTTAAGTTTTATTAAAGTGTGATCTTTGGGAGTGTGATTAAAAGTGGTCATTTTTAATCACACTTTTTAAGTGATTAAAAATATTTAGATCACACCTTTTAAGTGTGATTAAAAATATTTTGATCACACCTTTTAAGTGTAATTAAAAGTATTTTGATCACATCTTTTAAGTGTGATTAAAAGTATTTAGATCACATCTTTTAAGTGTGATTAAAAGTATTTAGATCACACCTTTTAAGTGTGATTAAAAGTATTTTGATCACACCTTTTAAGTGTGATCTTTGGAAGTGTGATTAAAAAATGTCATTTTTAATCACACTTTTTAAGTGTGATTAATAACATTTAGATCACACCTTTTAAGTGTGATTAAAAATATTTACATCACATCTTTTAAGTGTGATTAATAACATTCACTACTAAAAAAAATACTTTTTGTGACTGTCACATGCCGTCGCAAATAATAAAAATCTGATCATAAAAGACTTTTTATACAACTATTTTGTCAAAAAAAAAATTAAAAAAATAAAAAACACTTTTAGCGACCATTGTTTTACTATCGCAAATAATTATTTATTAAAAAAAAAAAATCATATATGAGTTTGCTACAACAAAAAAATCAATTACAAGCACCAGCCAATTTTTTGTAAATGAAAAATAACAAAATTAACAAATTAATTAAATTTATAATAGACATTATCCATTAACCATTTTTAAATATACTATACTAAAAAATTCAAGTCTTCAAAAAAAAAAAAAAAAAAAAAAAAAAAAAAAGAGCAACATAATCTTTAGCTCCCAACATCAACCGCTCGATCGTATCAACTATTCCCTCAACAAAATCTGCAAAAACATATATCAAACTTAACTTGAAAATTTAATGCACTTAAATGTGTTAGTTTAGCTTAAAATAATCAAAATAAAACTATGTTAGTGACCTATCTCTATGGCAGATCAGTAATTTGCAACAAGAGTTTCAATTACCTTAAGAGCAACTTCAAGCTTAACTATGGGATCACTTAATTATGGCATTCGGAATTATATAACAATATTGTGGCGAGAGATTTCTCTAAGAACTCCACCATCACCACCTCCTACAACCAAAACCTGCATCAAGTAATTCAATTAAATTTAGTACAAATACCTGACAAACAGAATAATTATAGATTACATAAACATGAAGAGCAGAAGATAGCTAGCTCTACCAACAATGTTTTCCTCAATCATTGGCAACTTAAATTACAAGTTCTCTTTCTACTTGTAAATATGATGAATTGAGGCTGAGAGTACATAGAAATATTATTTGTTCACAATTTAACAATGAGACAAAAACAAGGTGAGTCTTATATTCAATTCTAGAAATTTGTCATACAATGCCTTCAATCTAATAGAAAGAGTAAATTCTGCACATAAAACTCAAATACTATTTTGTCTGAAATTCCCTGGGAAGGGTGTGCAACATAGTGATAATAAAAGAATGGTGCCACACAGCCTTGTCTCTAACGAAAGTCGAACCCTTAACCTCTCATACGTGAGAAGTAGGAAGTTGATGTTGTTGGGTTAGAAGACTGTTTGGCACATATAAAATAATTACTTAGAATCAAGAAATTTTGGAATAATGAGCGATGCCAACTCGGTGATCAAGAATCGGCCTTGTGGAAAGTTGTATGTGCGATATCGCTCGCACTGCCCCGCTACCAATCTGTCCAAGGTGTTAAGAGCTATAAATCATTCATGAAAGAGGGGCAATAATGACAATAAGAACATAACTTATTGACCCCACCAAAAAGTCAATTTGTACCTGCTCTGATCGAAGTTTTGATCGACTCGTCTGAATTCTAGATCTTTCCATTTCATAGAGCCTTGCACATAGTACTTTAAGTGCTTTGGCCTTGTTCTATACAAAAACTCAAAATGAGAGGAAAAAAATAAGTGGGAAGAAGATAAAGATGTAATAAGAACCACACATGACAATGATTATAATCCAAAGGGCTAGCAAAATACTATCTTTGGTTTTCTTGATAAATCCGTGTCCAATTGTTACAAAATAATGTTGCATGAACATATGTAGCATTTATATATACTAGCATGGATTTCAGTTTCTATATTTTTCAAAGAAGAGGTTCGAAAAATAATTAAAAGAAAAGGAGATTGTGTCACAAAACTTCTATACAAATGTATTTTGATTTCATTCTGGAAACCAAGAAGCAGCCTCAGTTATCACCATTTCAATTCTGATTTGAAACTATGATTCTCCCCATTTGTCAATTACCCCCAGATGGCCGATAACTTTGAAATCTGGCACATCTAGTGATTTTCTTTTTTCTTCTCTTATGGAAATTAAATCATTACAATCTTGTAACAGTAGACAGATGATTTTGCCACTAGAACAATACATACTGAGAGTATCTCCAGTGGGTTAGCTAACCCTTGGTTAGAGCCGTAAAGTTCTGCAATATCTGATTCAGTTAACTAACAATATTGTTTTTGTCTCCAATGGTTTTGCTAAAGAAGTTGTTAACTAGTGTAGAAGGTGATGTTTACTAACTTGTTAGCTAACTGCGGCGAGCTTCCTAGTGAAGAGGTGAGAGACAGAGAGATGGGTGGGTGCCGTTAGCGGCGACATGGTACAGTGAGAAGAGTGCAGCCCAAAATCTCCTTTTATTTTATTTTTTAAATTCGGTTAATACATTTATATACGTATATAAATATCACTTAACAAACACCTTAACTACACTATTTGAGCACACACCCACTCTCTAAACTAACAAGTACTTAACACAAAAATGGGTCCCACTTTTCACACTTTTTGTCATATAACACACTTTAACAAACAACTTTAACAACACCATTGGAGATGCTCTCACGGATGTATTCAATTATCTGTTTTTGAATTTATCGCTATCGTGAATATCTTATAATTTTTCACCCAAACTTTAATCGATTCAGACTCAAAATCAACAAACTACGTAAAAAAATGTTGATGAATGAAAATATCAACCTCATAACATAGAAAGACAAAAGAAGAGACATATAATATTCAGATCTCACGTTTAAGTAATTATTGATTGCTTCAAAACATTTAGCACGTTAACGCACCAAAAATTTATTTATTACATCAAATAATTGGATTGTTTAAAAGGCTAAACCTAATTAGTATAGTAATATACCACTCTTTGTATAACCACCAAGAGATAAACTGCTTCTTTACATGTATGGTGCAAGCAAGTTATTTAATGTTCATAAAAATAACAACACAAATGACAAAATCAAACAAAAACACCTAAATTAGGAGGAGGTCCACTTGAAAGAGGTAAGTATCATTGTAGAAGATGAGATATTTTTCGCTTATTGAAAGAAAATATCAACTATGCCAACAGATGAAAAGAAGGTTAAATGGTTGCAATAGTATAAAAGCTTTACCATATGTTGGGATCGCTCATCTTGTATGGAGACTGTAATCTGGATGGAATATGAGTTATCCTAATTGTTAGTAGTATTTGCATCTTGACCACGAACCACAGATCTATATGTATCGATTCTTAAATCTTCATGCCTCAATTGGACATCTACCGTAAAAGTCTTGAAATGTGATCAAATAGTTCCTCGATTAAAACTCTTAACCTTAAAGATCAATTATATGGAGCAATGACACTATCTAAAAATATGAAGCAGACACCTCATCACCTGAGGAAGGATTGCAAAGACATAGCAATGGTGTGAACACGCCCAGATTTTTCTCACACAGAACTCGCCGCAGAAAAAAAAAAAACCCATGTAATGCCTCGCAACAAGAAATTAAATATAAGATATGGGGTAATGGAACCTAAATATAAGATATGGAGTAATGGAACACACTCTTTGAATTCCACTCTCAAATTTAAGTTTCCCATACACATCACTCTGAAATTGCACTAGCTTCCTGGCATGGAGAAGTACATGTTAGGAAGTTTGATGGACAACCAAAATAGGAATTATTTGTAATAACTGGCACTTACAGACACAAAACCATCTACATGACAAACATTTTTGTATCAACTACTACGAAGTACCGAGAAGTTCTGCCTCAACTCAATCAACCTGCACCGGACTCGATTTGTTCAAGATAGGGCAAGAATTTTACTTCTGTAAGCCAAACTTAGGCAAAAATTAATTAGCCCAAATTAAATTCAAGTTGGATTGGACATAGTCATTGGGCAGCTCAAGCTAACTCGCACCCAACTCTCGTGTTATACATATTATGTAGTATGTACATACGACTCCATAACTTGTGTCGTGTAGCCACTTGTTAGATTAATAAATAAAAAAAAAAAAGAATTTAAGCCTAGCCACTTGTTAAATCTTTCATCTGGATCAAATTCCCATTTAAAAGAAAAAAATTTTCTTGTATGTCCGAAGCAACCATTACCAGTGCCAACATCTCACCTCCACAGATCCCATTGTCTGACCTCTGGTTCTCCACCCCCACCCCCTATTAGAGATTAGGTTTCCAATAATGTTCTGATTTAGTTTCCTATTTTAAATTAAGGTTTCAATCCAATAAATATTAGGTCTTTACATTGTAATCTTTAGCTTTGAGAATAATAATATTGAGTTAGCTAATTAAAAACCTAATTAAACAAAGATGGGTTAGCTCAAGAGTATATAACAGTTAAAAGGTGTACCAAAATCCATATCAGACGAGACCCTTCTCCAAGATCCACATTGCTTCGGTGTCTTCGAGCTTGGCATCCCATTCTTGACTTGATGTCTTCCATAAAACGATCCACATCAAAGCCCACAATGGGTTTCTTCAATAAAGATAAGCAAAAAAATTATATATATATATATAAATTGTTAAATTTGGCACATATGACATGAAGCTTGAAATCAGAATAGGCATCAATGCTTCAAATGAGATTTGACTACCACACTAACCGCAAGTAACTATGGCATTTTAATCGATTCTTGGTGAAGATATTATTGACTCTATAGCCCTATAAGGAAGAAGGTACTACTTAAAACAAAAACTGGTTCATCCCACTAATAATACATGCTAATGTTTCTTGTAGTCAAGAAGTTGACCATGTAAGAAAGGCAATTACAAAAACCAACAGAGTTTTCCAATCAAAACAAAAATCAGATTTCATCTTTATCCTGCTCAATGTAGTTATGCATTGGTCACTACAGCCTGCACAGGCCATGACATCCCACATCAACATACCGTCGAGAGATGAATCCAAAAAGTCCATCTTAGGCCCAATCTGAACCATTTTAAAATTTCTTTTATCCCCTACATCTTTGAACAACAATTTTCAAACTCAAAAATCTACTAAATTTAACATGAAAAAAAAAAAAAAAAAAAAAAAGAAGAAGAAGAAGAAGAAGAAAGTTAACGAAAGTCTTGATAGCTAATCTTGAAATAAATGTTCAGAATGGCATGGAACAAATATATACATGGTAGGAGACATATTTTTTGCCAGTTTATTTCAATTTATTTACTTGATTGGGTTTAGATTTTCATTTCTAAGCTAGTCTATTTACCTCAAGGTTGGAAATTATGTTGTCGGTAGAGTCTGGCATGCATTTTGGAGATTTTTTAGTCCTACCAATGGTGACTTAAAAACCAACATAAGAAATATATCTCATACTGAATTGTAGTTAAACGTTTAATAAAATTCAGTGTCATTAACAGAAAACATTGATTTATTAGACTCAGGGTAAAAAATGCTTCTCTATATTATTCATGGAAATCATCAGAACACTCCTCCCTCCTCAAATTTAAAATAAAAAATAAAAAATCTTGGTTCCAAAATCATGTTCATTAACATCCATTAAACCCCCTCAGCACCACAACCACACTGGCATGCATTACCACAATTAAAACTTTGCACACAATAGAAAAGGAAGAAATGGTTAAAGAATTTCAGTATAGAATAAATGGGAAACGCAGACTAACCTGTTTCCAGGAACTTCTGCTCCCTTATAGCTTGACATCTTTTGGACAAATGCTTGCATGGATTTTGCTATGTCTCCAAGACCAAATTCAATCCTTTCATGAAACATGTATCCAATCAAGTTTTAACCAAATATTTCATTAAATTAGGTACGAATAAAAAAACTATTTCACTAAATTTCCCCAACAACCCTTTTTTCATTCAAGTTTGATGAAACTGTTAAAAGATGAAGGATTGGAGATGGGTTTTTCTTTCACCTGAATGGGTTAAAAGAGGGTTTTGGAATAGTATAGGTTTTTTTTTAAAAAAAGATTTCATGAAAATTCGATTAAAAAATCAAGCTTTTAGTCTAAATTGTTGAACAAAATTTGAAATCCATGAAAAATACAATACAAAAAATAAAATTATATAATGAATTGAAGCAAATTAATCATACCTGTTTGGCGACAAACTCAGGGTAATTATCCTGAATCAATTGGAGGGCTTGATTGGTGGAAGTTCTGAGCTCCCTCTTGAAGGGTCCTGGAGAGTTCTTGAGATCATTGACCTGAACAAAAGTGCATATCCCATCTGGGCTGAAATCAGGCTTCCTGATGCTCTTCTCCAAGAACTGAATCCTCCATCGGATGAACTTCTATCTCTTTTCTTCATCAGAAAAGGTGTTGTGGTACAAATCCTTGTTCTGAAACTCCCCATAAGCGTTGTAGCAAACTGGGTGTCCTTCTTTGTCGAATCCATGCATGAAAACCACCTTATCGAGCTCAATCCCCGGATCTTCTTCAACCAGAGACTCGATTCCAAAATCTTTGCGCCAGAGGACGGTGTTCTTCAACATGGTGAAGGCTTCTTTGACCTTGAAATCCCTGGCTCTCAGGAATTTCAGGAGTATGACATCGCTCCTCTCGCCAGCCAGAAGAGGAATACCATAGATAGAGACCACCTAGAGAGACAAATTGGTAGAGAGACAAACGGAAGGAGAGATTGGGGATTTTGGGTTTTTCGGGGGGGATTTTGGTTGAAGAGGTTGGGGTTTTAGGGGGGAACCCGATTGGTGATTTTGGTTGAACAGATCGGGATTTTGGGGGTGGGGAGGGAATGGAAAATAAGAAACAGATTGGGAATTTTGGGTTTTTGGGGAGGGTTGGAGCGGGAATGGAAAGAGGAGGGGGGAACCGGGCGGGAATTTTTTTCATTACAAATGGAAATTTTTTTAGATTTTTTTAATTTTTATTTTTATTACAAATAAATATTTAAATAATAAAATGACTTTTTTTTTTTTCAACAGAGGATGTCATTGTTAAAAAAAATTATTTTTTATTAAAATAATTTTTTTTATAATTAATGAATTTTTATTTTTATTTTTTCATTTAGTAAGGTTGAAAATTTATTTGTTTCATATTTATTTTAATGAATAAAAAATTATTATTACTTTTTTATTTGGTAGAAGTAGGGATAATATTTTCCATTAAAATAAAGTTAATTTTTTGTGGTCAATGTGGCATTTGCAGGGGTAGTAGTGGTAATAATGGAATGACATTTGCAGTAGTGGTGAATGTGGTAGAGAAGATGGGTTGTGAGAGAGAGATGAGTGAGAGACAGATAGAGAAAAGAGATGGAGAGAGACAGACAGGCAGACAGAGTCAAAGTGATGAGCGAGAGAGAGACAAAGTGGTCGAGAGAGAGACAAGCAGACAAACAGACACATAGAGAGAAAGAGAGAGAGAGAGAAGAGCGAGAGACAGACAAATAGACACAGAGAGAGAAAGAAAGAGAGAGAGAGAGAGAGAAGAGTGATAAGTGAGAGATAGACACAGAGAGAGAAAGAAAGAGAGCGAAAAGAGATGAGTGAGAAAAAGACATAGAAAAAGAGAGAGATGAAGAGAGAAGAAAGATGAGCGAGAGAGACGGAGAGAGAGATAGAGAGAAGATAAATGAGCAAGAGAGAAGAGAGATAGAGAGATGAGAGAGATAGAGAGAAGAGAGATGAGCGAGATACAAAGAGAGAAAGAGAAAGAGACAAAGACAAAGACTAACAGACAGAGAAGAGTGATGAGTGAGAGAGAGAGAAGAGAGGTAATATTTTGTGGTAGAGAAGATGAACCGACAGTAGTGGTGAAGGTGGTGGATAAGAGATGATGGTAGTGGTGGTGGTGGTGGTGACGAAGGAGATTAGTGGTGAAGTTGTGGTAGTAGTAGAGTAGATGAAGCGGCAGGGGTAAAGGAGAGGTAATGGTAGTATTAATGGCAGTAGTGGAATGGTGGCAATGGTAGTAGTAATGGTAGTCGTAGAGGTGAAGTTGGTAAAAGAGATGAGTGGAGAGAGAGAAAGAGATGAGTGAGAGACAGATAGAGGAGAGAAAGAGAGAGAGACAGAGACAGAGACAGAGTGATGAGCGAGAGAGAGAGAGACAAAGTGGTCGCTAAAAGTGCATTTTCTTGTAGTGGAGAGCTCAGTAAATAGAAAAGAGATGAGGGAGAGAGTGAGCAATGTGAACACAATGGGAGAGAGAGACAAACAGACAGACAGACACATAGAGAGAAAGAGAAGAGTAAGAGACAAACAAACAGACACAGAGAGAGAAAAAAAAAAGAGAAGAGTGATAAGTGAGAGAGAGATAAAGAGAGAAAGAGATATAGAGAGACAGAGAGAGAAAGAGATAGAGAGAGACATATAGAAAAATAGAGAGAAACAAGAGATGAGAGATATATAGAAAGAGAGCGAAAAAAGATGAACGAGAGAGAGAATAGAAAAATAGAGAGATAGAGAGAAGAGAGAGGAGCAAGAGAGACAGAGAGAGAAAAAAGAGTGATGAGTGAAAGAGAGAAAGAGAATAGTGGTGGTAGTTGAATGGCATTTGCAGTAATGGTAAATGTGGTAGAGAAAATGGGTGGTGAGAGAGAGAGATAAGTGAGAGACGAATAGAGAAAAGAGATAGAGAGACAGAGAAAGAGACAGAGTGATGAGCGAGAAAGAGACAAAGTGGTCGCTAAAAGTGCATTTTCTTGTAGTGGATCAATAAATCGAAAGGGAGCTCAATAAATTAAGAAGATAAATAATTCAAAACTCTTTTCAAAACATAATTCAAATCAATTTTTTAAATATTTTAAATATTTAAATATTTTAAATATTTAAATATTTAAAAAATATTTTAATTTTGTGAGAAATAGAGAGAGACTGAGATAGAGTGATGAGCGAGAGAGAGAGATAGACAAAGTGGTTGCTAAAAGTGTATTTTCTTATAGTGGATCGATAAATCGAGAAGGAACTCGATAAATAAAGAAGATAAGAGTAAGAGAGTGAGCAAGGCGAACATAGTGAGGGAGAAATAGACAAATAGACAAGTAGACAGAGAGAGAGAAAGAAGAGTGATGAGTGAGAGAGAGACAGGGAGAGAGATAGACAGAAAAAGAGATAGAGAGAGAGAGAGATGGAGAGATAGAAGAAAAGAGAGAAACAAGTGATAAGGGAGAGATAGTCACAAAGAAAAAGAAATAGAGCGAAAAGAGATGAACGAAAGAGAGACACAGAAAAGAGAAGAGACAGAAGAGAAGAGAAATGAGTGAGAGAGATAGAGAGATAGAAAGATAAAAAAGAGAGAGAAAAAAGAAATGAGAGAGATGGAGAGAAGAGAGATAGGCGAGAGACACAGAGAGAATGATAGAGAGAAACATGCAGACATAGAAAGAAGAGTGATAAGTGAAAGTGAAAAAAATAAGAGAGAGAGATAGAGACAGAGAGACGGGAAAATGAAAAAATGAATGAAAAGAGAAATGTTATATCAAAAGAGTAAAACGACATTGTTTTTTTTAATTTTTTTTGCGACAGAAAAATACCGTTGAATTTGTTCAAACCATTTTGTGACTGTATATATATGAAGCTATCTCAAAACCACAATCACTATGCTAGGTTAGAGTTTTCCAAAAACTCTTTTGAGAAAATTATACTTTCTTGTTTTCCGTGTTTTATTGTTTTTACTGAATTTTTTTAATATTTTAAGTATTTTTTTAAATTTTTAGACACACCTAACATAAATGCACCTAAAAATTTTAAAAATTGTAAAAAAAATCTTTTAAAAATTCACTAAATACCAAAAATACAATAATTCAATACATTTTTTTTTTTGTATTTTTATGTATTTATTAATTTTTAAAAATATTTTTTCATAATTTTTTTATTTTTTAGATACATCTAAGTAAGGTACATCTAAAAAAAATATTTAAAATTTTAAAAATATTCACTAAAAAAAAAACACGAAAGCCACTTTTTGCGACGACAGAAAATGCCGTCTCAAAAAAGCAGAGTATTTGTGAGACGGCAAATGGTGCCGTCGCAAATACTCTGCTTTTTTGAGACGGCAAGTGTGCCGTCGCAAATAGTTCCGTCTCATATGCCCAGTGTTCTTGTAGTGTTTACAAGTGATTAAGTAAGGCAAATGAATGCACAAATTCACAAGAACACGTCGATATACTCAGAGGATCACATTTGAAATTATTTCAATATTAACATTTTAGAACACCAGAAGCAACAAAATCGATCACCAGTAACGCTTTGGTCCAGTTGAACAGTACTCGAACCATTGTTGAATGCTAGGGTTTTTACAAAGGTAAATAATGAAATTTTCAATCGATTAATGTGAATGAGTGTGTGTGTATATATATATGAAATATGAATGAGTGATGACCCACTGTGAGCTCATGGAAGACGTGACCGCAAATGAAGATGGATTGAAGGTCTTCGACGATGGGTTTGAGATCTTCGTGGCAGATTGAGCATATGGTCTTCGCAAATGTGTTGTCAAGATACCATCTCTCGTCTCTCTCTCTCTCTCTCCGCTCTCCATTGCCGCCGATCGATCGATAGAGAGGAGGAGGTAAGAACAGACTAGGGTTTTTGGTTTTATGAATGACGAAGAGCGGGAATGAATGAAAAAAAAAAAAAAAAGGGGAATAGAAAAGAGAGGAGGGTGAAGAAAAATCAATTTTTTAAAAAATTAAATAATAAAATAACGTTGTTTAATTTATTTATTTTTTGCGATAGGGGTTGTCATCATAAAAAAATTTATTTTTGTTAAAATAAAATTTTTTTAAAAAATTATTTTATTTTAGTTACTAAGCTTGAAAATTTATTTGTTTCATTTTTTTAATGAAAAAAAATTTATTATTATTTTTATTTGGTAGAAGTAGGGTAATATTTTAATGAAAAATATTGTAATGGTAGTCGAGTGGTGAAGTGGCGGCCAAGTGGTAGTAGTGGTGGTAGTGAAATGGCGTTTGCGAGTAGTGAAGGTGGTAAAGGAGATGGGTTGTGAGAGAGAGAGATAAGTGGGAGACAGATAGAGGAGAGAGAGAGAGAGAGACAGAGTGGTGAGCGAGAGAGAGACAAAGTGGTGCTAAAAGTGTATTTTCTTGTAGTGGATCGATAAATCGAGAGTGAGCTCGGTAAATAGAGAAGACGGAAAGGAAATAGTGAGCAACGCGAACACAGTGGGGAGAGAGAGAGAGAGAGATGCATGTACAGAGAGAGAGTGATGAGGGAGAGAAGATTGATGAGTGAGAGAGAGAAAGAAAAGAAAGAAAGAAAGATGAAAAATAGGTGAAAAGATATATAGAGAGAGAGAAAGAGCCAAAAGAGATAAACGAGAGAGAGAAGAAAGAGATGAGCGAGAGAGCGATAGAGAAAAGAGACAAAGAGAGAAGATAGATGAAAGAGATAGAGAGAAGAGAGATGGACGAGAGACACAAAGAAAAATAAAGAGGTACACAGACAAAGAAAAGTGATGAGTGAGAGAGAGAAAGAGAAGAGAGACAGAGACACAGAGAGAATGAGAGAGAGGGACAGACAGAGAAAAGTGATGAGTGAGAGAGAGAGAGAGAGAAGAGAGACAGAGACACATAGAGAAAGGAAGAGACAGACAGAGGAGATGGAGTGGCAGTGGTGGATGGGAGGTAATGGTAGTAGTGGTGGTAGTGGAGTGGTGGCGATAATGGTAATAATGGTAATCGTAGAGGTGGAGTGGCAACAGTGGTAGTAGTGGTGGTAGTGGAATGGCATTTGCAATAGTGGTAAATGTGGTAGAGGAGATGGGTGGTGAGAGGGAGAGATGAGTGAGAGATAGATAGAGAAGAGAGATAGAGAGACAGAGACAAAGTGATGAGCGAGAAAGAGACAAAGTGGTCGTTAAAAGTGCATTTTCTTGTAGTGGATCGATAAGAAAATGCCCTAGACCCCTAGTGGAGTGACTACCACCCCACTGCTCGATTGGTTCAAAAAATTTATTTATTTATTTTTTTCACTCTTGCTCTCACCCCACGTGGAGGTGGGGTGTTAGTCACCGCCATGGGGTCCCTAACATGGTTGGATCGAGCAATCGAGAGGAGCTCAATAAATAGAGAAGAGATGAGGAAGAGAGTGAGCAAGGCTAACACAAGTGAAGGAGAAAGAAAGAGAGAGAGACAAAAGCAGACAGTAGACAAAGAAAGAGAAAAGTGATGTCTGAGAGACAGAGACAGAATGAGGAAGAGATAAAGATAGACAAAGTGGTAAAAAGATAGGGAAAGAGGGAGATAGAAAAAAAAAGAGAAACAAGAGATGAGCAAGAGAAAAACAAAAAGAGAGAGAAAGAAATCGAAAAGAGATTAACGAGAGAGAGACATAGAAAAAAAGAGAGAAAGAGAGAAGAGAGATAAACGAGAGAGACAGAGAGATAGAGAGAGAGAAAAAAAGAGAGAAACAAAAGATGTTCGAGAGATAGACAAAGAGAGAAAAAGAGAGAGAGAGAAAAAAAATAGCGAAAAGAGATAAACGAGAGAGAGACAGAGAGAGATGAGAGATGAGCGAGAGACACAGAGAGAAAGAGAGACAGACAGACAGAGAAGATTGATGAGTAAGAGAGAGAAAGAGAAGAGAGATAGAGACAGAGATATAAAGAAAGAGAGACATACAGACAGACAGAGAAGAGTGATGCGTGAGAGAGAGAAAGAGAAGAGAGACAGAGACACAGAGAGAAAGAGAGAGACAGATAGATAGACAGAGAAGAGTGATGAGTGAGAGAGAGAAAGAGAAGAGAGACAGAGATAGAGATAGAGAGACAGGAAGATGAAAAAATGAATGAAAAGAGAAATGCTATATTAAAAGAGTAAGATGACGTCGTTTTTTTCAATTTTTTTTTTATGATAGAAAAATACCATTGCATTTATTTAAACCATTTTGTAACTATATATATGAAGTCTCAAAAGGTCACATTTTTTTGCGACGACAAATTTTGCCGTCTCAAAAAGGCATATTTTTCGCGACGACAAGTTGTACTGTCTCAAAAAGTCACATTTTTTTTTTTTGCGAGACAGCAAGTCGTGCCGTCTCAAAAAGTCATATTTTTTACGACGGCAAATTGTGCCGTCTCAAAAGGTCACATTTTTTGCGACGGCAAGTTGTGTCGCCACAAAAGGCCACATTTTTTATGACGACAAATGTGTCGTCAGAAAAGTTCCGTCTCATAAGCCCACTTTTCTTGTAGTGTTACTTAAAAAGTGTGATTAAAAAGTAGTAGTGTATATATAATCACACACTAATTAAAAAGATGTGATTAAAAAATATATAAATAATCACACTTTAATTAGAATGTGTGATTAAAAAATATATATATATATATAATCACACTTACTTAAAAAGTGTGATTAAAAAATATATAAATAATCACACTTGTTTAAAAAGTGTCATTAAAAAGTAGTAGTGCATATATAATCACACTTTAATTAAAAGGTGTGATTAAAAAATATATAAATAATCACACTTTAATTAGAATGTGTGATTAAAAAATATATATATAATCACACTTACTTAAAAAGTGTGATTAAAAAGTAGTAGTATATATAATCACACTTTAATTAAAAGGTGTGATTAAAAATATATAAATAATCACACTTTAATTAGAATGTGTGATTAAAAATATATATATAATCACACTTGTTTAAAAAGTGTGATTAAAAAGTAGTAGTATATATAATCACACTTTAATTAAAAGGTGTGATTAAAAAATATATAAACAATCACACTTTAATTAGAATGTGTGATTAAAAAATATATATATAATCACACTTGTTTAAAAAGTGTGATTAAAAAGTAGTAGTGTATATATAATCACACTTTAATTAAAAGGTGTGATTAAAAAATATATAAACAATCACACTTTAATTAGAATGTGTGATTAAAAAATAAATATTATCACACTCAATCAAATTAAGTGTGATTAAAATATCAATATAATTTTTTTTATCACACTTCCAATAAAAGTGAGATCTTTTTTTTTGTCAAAGTGTGATCTTTAACTATTTTTGTAGTAGTGCTCTAACATGAACTAGGACATGCATGTTTGCTAACTAGTTTACTGTTTTGGCACGGAGTACGATGTAAGTATTTATGCTTTAGCATACCACATGCGTGTGAATGCTAACATGATAGTAGGCTTACCATGCGGCTAAGTGCTTATATGAGATAAACTGTTTGAATGCCTGTGGGTGAAGGCTGGATTGCTTGAGTTGGAATAACTCATTGAAATCCATATTTTAGCCTACCTGCGAGTAGCAATTTCAAACTGTTTTCCAAACAAACGGATATGCAATGTTTATTTCCAAATTAGGCAATCTAGTCTATACTTGTTTGCTGCGCGCATAACATAGTAATTCTAGGCTAATAATTGGAATAAGAGCATGTAATACTTTCAAAAACGGATATCACAGTTAGTAGAGGCCGGTCTTGACCGGCGAAGGGGTGCTCATAGTGACCTTCCCGATCGCACCAAGCTCTTTGAGCCAAGACCACTTTGGTGATGACGACATGTGGCCTTCTCGACCGAGTCGTGGTTTCTAAATTTCCCATTTTAAATATTTAGGTGGCGACTCTGTAATCTGGCAAAGCAGTCCATGTTTGGCACTACTTTTTCAAAAATCTGTTTTTCTTCAAAACGATTTGCCGGATTTGGACTCTTTGGTTCAAATTTAGAACCGTGACAAATGGAGTCCGAACTGTAGTAACCCCAATATGGACGGAACGGGACTTAACCCGCCCGGGATGCATTCGGGGACGTCTACAATAGGTCTGTCTGCTCCTCAGCAACATCATCCCCGGATAACTGTAGGTCAAAGAAGATCTCAAACCTTGGCAAGCAACACTTCTTTGCATTCAACCATGGTTCTGGGAAGCCGCCGAATGGAAAGTCCTCCCTCTCCCGAACAAAGCGTCCGTTTAGGATACCCTGGATGGGTCGATGCATTAACTCATAAGGCTTCCCCGCCTGCTTTGCTCTGGCTCTCCTAGCCATCTCCTTGTCTTTCCTCACCCAGTCCTCTTTGGTAGGCAGATAACCCAAACCAAAGGTATGTGGGTTGTGCGGCACTTCGGCTGATACTGCAATGCCCTTCTGGCCACTTCTTCCTAGTCCCATCCCAGGGATGTGTTGGAGTTTGTTCATGAGGTATACTGACTGATCGCTAACATACAACCCTTCATCAACAGCTAAGATGTCCTGTACGACCCGGGCCTCGGCTAGGATAAAACCTGATAGGAACACATCCTCCGTGCCACGCTCGATTTCTAAAAGCGGTGTAGACACTTCTGGCGGCGGATGGATTGACGAATTTCCAAAAACTATAGCCACCCCCTTCCCATGTTAGTATTTCAACATTTGATGTAGGGTGGAAAAGACTGCCTGTACTTGGTGCAGCCACGGCCGCCCCAGGAGTAGATTGAAGGTTGCGGGAACGTTCAAGACATGAAAGTCAATTTCATGTCGTCCTAGACCAACCTGAGTCTGAATTTTCACAGTCCCCATCACCTCTCTGCTTGTGTTATCATATGCCCTTATCACCTGGGCTGTTGGCGCAAAGTCTGCGGGCTTCAACCCTATTGCATATGTTGTCCTTGATGGGCACACATTAATGGCAGATCCGGTGTTGACAAGAACTACGGGTATCCATTTTTCTCTACACTCGACAGAGATGTAGAGGGTTTGTTGTGATTTTCACCCTCAGGCGCCAGTTCCTTGTCAGAAAAGGTCAACGTTGGGAAAGCTCCTCCCGGAAAAACCAATCCTACCAGCTGCTCAGGCGTGGTATCTATTGAAAGTTTGGCCTTATCCATAGCAGAGAGGACAACTTGCCTATGTACTCTGGAAGCCATAAGCAGCCCCCAGATGGAGATGTCTGCTTGTATTTTCTTTAGCTGTTTAAGCACAGCCTCTTCTTCGAGTAATTTATCCTTCTACTTTTCCGCCTCCTTGTCCTTTCTGGGCGCCTCTGGTTGATCTATGTGTGGGGGTTTGAAATACTGCCCGCTCCTAGTCATGTGGTCAACTTCGCCAATATAGCAGGTATCATCCGGCTGATTATTCCCCCAGTCCTCATCGGTGTGGGCAAGACATAGGTCATCATCTTCCCACCACATGCCATCGGCCGCTGACAAACACCTGTCCGGCTCCGTTGCAACTACTCTTATACCCGTAGTACCTTCCGTTCTTATGCTCGCGGCATGTTCTGTTCCTACGCATATAGCACGTTCCGTCCCCACGGGGGCTTTAGCCTTTGTGGTCCTCTCAGAACCTTCGATCCTTTCTCGTTCAAACTGCTTCAGTGCAGCCTGTTGTTCAACAACTCCTGTATCCAAAATGCCCAAATCCCTAGCGAAATTCTTAGCACCGGTGCTCTCCGACGATGCATTTTGATTCCCGGCCCTTCCGTACCAAATGATGTCCTTGTCCCCGATCGACCTCGGCCGAGATTTTCGATAATATCTGGTTGGTCATCAAGCCACCCTGTAGCCTCTGCTGACCTATCAAAATCAAACCAGTTGACTGCCATGTCTCCTGGATCTTGTTCGTTGAAAAACTAAAGGTTAGCAATGTCCTCTTCCAGATCTGTCAAGTCATCTAACCTTTGATCAAATCCATCTTCCCGTACTACACAAATTTCTGCCCCTAATGGTAATTCCACATTTGGCCTAACCTAGCCCACTGACACAATGTAGCCACTTGGATTGTATACCTCCTCAACAGAGCTCCCAAATTCCTCAGACCCTGAATCACTAGTCTCATTTGCCTCCGAAGTCATCGCTGTTCTATCTTTGATAGTCACCACCATTGGTTCAGGTTAGGTTCGGGAGATGTCCAACATCCACAAGTCAGTGCTATCAGGAATGAACACCCCTGGCTTGGGTAGGTGAGACGAGGTGATGTATATGCTAGGGTTGTATGACACAACCCCAGTTTGGATTAAGTTGATGCGTTTGGGAGGTGGAGCTTGGTTGTGTGGTGGTAGAGGGTTCGTTATGACATTCGGTCTCTCCAGAGGCATGATCACCCCGTTGTCAACGAGATCCTGAATCTCATGACGCAATCTATAGCACTGGTCAGTGTCATGACCATGCTGTTGGTGAAACGCGCAGTATTTAGCTGGGTTGTGGGAGAGGGGAAGTTTTTCTGGCAACGGCCGCGGCTCTAAGGGCTTCAAGTGCCCTTTCCTAATCAAAACCCCCCAAAGCCTTGGACAAAGACATGTATAGTGAGGTGAAGGTTCTTTGGCCTCGAGGTAGGTACTTGGTTGTTTGTGAGTTACTTCCGGATGCACCAGTGAATGGTGTAGCTGTAAGGGTTCTTGGGGTGGTGGTGGTGACCATGCTCACATCTGAAGCTCTGGCAGCTGCAGCACTGCCTGTGCCTGCATTCGTATTGCGGTTGAAAATCCTCCTGGGCTGCTCTCTGTCATTGTCAATCAGACCCTGCTTCAAGGCGTCCTCAATCTGCACCCTAATCTCATATAGATCTACAAAGGTGGGGAGAGGGAGGACGATCATTTTCTACATGAGCTTGGACTGGAGGTTACGCACAACCATCCGTATTTGATCTTTGTCAGTCGGCCTATTGGTCATCATTGAGGCTTTGGCCCTCCAGCGGGTTACGAAGTCAGAAAAGCTCTCCTTCGGCTCCTGTCTAGTCATCTCAAGATCACGAGTTGTGATCTCGATCTGTGTATTATAGGAGTATTGAGCTACGAAAGCCTCGGCCATCTCATCCTAGTTTCTCTTGACAGCATCTTCTAATTTTGCATACCAAATGACCGCTACACCCGACAGGGTTCGGCCAAACAAAGAAAGCTTATGTAATCTGGTGAGGCCCATTAGCCTTAGTATGTCCAAAAACAGCAACAAATGCACCATGGGATCCTCAAATCCGTCAAAGTGGTCAATATGTGGCATCTTAAACTGGTCTGGCAGCGTCACGGCTGAGTCGGTGTACCCGTCCTTGATATCTGGAATGGACTTCACACCCTGAGATTTCTTGAACATCTTTTCAAGCTTGCTTACTTTCAACACTATAGGGTCCACCTCGAACTCAAAGGGAGAATCCGGTAGGTTGGTAGGTGTTTTGGATAACTAGGGTAGGATCGGGGGCGAAGCCGGCCCGATTGGAACGTCCGTATCTCCCTGGACATTTGGTGTCTCCCCGGGTATTGGAACTCCTGGTGGGGGAGGAGCTTGATATGAGGCAAATGCCCCGGTTTGCTGCTGTAGCCTGGCAAATTAACTCCGCCTACTGGGCCATTACTTCGCTGACGCGTGCACCCACTGCCGAGGCGAGCATCATGCTACATGACCCGCATAGTTTCTTGGAGCTGATGCATCATTTCTTCCATTCCCGCCATACTGCCTTGATCTGACTGAACTATCTCGTATGTCTGCTCGTGGTAAACTCGAAACCTCACCGACTACCCAAGGACCACCGATCCGCAACTATTATACCGATACATCGCGTGCCTTACCGGTCTTCGCTGGCAACCGAGGGTAAAGAGGGAACACCGTTGTCCGCTCATCGATCCTCGATCGATGGAGTCTCGACCTCTAGTCCGAGTGCTTGGGAAATATCTGCTATGGGAAGCAATTGTGCTAAACTACCTAGCAAAAGATAAATAAAGCCTAATAAGGAAATAAACAACTGTAAACGGACAAAGATAATGCTTAAATAAACGCAACACACAGTCGGTATGACAAAACACAGTTGGCATTCGAAAGCTGAATATGTTGTTCTTAACTACTGATCATTGTTTCCAGACCACTGCCCCAAATCTGAATCTGACACTCGCGGATATTACTAATTCTTAAAACACTGATGCCCGCAGGCTTGATACCCAAACTTGCAAACTGATACATGCAACCTGTAGAGGCACACTCTAAAAGCACATAGCAAGCAAGTGAGAGCCAAAACACCCCTATGGAGGGGTAGGGTTTTCCTGTCCTAGTTTCCTCAAGAACTAGGGTTTCACTACGCACACAGCGGTTTCAAACAACCTATGATCAGGAAAGCAACCTGCCCTAGTTTGGAATAGTCACTATGGATTCCGACATGCACTAGGTCGAATGGTCAAAAAGGGTGCCCCAATAAAAATTGGGGTTACTGTTCCCATCGTGGCAGAGCCCATAACCGGTCAGCCTTATGGCACGCTTCTCAAAGCGAACCTCCGGCACACTATTCAGGAATAGCAAATGGCAAACACGGTGTCCTAGGCGCACCAATGCAAATGCAATGCAAAGAGACACATAAGTGTAGTCAAAACAAGATATCATGAGTTCGAGTCAAGTTCTCTAATCGCCAAAGAAGTCGCCAGAATCAGAGACACACTAACGCCCCAGGAAAAATCCTGTTTTGTTCATTTGGGCTCACTACAGTTCGGACTCAAATGTCACGGTTCTGAATCTAATCTCGCAAAGTGCAATGCAAGACCAATAAATCACCAAAGAGTCCAAATCTGGAAAATCATTTTGAAAAATTGATTTTTAGAAAGAAGTGCCAAACATGGACTGCTTTGCCAGATACAGAGTCGCCACCTAAATATTTTATTTTGGGGGAATTTAGGAAACCCTGACTCGTGCCTAAGGCCACATGTCTGTCATCACCAAAGTTGCCTCGGCTCGGGAACTTGGATACGAGAGGGGAAGGTCATGCAATGAGCACCCCCGCTCGCCCGATCAAAGATCGGCCTTTACTAACATGATACCTTGTTTTTTAAAACACATGTGTTCTTATTCCGGTTATTGGCCTAAAATTACTATGTGATGCACACAGCATACAAGTATAGACTAGATCGCATAAATTGGAACAAAACATCTCATGTTTGTTTGTTTGAAAAATGGTTCGAAGGTGCTACTCGCAAGTAGGCTAAGACGTGGATTTGCCACCCTCGGGTGGGCTTAGAAAAATATGATTTTGCCACTCACAAGTGGACTTAAAACTCGCATTTGATGAATTATCCTAATTCAAACAATCTAACCTTCACCCACAAGCATTCAAGCAGTTATATCACATAAGCAAATAGCCTCATGGAAAGCATGCTATCATGGCAGTCACTCATACACATGCAAGGATGCTAAAGCATAAACACTCACCGAGTACTCCGAGCCAAAACAGAAACTAGTTAGTAATCAATGCATGATCCTAGTTCATGTTAAGATGGATAATACAACACATGCAAAATGCAACTAAGATAGGCTCGGCTATTCTAAAATGGCATGTGGAATGCAACAATTGATACATGTATTCAACTTGGTATTGAAATACAATGCAGTTAGTATGATACGCCGAGCCCGGTGCATGCAAGACGAATGAATGATGCACACATGCTATCATAACGGTGTTTAATTGAAATATGCCCTAAACTAACCATCAAAAGCAGGTAAGTAAAAGGGAGAAAGACATGGGGTTGAAAGACATTCACACACACACGCACACTTATTACAAAATTCGCCCTCTCGACGGAGGGTCCGAATAAATAATACAACACCGACTAGCTAATATAAGCTAATCTAATTAAGCTAGTTATTACACAACCAAAATGAATAATAAATTACAGCTAATTATTACACAACTCTAATTAATTAACAAACTAAGTAAGCAATTAAACTAGCATGCAAGCTACATGAATGTGGACTACCTCAGCTTTACCTTGAATGATAAAGGATGCATACATGCTCGAGTTGCCTTGTCAGGAAATCCATCGCGATGCCCCGGCTTGTCTTTGCTTGCAATTGATTTCAAAAATTTGCACAAAGCTCCAGAGAGATGAAACTCCACTCCAGGAAACTATGGAAAGGCTGCCAACCAGCTTATAGGCATGGGAGACCAACTACCGACCACCTTTTGTGGTGGAAACCAAAGAAGGTGGTCGGCTCGCTAAAAACCCGGCTCACCGACCAGTTTCTTCTCCTAGATTCTGTTTTTCTGCAACAAAGGGAAAGAGAGAGGCACGACAAGGTATTTGCAACACATGCGTGCATGACCACTCTCCCCGTCATTGCATAAGCTCTAGGGAGTGTATTCCTCGACCCTCGGGCCACCGGTCGCGCATCTCGATGCATGATGGCCGAGGAGTCGAATTGCACGACTCAATGTAAAATGAATGCACATACAAGCACCTAAAGCCAACAACTCCGTCATGGGTAGTCAAGAGTGTCGGCGACCGAGAATCGAGGCACGTTTCGTCACTTTGAGTACGAAACGTCCCTCATTTCCCATGTTCAGACTAACCCCTATTCCGAACACAATGCAACAAACAATGGCATGCACAATGCGACTTTAAGTATGTAACCTAAATGCTATGCAACGAAGTGATGCAAACATGCAAAGGATGACATGCAAACATGCAACTAGCATACACAATGCTATGAACTAACAATGGCATACTCAATGCACGTGGTACTTAGCATATACAATGCACCTAAGAACTAATATACACAATAAGATGAACAAGGCATGTACAATGCAATGATCAATCATGCGACAATGTGGCACACTCAATGCTATGGAATACAATGGCATACTCAATGCAAAAATGGACTTAAACCAAAATGACTGGCCCTCAGCCACACCCAAATTAGGGGCCAAACATGATGAAAGCAAGACTCTAAAACTCATGCTATCATACACAATGCAAGGACCCAAGCCCAAGGGCACAAAATGCGACTCTACAAAAGCATTGAAAGGATGAAATATGGCATACAATGACACATGTTCCAGCTCTAAAATGACATGCAAAAATGGCTCCGAATCACGCAAACAACTCACACAATTCATGTTGGAAGGCTCAAGTACCGAAGCTAGTGAAACACATTACACTAGAGGCATGCAAGGCGATGCTCAAATGACAAAACCAACTCCAAACAGACCTTAAGTAGGCCCAAAATAGTGGCAAAATGAGCCAAGATGATGACTTGAAAGGCATAAGAATGAAGCTCAACGCAAAGGCTCATAAATGGGGTATAATGATGCAACTCTCAAACACATTGAAAGAATGACAAACATGAGAATATGGCCAAGAAATAAACTCTGAAATATCATGCTCAGTGATGCCAAAACATGCAAACACCTCAAGTTAAGCATGCAAGGGGATTCAAAACTCAAGGCTAAGCAAGGCTATTACACTACAACCATACATGGCAAGCATCATTTGACCAAGGGACCTCAAAATAGAGCTAAGGCAGCCCAAAATATGAACAAAATCAATTTGAAGCATGGCCAAAATATGCTAGCATAGAGGGCCAAAACAACATGCATTATAAGCTAGTGAACATGATTTACACTACACGCATGTGAAGCATATGAGAGGCTACCAAACCAGCCAAAAACAGAATCATGGCATGCCAAAAGATGGCCAAAAATCCACTGAAACATGACCAATACATGCAAGAATGAGGTGTTACTTTGATAGGCTATGCAAGGGATTGTTCTACACATGTAAGAGGCAAACAAAAGGTGACCAAACCAACCATAGATAGAGTCTAGGCAGGTCCTAAAAGTCAGTAAAAAGGCCTGAACTGAGGCTAGGAAGTGTGGAAATATATGCTCCCTTGGAAAGCCAAAAATGCAAACAAACAAGGTCAAAAGAGAGAGGGCCACCCCTCTCTGATTTTGGCCCTCAAAACCACAAACCAACCACTGAAAATCTGCTGGATTTTAGTGGTTAAAAGGCCAAACAAAACTCAATACAAAGGTCTCATGGCATGGCTCAAAACATGGCTAAATAGAGCATGCAAGTGGGTAGATGACCTCTAACACCAAAAAAGCCTTAAACAAACATGAAAATCACTTAAATATGAACCTTTTTTCAGTTGACAACAAAGCTCAAATAAGCATGCAAATGGGGCTAAGAGAAGGATCAAAATAATGCTTAAAAGAGGGAAAAGTGATTAACCTTGAAGCTCAGCAAAACTAGCAAACTTTGGGACCAAAAACCAGCTCTTTAACCTCTAAAAAAAAACCTCCAAGAACCTCAAACCAATGGTGGAAGTGTATGGCTATGAGGTGTAGTGTAAAAGGGTCAAGAACAATGCACCTTATGAGCCAAAATATAGAGATGTAGAGAGATATGTATTGTTTTGCCTTAGATAAAAATTCTGAACCTGGTTCAAGGAGGAGGAGGGCCCCTCTTATAGAAAAACAAGGCCAAAGCTTCTTTAAGAAGCTAAAACAAGGCTCAAGATCCTCCATACACGGGCCCCTCTTATAGAAAAACAAGGCCAAAGCTTCTTTAAGAAGCTAAAACAAGGCTCAAGATCCTCCATACACGTGTATGGAGGATACAGTCTGTGCCTTCCAGCTGGCACAGCTGGCACCCACTCAAACAAACAAAACAGGAGGGAGCTGGCCAACCAGAAAAGGTGGTTGGCCAACCACTTTCCCTAGTCGACCGACCAGGGTAGGTGGTCTCTCAAACAAAAAAGTGGTCGGTGGCTCCATTTGGTGGTCTCCACTTTGAAACCAAGCTAGTAGTGTGGTGGGAGACCAGCAAATGTGGCTCAAAGATCAAGAAAACCAACTTCCCGATAAGAAAATCGGCTAGCGGGGAGAAAGTGATCTCCAAGGAGAAAAGGTGGTCTCCCACCCTTGTACCACCTCCCAAACAAGGAAAACAAGGTTTATGCCAAAAAAAAAGAACCAACACGGATGCCAAACGAGAGTTCGGGGGGCAAAGCACACAGTCGGGTGTCCCGAAAACTGGTTGTTGAGCACCAAAAGTGGTGTACGGCCATAAATGTCGTCTCCCGGACCACAGTGTCCCTCTAGACAGAGGAAACAAGGTGTGCTCCAAAAACCGTGCCAAACGGAGAATGTTAAGCGGTCCCGAACCGAGGCACGCGGCTGACAGCTCCAAAAATCGGAAACAAGTCTCCAAGCGGGAACAATGGCCTATGACCATGAAAAGTAGCCTGCGACCACTAAGAGATGATCTACAAGACCTTTCCCTCCCTTCGGGAAGAGAAAACAAGACCTGGTCCGCAAACCGAGTCAAGGCACAAAAAGTTTCGAGGCTCGAAGGGTAAGGTTCTCAGCCAAAACTCTAAAACTTCAGAACGAGCACAACATGCACCATCACTGAGCACTCAATCGATGACGTTTGAGTCTTAAGGTCGGTCGAAAATGGGGTGTCTACAGATAGGGGATGGACTCCATTGATAATTAAGTTGGCCGGAGTGTCCAGTGTGAAAGTCCCGAAACCTTTTATCCATATGAATGATGTTGATGAACTGAAGTGTTATTTTAGTTATGAGTTGTAGTCTCATTTGAAATTGTTGGTGATAGAAGTGTTGATAATATGAGTTGTAGACTCATTTGAATTGTTTTAATGAATAATGTACCACGTTGATAAATTGATACAGATAAAGGAAGTAAATGGTTATATGAAAATCTAGGTTGATTGATCATAGACTAAAGGTTGAGATATTCTCAAATTGTTAAACATTCATCAAATGCTAATGTTTTAGTTACTTCTCATATTATGTTTAGAATATCTCTACTGGGCTTTGGCTCACCCTATATGGGACATCATTTTTTAGGTAAAGGTGATACGCCACCTCCAAGGACGTAGCTTCGTAGGCTTAGAGGCTGAAAGATCATTTTTGTTGTTATCATTTTGTATTACATGTAAATCAAGCCAAGGGCTTATTATGTAAATGAGTTAGAACTCTTCTTTTGTTGTAACCAAGTGTTGACTTGGAAAGTTGTTAGCCCATAGGGCATTTACTTTTGTTGTCAACATGTAATACTTCTTGTAAGAATACTCTAATGTATGGAATATTATGTCTCTTTCATGTATCATGAATGTATGATTTTATGGATTTATTTTGAGGGCGTTACAACTTGGTATAAGAGCGTACCGAGTTTGACTACTTTGGGTATGTGGGAAGTGGTTAGTACCACAGTGGATTTGTCTCACTTGTTAGAGACTTAAGTGTAGTGTTATGTGCTTATGTGATAACATGTTTGTGTGACTATGTGAGTGTGGGATTTAGTTTCTAGGATGTTGATTGGATCCTTGGGTTTCTGGGAGTCCTGTTGGAAAGGCACTTGATCACTGTCGTTTCTCACTAGAACTCTAGAAAGCATATGACGGTCATTATCCGGAAATGAAATTCGTAAGTGCTTATGTGATTATGTGGAGTGAATTACAGTTGCCCATCGTATTAGGACGCGAGTGAATAGCTTCTGCACATTTGTGAATGTGTTAATGTTCTTGTTACTTTTATTAGGATGTCAGGACGAAGACATGATGGTAGGCGTGGTAGGCCTAGAAGGCAGGAGATGCCTATACCAGATGATATTCCGGTGCAAGAGGAGGGTATTGGTCAAGCCAACGTGGCTAAGCCAATAGGTCAGCAAGCCATGGGTGCTTTAGCCCGTGAAATGGCGGGAGCATTGAGGGAGTCTATGGGCATTCTCAGAGCTAAGAATCAAGCTCAGGCCCATGTAGTTGAGGCAGGGCCTTCTTTTCTAAAGAGGGAGTTTTTTCGGTCGAATCCAGACGAGTTTTTGGGTGATCTAAAGGAGCCACTGAAGGCTGATGAGTGGCTTGAACAGATGATGAAGACATTTGAGATGCTAGGCATCGAAGACGGAGGCTTAAGAGTGACCTTGGCGTCCTTCCAGTTGAAGGGAGATGAGGGTCAGTGGTGGAAGTTTGTACAAAGGCGTATTGAAGGGACTTGGAAGGCTTTTGTTAATGCCTTTCAGGAGAAGTTCTTGCCTCCCACTGTTAGGGAGAAGTTGAGAGATCAGTTCTGTCAACTCAAGTTGCTGAATACGCCAGTGGCAGAGTTTGAGGCCACCTTTACCAACTTATTGAGGTTTGCACCAGAGTTAGTGGTGACTAAGGAGCATAGATGCTTGGAGTTTGAGAAGAAATTGATGACCGGACTCATGTTTCGAGTGGCCAGGTCCATGACTAGGGAGTATGGGTGCTTGGTGCAGGCCACAGCCCATCTTGAGACCATTATGCAAGCTGAGGAAGAGAGGATAAGGGGCTCCAAGAGGAGTCAGGATGGTCAGGGGGACAGCAAGATGCAGAGGGGTTCTAACCCTCAGCAGTCCCAAGGAGTACAGTCGAGGTCTACCTTTCTAGTACCGAGTTCCGATTCTGGGAGAGGCGGTCAAGCAAACATCACTTGTTACAAATGTGGTCAGCTGGGCCACAAGTCTCTAGCTTGCCCGCAGAGGGGAGGAGGGTAGAGAGCAGCTTCATCTTCGGCTCGTCCTCAGAGCTAGAATCAGGGCAGAGGCCAACCGCTCGCTTGTTATTAATGTGGGCAAACGGGGCACCTGAAGAGGTTTTGCCCACAGTTGAGTGGCACATCTGGTGTGTCTGGTTCGAGGTAGACATAGAGTTTTCAGCCAGCTCAGTCAGTTCAGGCCTCTAGGGCCAATCAGGAAGCCTCTTCGGCTCAGCCTGTGCAGCAGTCTTATGCTCCAAGGGGTGAGTAGGTAGATCAGAGACCTTCAGGATGCGTGTATCTTTATTCAAATGAGATCTTATCTGGCTCCATCTGTAGTGAGAGGTATCTTTTTGTTTTGCAACTCGGTTGTTAATGTGTTGATTGATACGGGTGCATCACATTCTTTTATATCTGCTGCATTTGCATCTATTTTGGGGTTGGAGTTGGTGCAATTAGCTTCTCCTATTTGTGTTATATCACGGATGAGTTGATTTTGAAACAGGGATGTCGGGGCTGTGATATAGAGGTCGTTGATCGTCAACTTCCATTTTCATTTGTAGTAATGGCTATGTCGGGTTTTGATGTGATTTTGGGTATGGACTGGTTATCGTCATACCGAGCTGTTATTAATTGTTACCGTCAGAGGGTTACTGTATGTACCTTGAACAGGGATTTTTTTCATTTCTTGGGAGATCGGGTTGGTAAAGTTTTGCCACCAATGTATGATTCTGCGAGGACGGAGTGACCCTAGTTGTCTTCTCGCTAGCTGTATGAGTAGTGAGTGTGATGAGACCCTAGCTGAGTTGCCGAGAGTGGTTTGTAAGTACTCAGATGTTTTTCCCAAGGATCTTGTTAGTTTACCACCTCACCGAGAGATCGACTTCTCTATTGACTTAGTGCCTGGCACGGCACCGATTTCCATGGCACCGTATCATTTTGCCCCAGCAGAGTTGAGTGAGTTGAAGATTCAACTCCAAGAGTTGCTAGATAAGGGCTTCATCCTCCCTAGTACTTCACCATGGGGAGCACCGGCCCTCTTTGCTAAAAAGAAAGATGGGGCTTTGAAACTTTGCATTGATTACCGAAAATTGAATCGGGCTACGGTTAAGAACAAATACCCTATGCCTCGTATAGATGATCTGTTTGACCAATTGAAGGGGTCCCGTTGTTTCTCTAAGATAGACTTGAGATCGAGTTACCATCAATTGAGGGTCAGGGAGGAGGATATCTCGAAGACGGCATTCCGTACGCAGTATGACCATTATGAGTTTCTGGTGATGCCTTTTGGACTCACCAACGCACCGATAGTGTTTATGGATTTGATGAACCGGATCTTCCGAGAGTTCTTAGATCATTTTGTGGTCGTCTTTGTGGACAACATTCTGATTTATTCACCCTCTGATGAGGAGCACGAGAAGCACTTGCGAGTGGTGCTTGAGTTTCTTAAAGCCCATAAACTGTATGCTAAGTTTGGGAAGTGTGGGTTCTGGCTAAGAGAGGTTAAATTCTTAGGCCATGTAGTATCCGAGGAAGAGGTGCCTGTTGATTCATCCAAGATAACGGCAGTGCCAGATTGGGCACAGCCTAAGAGTGTTTTTGAGATCCGCAGTTTTCTGGGATTGGCCAATTATTACCGTCGGTTTGTGAAAGATTTCTCCAAGCTAGCCTCACCTTTGACTAGATTGACGTGGAAAGAGGTCAAATTTGTATGGAGTGAGACTTGTGAAAAGTCGTTCCAAGAGCTTAAAGTTAGACTTACTACCGCTCCAGTCTTGATTATTCCGAGAGATTTGGGTTATGCAGTTTACTGTGATACCTCACGAGACGGTTTGGGTTGTGTGTTGATGCAAGAAGGGAAAGTAGTAGCCTATGGCTCCCATCAGTTGAAAACACACGAGAGGAACTACCCTACTCATGACCTAGAGTTAGCAGTAGCGATTTTTGCCTTAAAGATTTGGAGGCACTATCTGTATGGTGAGAGATTCGAGGTGTTCTCGGATCATAATGTTTGAAATATCTATTCACACAGAAAGACTTGAACTTAAGGTAGAGAAGGTGGATGGAATTTGTTAAGGATTACGATTTTGAGTTGCACTATCATCCCGGGAAGGCCAATGTTGTGGCCGATGCCCTTAGTAGGAAGTCCATTAGTAATGTGGCTTGTATTGCCATCTGAGAATGGGAGATGTTGGGTACTCTTGGTGAGTTCGACTTGCATCTGGGCGAATTTGTTGAGTCTGCGGCCTTGTTTTCTATAGTTGCACAACCTGCACTTGTGAATCGAGTGTTAGAGGCACAGAGGGGTGACTTGGAGATAGAATCCCTCCGAGAGAAGATTGGTAGTGGGAAGGTAGAGAAGGATTTGACTGTGTATCCTAACCTGAGTGTGAGGTACCGAGACCGTTTGTTTGTGCCGGATTCTTGCCGAGAGGAAGTACTCCGAGAGTTTCACCATTCGCGCCTTGCGGTGCATCCGAGAGGCATTAAGATGCATCGTGATCTGAGCTGCCAGTTTTGGTGGAAGGGTATGAAGAAGGATGTGGTAGTGTTTGTGTCCAAGTACCTTACTTGCCAGCAAGTGAAGGCCGAGCATCAAAGGCCAGCGGGTTTGTTACAGCCCTTGCCTATAGCCGAGTGGAAATAGGAGCATGTCATGAAGGATTTTTTCGTGGGTCTTCCGAGGACTCAACGGAGTAGTGATGCCATTTGGGTGGTAGTTGATCGGTTGACTAAGTCAGCGCACTTCATTTCTATGCACGTGAGAGACTCGGTAGATCATCTTGCTGATTTGTATATTCGAGACATAGTGAGGTTGTACGGGGTCCCGGTGTCGATCATCTCAGATAGAGAACCGCGCTTTACTGCTAGGTTGTGGCAGAGTTTGCATAGTGCCTTGGGCACTAGATTGACCTTTAGCACTGCTTACCATCCTCAGACTGACGAGCAGTCTGAGCGTACCATTCAGATCCTTGAGGATATGCTTCGAGGCTGTGTCCTTGACTTTAGGGGGTCGTGGGAGAGGCACTTGCCCTTGGTGCAGTTTGCCTACAATAGTTTCCAATTGAGCATTGGCATGGCACCATTTGAGGCCTTGTATGGCCGACCATGTAGATCCCCTGTGTGTTGGGCCGAGGTGGGTAATGCACCTCTTTTGGGCCCGGAGTTGGTGTGAGAAATGATGAGAAAGTTAAGCTTATCCGTAAGAGGTTAGTTCTGACCTAGAGTCGCCAAGAGAGTTATGCCGACCGTCGGAGGAGGCCTTTGGCATTTGAGGTGGGTGATCACGTCTTTCTGAAAATATCACCTAGGCGGGGTTTGATGAGGTTTGGGAAGAGTAGGAAGTTGTCTCCTCGGTTTATTGGCCCTTTTGAGATCCTTCAGCGGATTGGAGAGGTTGCCTACCATTTAGCTTTGCCGCCACAGTTGTCCGGAGTGCATGACGTGTTTCATATTAGTATGCTTCGGAAGTATAAGCCAGATCCGTCGCATGTATTGGATTGGACCAACTTAGAGGTTGGTGAGGATGCCTTGTATGAGGAGAGACCAGTACGGGTCTTGGATAGAAGGGATCAAGTCTTGCGAGGCAAGACGATACCCTTGGTAAAAGTCTTGTGGAATCATCACGAAATTGAGGAAGCCACTTGGGAACGGGAATTGGAGGACCAAGAGAAATATCTGGACTTGTTTGTTAATGTTTAAGCTTATATTGAGAATTTTGCTTCGTTGATAAACTCAAAAAAACATTGTATATGTTTGGATTATGAGAATATTGAAATTGTTGAATACATTTCAGGACTATGAATTTAATTTAACATTGTATATGTTGAAAGTGTTGTAGAAATGCAAATATATCATTAACATTGAATATTTTATGGAATTGTGGAATATGTGTATTGGAACTTGTTGAATTTCAAAGGAATGCATGTTGAATTATGTTGTGATTGTTCTCTTGAGGAGAGACGGAATGACCGGTAATGGGTCGAGATGGTGGGTATTGAATTGAAAACATGTTGAAAATTGAAATACTCTTGATTTTGAAACTTATATCTAATTTCGGGGACGAATTCTTTAAGGGGGGGAGGTTATAGCGATCCCGGGTTTTCCCCTTTATGTACTATATTCCGAATTTGGGTTCCTAGGTTGAGTATTGTTCTATATGTCTCTTTTCGTCCTTTAATTCCTTGTGTTTGAGTTTTAGGATGTATTGGGCAAGTTTGGAACAAGTTGGGTGTGTTTTGAAACAAATGGTTGCTGTCCAGTTTTTGGTCTCTTCACTCGAGCAAGGACTTTGTCACTCGAGCGAGCCTTGTGTCTTGTGTCTCTTCACTCGGCGAAATCTTATCGGCGTGCTTCGGGTTCTGAACTGAAACTTTGCATTGTTCGCTCGAGCGAGGCTTTTTGCGCTCGAGCGAGGTCTCTTTTTGCCTGGTCGCTCGAGTGACCACTTCTTCAGTCGAGCGAGGCTCGAATATATCAGATCGAAGCAGCAGTCTTCTTGCCCATTTTTTTATTTCTTTCTCTTCTCAAACCCTAGATCCGACACTCTCTCTCTCTCTCTCTCTCTCTCTCTCTCTGCATACACCTTATCTCTACAAATACACCTAGTTCTAGTGGTCTCCTACCCTAATCTCTTTGTAAGAAAGGTAGAGCTTGGTGTGGACTTCACTTTGATCCGAAAAAGTCGGTGTTTGGAGCATCTTCGAGTTTTCTCTCTTTCTCCTTTGAGTCTCTCCATTTGAGGTAAGGATAAAATACTCCTAGTTATGAGTTTTAACATAAGTTTTAGTCATTTTGATTAAATGATGAAATTTTGGAAATTTTGGAAAGTTAGGGTTTGGTTTAAAATTATAAAAGAGGGGTTTTATGTTTATGAGACTCTATGTGTCTTGAGACCTTGTTAATGTACTCACTATGTATAAAATGGGTGGATTTGGCCTTAGGAGCAATATTTGAGAAAGGGGGAAAAATGCCCTAATTTGGGATTAAATGAAATGTTTATCAAAATAATGAAATTAATTATGGGAATGCATATTTGAGTGGAAATGATGAAATTGGGAAACAAATGTGATTATTGGTATAGTTGAATTTGAAAATCGCTTACCTATGGAAAGTGTATTAATTTATCTGTTTGATAAGTTTAATTATCTGTTTAGAAGTAACTACTTTTGGCTATCGGTAGAGGATAGTCTTGATTGTTGTAGACACTGCATGTTAATTAGGAAAAATTGAAACTAATCAATTGGAATATGTCATTGAATATGATAGTTGGAATAACACATTGAATATGTGTTTAAATTGATCATTGAATATGATGAAGTGTTTAAATACATTGCATATGTATATTTGTATGGGATGAGATAGGGAATGTACTCCAATGTGTGGGAGGAGATAGGGGATGTACTCCACTATTTAGGAGGAGATAGGGGATGGACTCTATTGATAATTAAGCTGGCCGGAGTGTCCAGGGTGAAAGTCCCGAAACCTTTTATCCATATGAATGATGTTGATGAACTAAAGTGTTATTTTAGTTATGAGTTGTAGTCTCATTTGAAATTGTTGGTGATAGAAGTGTTGATAATATGAGCTATAGACTCATTTGAATTGTTTGGATGAATAATGTACCATGTTGATAAATTGATACAGATAAAGGAAGTAAATGGTTATATGAAAATCTATGTTGATTGATCATGGACTAAGGGTTGAGATATTCTCAAATTGTTAAACATTCATCAAATGCTAATGTTTTAGTTCCTTCTCATATTATGTTTAGAATATCTCTACTGGGCTTTGGCTCACCCTATATGAGACATCATTTTTCAGGTATAGGTGATATGCCACCTCCAAGGACGTAGCTTGGGAAGCTTAGAGGCTAAAAGATCATTTTTGTTGTTATCATTTTGTATTACACGTAAATCAAGCCAAGGGCTTATTATGTAAAAGAGTTAGAACTCTTCTTTTGTTGTAACCAGGTGTTGACTTGGAAAGTTGTTAGCCCATAGGGCATTTACTTTTGTTGTCAACATGTAATACTTCTTGTAAGAATACTCTCTAATGTATGGAATATTATGTCTCTTTCATGTATCATGAATGTATGATTTATGGGTTTATTTTCAAGGCGTTACAATCTCCGTCTAAAATATAAGTGCTAATATATAAGGCAATGTTTGTTTGGCGAATTATGTTGGATGAGATTATAAATATGGTGTGAGTAAATAAGAAGATTAATAATGTGGTGATATTAATTTAAGGAGGATAAATAGTGTTTATTTGTATATAATTATGAAATTACATAAATACCCTCAACCTAACCAATGTTAGAATAATTACAATATATATGTATATATAATAAAAAATGAATATGGGAGGCAACCCACATGGGGTGTCTTGTGTCTTGCCCCTTACATTTTTTCATTTCATGCTGATGATGATTTGATAGAGTGTAAAGTGAAGTCGGCATTTATGCAATTTCATATCTTCTCTGCCAACAATCCGTGGACAAATTCTTAAATCCCATACGTTAATCCGAATGTTGTAAATGATTATTAATCTTTCTAAACTATCAATTCGTCCATTATTTGTCGTCCTGTTAATGTATATATTAGATTTAGATTTATAGATTTAATTCTATCTCCTTGTATCTCTATCTCTCTCCATCTCTATCTTTTTCTATACTTATCTAGGTTTGTAGACAGCCTATAAATACAGGCTCTCCTATTGTATTCAATTCATTCAATATAATACAGATACATGTTTTTCATATTTCTTTCAATCATTCTAACATGGTATTAGAGCGTAGGTCTTGAATCCTAGCTCCTCATTTCTTTTGCTTATTGCCCGTACACAGTGGCATTATAGCATCTCTCTTCTTTTTCATCCATACACAATTCTTTATTTCACAACACTGCTTCGTCACTATTCCGTCATCATCATTAACCAAAATTTTTTTAAAAAAATATTTGCCCCACAGTGCTCGGAATTTTTTTTTGGTTCCAATGCCACCAGGATTGTCTCCGAAAACCTCCGAATGCATCCTCACGTGCCACTTTTCTTCTTGGTGCGTTTAGCCTTCCACATCCACTCTCCCACACGCATACACGCGCCATAACCGTGCACCCGCGTGCGCCACTCTTGCTACCGTGCGCCTCACCTACTACCGTGCACTCGTGTGCACCGCACCTACTGCGATGTACCTGCGTGTGCCATTTTTGCTAACATGCACCGCACGCCTCGTGCTCCTATTATGAGTCCCGCCTTCCTCTGCTATTGTGCACCGTACCTCTGCTGATATCATCTAGCCTCCTATTGACGTCATCTCTGGACCATTTAACCCTTCCCCACTATTTTCGACGTTCCGGATTCACTGGTGCACTCTGTTTTATCCAGTTCTACTCTGCCATCACTGGTTCTCCTTTGTGATTCATTCTTTAATCACCTCATGGCTCATTCAGACAATTATCTTCAGTACAGTTGCTATTCTAGACCCTCTACAATATACAGCCAAGATCAGTCTTCAGTACATCTTGCATCTACTACAGTTGCCTCTGGTTCATCATCCGTTGTTACCCCATCACCACCCTACATTCTTCAGGACATCGAAGCTATTGTCAAAAAGGTTATTTCTACCTCTGGTACACCCTCTACTATCCTCTCAGTTACTCCAGGTACCTCTTCTTGGTATTTTGATTCCGCTTGTTGCAACCATATGACCTCTGACCCTACACTTTTCTCCTCTATTACATCTTGTTCTATGTTACCTGTTATTCACACTGTTGATGGCTCTCCCATGCATGTTAGTCATATTGGTCATATTCCCACCTCTACTATTTCTCTCTCTACTATTTCTCTACCCCACACTTATTTGATCCCCAATCTTACACTTAATCTTATTTTAATTGGTTAACTCTGTGATCTTGGCCTCACTGTTCTCTTTTCTCCAACTGGTTGTGTTGTGCAGGATCCGAAGACGGGACAGACTCTTAGGATCGGTCGTAGACATGGCCGTTTGTATGAACTCATCCACCTTCGCATTCCCTCCCCCAGTCCTTCCACTGTCCAAACTGCTGCTCCTACTACTCGTAGTTCTCCTCTTGCCTTATGGCATTCTTGGTTAGGTCATGTTTCCTTTGGTCATTTACGCTCTCTAGTTTCTAGTCGTCAGTTAGGTCCTGTTCCAAGTGATAAAGTAGATTGTCTATCTTGTCAACTAGCAAAACAATCTGCTTTACTATTTCCATCCAGTACCTCTATGTCTCATGCACCTTTGATCTCATACACTCTGATGTTTGGGGACCGACACCTAATACCACTATGGGGGGATCTAAATACTTTGTCATTTTTGTAGATGATTTCACTCGTTTTACCTAGTTATTTCTTATGAAGTCTCGCTTTGAGTTCCCACAAATATGCTATGATTTCTCACAAATGGTCAAAACTCAGTTTTCTTCCACCATCAAAGTTTTTCGTGCTGATAATGCCCAAGAATACAAAGAAACAAATTTTTTGAGATTCTTTCGTCAAAATGGCACACTTTCTCACTATTCTTGTCCTGGTACCTCCCAACAAAATGGTCGTGCTGAGCGTAAACATCGTCATCTTTTAGATATTGTCTGTGCTCTTTTAATTTCCTCTTCTTGTCCTGAGCGCTTTTGGAGGGAAGTCGCTCTCACAGCTGCCTATACTATCAACCGTGTTCCTTCTCCTACCATCATCATACCCCATATGAGCACTTATATGGCCAACCTCCTGTCTATTCTCGTCTCCTTGTGTTTGGATGTGCTTCTTTTGTTCTTCTTCCACCACATGAGCGTTCCAATTTAGAACCTCAAGCCCGTCTATGTTGTTTCTTGGGGTATGGCATTAAACATAAAGGCTATCATTGTCGGGATCCTATTTCTCAACGTCTTCGTGTCTCTCATCATGTGGCATTTTGGGAAGATAAGATGTTCTCTTCTATATCTAAGTTTCATCTATCTACTCCTCCCACTACATCATTTTTCACAGATCCCTCTCTATCGTTTGATGAGCTTGATATAGACACTACTTTTGCCCTACTGCCTCTGGCCCATCCTGAGGATCCTGCTCCATCTCCTAGTCCTGCTGATGCTCCTCTCCCTAGTCCTACTCCTAGTCCTGCCATACTGCCTCTAGCCCATCCTGCGGCTCCTGCTCCACCTCCTGGTTCTGCTTCTGAAGTACCTCTTCGTCATTCTACTCGAGTAATACAACATTTTATCCTTCTTCATGATTTCATTGTTAGTTCTACTGTATTTTCCTCCCATGAACCTACTTCCTATCGAGAGGCTTGTTCTAACCCTCTTTGGCAATAAGCTATGACTGATGAACTACATGCTTTTGATAAAACTCATACTTGGGATGTGGTTAATCTTCCTCCTAGCAAAAGTATTGTTAGTTGCAAATGGGTTTACAAGCTTAAGACTCATTCTGATGGTTCTATTGAGCGTTATAAAGCATGTCATGTTGCCCGGGGGTTTACTCAAGAATATGGGATTGACTATGAAGAAACCTTTGCTCCTGTTACCCGTCTGACTTCTGTTCGTAGCTTACTTGCCGTTGTTGTTGCTCGCCACTAAAAACTTTGTCAGATGGATGTGAAGAATGCATTTCTCAATGGCAATCTCACTGAGGAAGTTTATATGCAACCTCCATCTGGTTCCTCTGTGCCGCCCTCCAAAGTCTGTAAACTTCGTCGTGCTTTGTATGGTTTGAAACAAGCTTCTCGTGCCTGGTTTGCCAAGTTTATCTCCACCATTCATGATTTTGGATTCTCCTCCAATGCTTATGATTCTACCCTTTTTATTCGTAAGACAGAGTGTGGTACTATTCTTCTTCTTCTCTATGTGGATGATATTATCATTACTGGCGATGACACAGTGGGTATCTCTAGTCTCAAATAGTTTCTCAGTCGCCAGTTTGAGATGAAGGATTTGGGTCTTCTCAATTATTTTCTCGGCTTGGAAATCTCTCATGATCCGTCTGGTTACTTTCTCTCCCAAGCCAAGTATACTTCTGATCTCTTGGCTCGTGCTGGTCTTACTGATTGCAAGACTGCCTCTACTCCCGTTGATCCTCAGGCTCGTCTCACACCTCTTGATGGTCACCTGTTGTTTGATGCTACTTTATATCGTCAACTAGTTGGCAGTCTTGTCTATCTTATGGTTACTCGTCCAGACATTGCTTATGCTATTCACATTGTTAGTCAGTTCATGGCGGCTCCTCGCTCTCCATACTATGATGCTCTAGTTCGCATTTTACGATATCTCAAAGGCACTATGTTTCATGGTCTTTACTACTCCGCTCACTCTTCTGTACAGTTACATGCATTTTCTGATGCTGATTGGGCAGGAGACCCTACTGATCGTCATTCTACTACAGCATTCTGTTTCTTCTTGGGTAACTCTCTCATTACCTGGCGTAGCAAGAAGCAAACTCTTGTTGCTCGTTCTAGTACTGAGGCTGAGTATCGTGCTCTTGCTGACACTGCTCAGGAGCTTATGTGGCTTCGCCGGCTTCTTTCTGATATGGAGGTTTCTCATTCTACTGCGATTAACCTCTATTGTGATAGTTAGAGTGCTATTCAAATTGCCCATAATGATGTTTTCCACGATCGCACAAAGCATATTGAGATTGATTGTCACTTCATACGACAGCATGTTACCAGTGGCACTGTTCGTCTTATCTTTGTTATCTCTGCCAATTAGACAGCCAACATCTTCACTAAAACTTATCCTCCTGGTCATTTCAGTGATCTAGTTTCCAAACTTAAGTTGGTTGATGCCTATCCACCTTGAGTTTGAGGGGGCTGTTAATGTATATATTAGATTTAGATTTATAGATTTAATTCTATCTCTTTGTAACTCTATCTCTCTCCATCTCTATCTCTATCTCCTTGTATCTCTATCTCTCTTCATCTCTATCTCCTTCTATACTTATCTAGGTTTGTAGACAGCCTCTAAATACAGGCTCTCCTATTGTATTCAATTCATTCAATATAATACAGCTACATATTTTCCATATTTCTTTCAATCATTCTAACAAAACAATTCGTCCATTATAGGTATACCTCATTAATAGTCCAATTCTAAACAAACATGCCATAAATGTGTTCCCGATAAGCTTAATAGCCATTCTCAAACAATTTGTAACATTCAATAAGATGTCTCAATTAAATCAACCAAAACTCTAGTATAAACGATATTGATGAAAGTGTTAGTCTGGCAAGATTAAATTCGACCAGCTAATAAATAAAAACCAATACTTAATATAAATGTATTTTAAAATATATTTTATTTAGGGTAAGCTACAAATATATCTCTAAAATTTATTTAATTTACATATTGTTCTTTGTGATTTTGAAAATTACATCCTACTCCTTCAAGTTTCTAATCATATAATAAATAGCTCTTTTTATTAATGTATCATCAAATCAATTAATAGTTTTTAAAAAAATTAGAAATGTATTTCATTTAACAATTAACAATTAACAATTCAAAGGTACTAAAAATCTGAACCTTCCATGGTCAAAAGCTCTGTTAGTAAAGTTCCTCTGGCCATGTTATACCTTGGCATAGAAACTAGGTACTAAAAAACAATTCAAATAATTTTATTGTTATACAGGAGAATAAATAAAAATTTAGGGCAAATTAGACTAGCGGTCCCTATAGTTTGAGCCTTGTGCCACTTTGGTCCCATAGGAGAGTAATGGATTTACACGTGAATCTATATTTACATGTAGGTCGAACTGTATTTCCTTGTGTGGTGTAATGGATTTCACGCGTGGATTTTACTTGTGTGCCGTAATGCATTTTTTCATGTTTGCCTATGCGATGATTTTCCTTGATTTTCATGTTTGTCGTAACAGATTTATGCGTGAATCAATATTTAAATGTGGGTCGTATTGCATTTCCTCGTGTGGCATAATGGATTTCACGCTTAGATTTTACTGCATTTCCTTGTGTGGCATAATGAATTTCACGCACAGATTTTACTTGTGTACTGTAATGCATTTCTTCCAACCTTCCATGTTTGTCATAATGGATTTCCATATGTGCCGTAATGGATTTCCTTGTGCCGTTATGGATTTTATGTGTGACAACCTCCCACAGAACGCCGCAACAACCATAGTCTATCCCAACTTCGCCATCAGATTATCCATCCCATTTTACTCGGTTCACACAATAGCAACCTCGTTCACGTTCACTATTACGTGAACATAACGGACTATGTTTATCTTGTCACAAAAACATCACCTTACATATTGTTCCTTATGATTTTGAAAATTAGATCTTACTCCTTCAAGTTTCTAATCATACAATAAATAACTTTTTTTATCAATGTATCATCAAATCAATTAATAGTTTTTAAAAATATCAAAAATTTATTTTAATTAACAATTAACAATTCAAAGGTACTAAAAATCTGAACCTTCCAAGGTCAAAAGCTCTGTTAGTAAAGTTACTTTGGCCATGTTATCCCTTGGCATAGAAACTAGGTACTTAAAAACAATTCAAATAATTTTATTGTTATATATAAAAATTTAGGACGAATTATACTAACGGTCCCCATCGTTTGAGTCTTATGTCACTTTGGTCTCATAGGAGAGTAATGGATTTCAGGCGTGAATCGATATTTACATGTGGGTTGTACTGTATTTCCTTGTGTGACGTAATGGATTTCACGCGTGGATTTTACTTGTGTGCCGTAATGCATTTTTTCATGTTTGCCTATACTATGATTTTCTCCTGATTTTCATGTGTGTCGTAATGGATTTTATGCATGAATTGATACCCCATTTTTTCATATTTGACTTTTAGTTAAATTAGTTTCTATTTTTCCAAATGACAAATATGGCTAGAACTTTGATATCATTACTAAACCAATCCATTAAATCAAAAAATCCAAAACTAAAAATATTTCATATATTAAATATATCGATTATACATTAAAAGTTTAACAACCACTCATTACATGATCATCATCCAAACACATAATAAAAATTAATTTGATAAAAAAAATAAATAAATAAATGTCTAAAAGATTTATCAATTTTACATAATTTTATCTTTGGTGAGTACAAATTATTTTTAAAAATTCAAAAATATTTTTTTGACATTTATTTTTGTCAATTTAGTTTATATTTTATCAAATTGATGACTTTACCCTTGAATTATAGGGACTGTTAGTGTAATTCGCCCAAAAATTTATTTTTTTTCTATTAATTTTATTAAATAAAAATTTCAAATAAGGAATCACACAATGGAGGATCACACAAAACCTTGAAAAGTTAAAGATCATCACACAACCTCAAATCACCTCCGTCTTCTTTAGTGAACTTATAGATACGGCCATTAAGATTATTATTTTGAGACAAGCTCACTTCTTCTAGTTGTTTTCTTTTTTTCCTTTTTTCAACATTACTACTAGTCCTTATGGCTAATCCACATAATGGGCATGGCACATTAGCTGATGAATCATGGCAAGCTATATTTTCTAATAACAACACAAGATTACCATCAAATATTATAGCAACTGATAGGGTAATTTGTGCACAAATTAGGCTGAGATAAGTAAGCCCATGGGATTGAGCCGAGATAGGTGTATTCAGGGGCCAAGCCATGGACTAAAGTAATTATTTCGAAAGCTTTGGTCATTGTAGTTCGGTCCGGGCTTGGCTATTACAGTCTGGTGTAGTGGTCGCGGCTAAGGTACTTGCTTAAGTTAAACCGAGCTAAAGATAGCTCGGCAGAGCAACTCCAAAGACCTAGTTGGTTGAGGTTAGCTTGTTCAGCACCGAGCTGTGTAAGCACAGCAATGCTTTGTGCCAACCGAAGTAAGAGTTGCTGTTATCTCATTTTGATAAACAGTGAGAAGGGTGTTAAAGGATAAGCATTATCTTTGTGATTCCTAGGAGGACTCAACATTGGAAAATAAGAGTCCTACTAGGATTGTGCCACGCGGAATCTATAAAAACTCATAACAGGACCTATGTACAGGTATCACGATTTTGACTCTCAAACACACGGAGCTTTTGTCTATTGCCTATTTGTTGACTGAGGCATCGGAGAGGCATCCGACACACACTCACCGGCTAGCTCATGTTTGTGTTTTCAAGGAGTAAAACGACGACGTTTGGAGGAGCGCAAACTTGATCAACAGGATTATACGAGAAGATTATTTCGTGCTCGTTCAATTGGCGCTATCTATGGGAATTGCACAAAAAACAAAACCTTTTGATCGAGTTTTCCTCTCTAGTTAAAATCGATGGCGCACAATGAGGACTTGCCGCAATCTGCTATTGATGGGCAAACCCTGGAGGGGGGTGGGAGGCGCGAAGGTTTACCTTCTATCCCACCCATGGCAGAATTAGAACCCCAACGATGGAACTCCTGGAGGGACACACAGGAGAGACGGGGTACTAGTCCCCGTCACTCTCAAAGTCCTGAAAGACAGAGGCAGAGGTTGGATCCTCAAGTTCTGGAGGATCACGTGAGGGAGCAAGACGAATTAATAAAGAGGATGGTGGCAGACATGGAGACAATAAAGGGCCAGATAAAGGAAAAAGGCGTGGCGACAGAAGAGGGGCGCAAAGGCAACATGCCCTCTTACCACTTAGAAGATCATGACAAACATGCACGCCATCACAAGCAAAAAGTGGGAGCCTTAAAAAAGGCGACACACAATCAAGGACTTCCAGGACTCGTTACTCCAGGTTTGAGAGAACAAGGACTAAATGGTCGTATATTGAGGAGAGCAGCTTTCGGCCCTCGCACATCCACCAAACGACATCTAGGCACACGGAGTTGCCTAGGTCAGTGGACCTGCGAACAGTGCTCGAGGAGAGGGCCCGATAGAAGGAGGACACCAGGGCTCGCGACCCTTGCAGAGTTTCAACCCAACAGCGATTGGCCCCTAGGACACACGGGAGTGTCAAGGTAGGGATGCCAATGCCGCACCTTACTTACGAACCAGCAGATAAGGTATTAGCAAGATTACAAAGCTCGCTGTTCATTTCGGCAATTGAGAATGCACCACTACCCTCAAGCTTCCACCAGTCCAAATTCACCACTTATGAAGGGAAGTCAGACCCCTACATGCACTTAAGCCACTTTCACCATGTTATGGTAGTATACTGGCGAAACGAGGCCCTAATATGTATCCTGTTTCCATCCAGCCTTGGTGACCTAGGTCTAACCTGGTTCGAAAGACTGCCAGAAGGTAGCATAACCTCATGGGCACAGTTAGTAGAAGCATTCGTAACTAGATTCAGAACAAATACCAAGACACCAGTGGAGATTGACCAGCTACTCTCCATTGACATGGGCGAAAATGAGACATTGAGGTCTTACAACAGTCGCTATTGGGAGACTTTCAACCAAATTGGGGATTACCTTACAAATCTCGCCATCGCACAATATAAACGAGGTTTACCAATCGGTAACAAATTGATGGACTCAATGACAATGATTGCCTTACTACAGATGAATGTAGCTCCCTGGATGAATCGATGAAGTCACTTTGCAGGAGATCTGGTCACACTGGTGAACTTTTTTTTTTTTTTTTTACTATCTGTTCAAATTATTTTCTAGCTGTTCAATTTTTTTTGACTATTTGTTCAAATTTATATCTATCTGTTGAATTTTTTTCCTTATCTATTCAATTCTTTTCCCTATCTTGTTAAATTGTGCAGTTTTCTCTTTTTAATTTTTCCTGTCTGTTGATATCCTTTTCCCTCTCTCTAATTAGTAAGAGAAACCCAACATAGTTTTGAGAAGAAATGAACAACTACATACCTCTCTTATAATACAATGGGAGAGAACTAAACACCACAGAGGATATTAAACTCTTTTACAAAATAGTTGAATCCATAACCTCACGCCACAAAGTGATGGAAGTGACTTTTTTTAGTGACTTTTTACGAAAACGCATGAAAAAAAAAAAAAAAAAAAAAAAAAAAAAAAAAAAACAATAGACAAAGTGAAAATGAATCTTTAACTCTTTTGTATAACTTTATGACTATATTACTTGTTGTCAAACGGGACTTTAGTCAAAATAGCTATTCAAAAATCCACTTTTCTATTTTAGCTAATTACTTTTTCAATATATATTTTTGTTAAACTTTCAGTTTTTATTGTATCAAATACTAGAAAATACAAAAAATATTTTCCGGCCAAACAAATGGAGCATTAGTAAAAAAATGTCTTGTATTTTTCTTCTTGTGAACACTCGTTAACTAGATCTTTATATATGACTAAAGATTCAAAACCTATATAGAAAGAATTTTCTTAAAAACTGTTCTACCATCCAAGGAGCTTCTAGCTTAGCGATTATCAACTCATTAAGGATTGAATGTTTTTCAAATGTACATTGCAATAATTTATATACTAATGGGCCTTTGATTTATTTATTTAAACAATACTTTGCTATATTAATAAATAAACGTAAACCTATTGAACCATATGTAACTTAATTATACAGGTAATCATTAAAAATTAATAATAACTATGGATTTGGGTATAATTTTATATTATGTAACTCATATGTGTATAAATATATATATATATGCACTTTATCTATTTTTACTATTATATAAAGCCTACATCTAAATTAGTGTAGACATGTAGTATTTTCATATTTTTTACATAGTTCAAATGAAAGTCTTCAATTCAATGGATAAAGTTACATGACACTAGATAAATAATTTATAATTTATAATTCTTAAGTAAATCTAACTTTTAAAATGTCTCTACGGTGATGAGATGGTTGACAATTTCACAACTACAGATTATGAATTGGATATCTCCATTCCATTCCATCTAATATAATAGAGAGTAATGTTTTAAAACCAGACATGTGAACGAACTGGAAAAGGGATCGGGTGGATGGATTATCGGTTCAACTACCGCGTTGTACCAAAATTAAACCGTGATATCATAATTATTATATATATTTATTTATTTATAATTTAAGATATATATATTTATCAACTTTAATATTATTTGTAAAAACATTAATCATGCATGTGTCTGAAAGAAATTATTTTGAATACAATAAATATTAGATATCCCGTATAAATTATTTTAAACATACTCACTATTTGCAGCACCAATTTTTTCAATATTAGACCATGCATCACAAACCAGTTGAGCCGGTTTACTAGTTTAACCGCGAGGTTCACCGGTTCAATTTAAAATGATCGGTTTTCAAGTGGGAACAATTAAGATGGCATATCTAAACTGAACCCTAGACTGTTCGAACTTGCCAATCCGGTGCCGTCCGATTTTGAAAACATTGATAATGAGGATACAAATTAAGTCAATGTTAGTATAAAAAGATGGTAAACCCAACATCATCAATGCCACTTATGTATAGTTTATCTATCTTCTTCTTTTTACTGTTTTTTTTTTTTATTTTATATTTTATACATTTTTTTTTTTTTTTTTTTGAGGAAATATAGTTATATCTATCTTTGATATTCCACTACTAATCCTGCATACATTATGCATCTCTCAACTGTTTGATTATATCATTTACAATAAACTCAAATTGTCTTTTTTGTAGTTGAATTCATTTGTTGTCGTTTCAATTGCCCAGTTTCCTTCCTAAATCCTGCATGCATTATGTATCTCTCAACTGTTTGATTATATCATCTACAATAAACTCAAACTGTCTTTTTTGTAGTTTAATTCGTTTGTTGTCATTTCAATTGCCCAGTTTCCTTCCTAATTTGTTGGAGGCTTTATATATACACATCTCTTCAATTCTTTTTACTCATCTTTTACCGGAAAAATTCCATCTGTTGAAGTACTAAAAATGATTGTAGGAGTTGCAAATCAAGGTCGAGACAAGTCGAAAGAGGTAAGTTAGTTACAAAGACAATCGAAATTACAAGAAACTATTTAGGACACCAACATTTAACCATGAGATTTATAATTCAATGTAATAGACCAAAACTAATTACAAAGTAGAGGGTGCAACTCTCCGGGTTTCTTGCACAGGGAGGGTTGCAACCCTATGTTGTGTAATTAGTTTTAGTCTCTTTTTTGAACCAATTAGTTTTAGTCTGTTACATCTAATTGTCCACTTTACATCATATAGAGCAAACTGTTCATATGCACCAAAAATGATAGACTCACAGAAGTTCTTGAGTGAACTTGAAATATGTCCACGTCAATACCCCAAGTGGTGCCCCAAAAGAGCTTTGTTTGGTGGAAGGGTAGAGCCCACAACTGTGTTGGGGCATAGCGGAACAAGATGGGACTCAATATTTGGTGACTGGTGGGGGATAGGAACACATGATGTCCCTAAACCACCTAATATTTGTTCCAATTATAAACCCTCAATTTCACACACAATGATATGACAGGTAAGTTGGACCTATATAATTGAGTGTGACAAATTAAAAATTAACAACTATCATATCACATTATCGTGGATCAAATTAATATATATATTGAAAGCTTCAAACTTTTTTTTTTTTTTTCATTCCTATATGAAATTATGCAGGTGGCAGGAAACCGGAGAGAAATATTTCAAGGGTTTGGAGCGAACAGAAAACAAATTGAAAGTAAAGAGTTCATTTTAGCACTACTTCCGGAAAACCGAGAACCATGAAGCATATAGAATTCTCCAATACAAATTATATACATATATATACATATATATATATATATATAGAGAGAGAGAGAGAGAGAGAGAGAGAGTAATCACTTGGCATAGTGATCTATAATGTAGAGGGAAGCACAAATTTTCTTAGATGACGAAACCAATGAAACTAGGAAGATTTATTTTGTTTGAACTAAAAAATTCATCTCTTTAAACTTAGAGCATCTCTCTCTAAGCCTCCCTCTCTAAGCCTTCAGTTGGGTGTGCCACTAGTGCTGGGGAGGGATTCCAGCTGCCGACCTCCTCTCTCCTCCTTCCACCATTTTTTCTCCTTTTCTTTCTCTTTTTGCTTAATAATATTGGAAGCTTGTCATTCCAACCATTTTATTGCCACCAGATTTGCCACCTTCCCGTCTCTATGGATCCACCCTCATTAGAGCTGCCTCATCTCCTATAGATTTACCTTTAGCCACTAGTGTTGGCATCGCCTCCCTCTTTGGATTTTCCAAATATGATGTTTGGCTTGTGCTCAAACTTTCATCTTTGCACCAAAAACTTTAATATCTAGTTTCAGATTTTCTCACAATCCAAAGATCAATGCTATTTAACGATTGAAAACATTTTACTTGTTTGGTTTCAAATAAAAAGATCATTTTTTATTATTTAAGCCAAAAACATTTTAGTTGTTTGGTTTCAATTTATTTAGCTAACAATTGAAAATAATAATAATAATAATAATAATAATAATAATAATAATAATAATAATAATAATAATAATAATAATAATAATAATAAACAAACAAATCAAAAGAAACACTACTCTATTTGGCATGTGCTAAAAAACCCTTCTTTTTTTTTTGTCTAAATTTTTTGTGTTCAACGAATTTTTTTAGCTTCTCAAGTTTTTCTAGCCTAGAAAAATATAAAAAGTTTTTTTTTTTTTTGAAAAATTCAAAAAATTCACTAAAGATTAAAAAAATTCAAAACCCACCCAAACTTGCACAATAACAAAAAGTAGCTTCTTTTAACATTTTCCAAATACATCAACTTTTTTAACAACAATTTTATCCCCCCCCCCCCCCCAAAAAAAGAAAAATAATATATATATCTATATATTAAAAAGTATTTGCCAAAACAGCCTTGAAACTAAGAGTTTTTTTTTTTTTTTTAATATTCTAAAAAAAAAAAAACAACAATTTAGAGAATTGACTTACTTTTCAAACTATTTGGGAAACTAACCTACTTTAGAAATCGCATTTTGAAAATATGATTTTGAAATTGAAATTGCATTTTCAACATGCAATTTTACCTTGAAATCGTATGTTGAAAATGCAATTTCAATTGAAATCGCGTATTGAACATGCAATTTCACCATGTCATCATAAATTGCATTTTCAACCTCTGATTTCAAGGTGTAATTGAATGTTGAAAATGCAATTTCAATTTCAAAATCGCATTTTGCAAATGGGATTTCAAAAACCAGGTTAGTTTTCCAAATAATTTGAAAAGTGGGTCAATTCTCTAATTTTTATTTTTTTTCAGAATATTAAATAAAATAAAATAAAACTCTTGAAACTAGCACTCAACCAAGCAAAACATTCACATAATAATGATTTTATCATACTTAGTGAATTTGATTAACTTACTAAATATGTATAGAGACCCATATTTTTCATATAAAATAAATATAAGTAGTGTGATAGCAGAATTTATATAGTGAAATAAATAAATATTTATTCCATGTATTTACATTCAAGAGTTGATAATTGCTCAAATGATGTGGTGTTTTAACCATTTGTGCATGCAACAAAAGTGGAAAGACTTGAAGGAGCATGCAATAAATAAAACAGATGATGAACGGCGGTTGTTCTATTTGATGGCTGCCATGGTTGAAGTTGAAATACAATCAGATAAAACAGAAGTGTTCAAGAATGTTATTAATGAGTGGTGTGTGACATTGGAAAGAATAGCTCAAGCAATAGCGGCTTGCGACTGGCTAAAAAGAGTAAAAAATATGGAGCTGGAACAACAACTCAATAAAACAAAGGATCTCGTGACAACTACAGAACAGAACCATGCATATGATAAAATTCGTTACTAGAGTTATTAAGGGCATCCTTGATGAACTAGGGACGGCTGCAAGAACACGTGGCCCACTAGTATTGGCTTATTGTTCTGTCTTCAGTTTAATGTTTTTTTTTTTTTTTGGATTGGCAATCTCAAGTTTGATGATTGTTGTGTGTTTTAAGGACCTTAATATGTTTGCAGTGTTGCTTTGAATATATTAGAAGTTGGCTGGGATGTAATCGGTTAATCAAATCCCATGTCCTTAGTGTGAGTATTTGAATGTCCCAATCTGTTCCAAAAAAATAAAATAAAATAAATTAATATGTTGTGTTTGATTTTAATTGTGATTGTTGTTTTGGGGTATGCCGGCATCGTTGTAATAACAAAAATGGCGTCAAATTTAGCCCCAGAGAGAGAGCAATGAGAGCTTCTCTCTCTAGTAGATTTCCAACGATGTTCTAGGGATACTTCGGTGACCTCTTTTAACACTTCTACATACAATATTAGTCATATTACATATGGGTCTTTTGCCTTCTTCAATTCACGTATTAGAGATAACACCTTCCAGAATGATAGACCCCATCTGTCCATTCCTGAAGTCTCCATCCAGAAGCTATAAGCTTTAGAAGATAAGGACTGACACAAAGGAATAGTTCCAAGGAAAATAAGAATAATAGAATGATGATCTTTGTGCAAATTTGATTTCCTCCATGAAAGTGCAACCTAAAACAGAATATTAAACATTTAAATTCAGAGGAACAAGGGCATTTAATGTGTTAATGAAGAGGAAGGTACAATCGGACCAAGGGGGGCCATGGCCACCCCTGATGTTCAACAAACCCATTAGGTATTGTATACATTAGGTCCTAAAGAATATATATAATGTGATGGCCTTCACACTTTTCATGTAAACAACTGAACACTAGTTTGCTACTTATATATGTTGAGTTAGAACACAACGGCTATACAAAAGTAAATCTTTATTTAGATGTAAAGATACACTCAAGTATACAAGAAGACTCTCAAAGACACCTCACTTTTGGAATCACTCACACTCAACCACTTGACACCACTCTTGATTGTTGTGTCTTATATCTTCCAAATGAGGTCACTTCCCTTTATATAGTCATCCACCTCCTCAATGGATGGCTATGATCATTTTGATCCAAGGGCCATTATTAACCCTCTAGAATATTCTAATATATACTCATACTTTCCTATATTCTAGAACTCTCTAAACTATTCTAGTATATAATAGTACTTTCTATACTTCTAAAATATTCTAAAACCTTCCGGAACCTTCTAGATTTCTCTAGATTTCTAGAAGCTTCTCTAATGTTTCAAAATCTCCTATAATGTTCTAAAATCTTCCGGATTTCTTTACATCTTTCTAAAGTCTTCTAGATCTTTCCGGAATCTTCTAGATTATTCAACATATGCACTTAATAGCCTAGATAATTCTAAGTCAATGATGACTCTTAACAATATATGCAACCTCTTTTCTCTTATTTGGTTTTCTTTATTTTTTTAAATTATTTTTCCTCTTTCTCACAAAACAAAGCTTTGCTTATCTTTCATTCACGAAAAATTATTAGCCAATTTAGGAGTACCATGTGATATTATTTATGTTTTACTTCGATAAATGAGTAATTGCAAAATATGTGAAGTAGGTCATCATTGTCTCACTATCTAACAAATGTGAGTCATCATTATCTCACTCGTAAAGTTTTTCATTTCAACATTTGTTGGAAGTACCCCATAAATAATATTACATGGTATTTTGGGAACTTATTTTATGAAATTATTCTATTGATATTAGGAACATCTCATTTTATTTTATTTTTCCTGTTCTTGTATATGGAAAGCATTCTCAAATAATTTGTATTTCAAGAGAAAAATCCTTAAAAATTGAAAAAAAAACAATGTATCAATGCGTATCACTGATGCAAAGACATCAATTCCTTAAAAAGTTGTCTAACAAGTCATCTTGGCCCTCCTTAAAACAAAATCCTAGCTTCGTCTCTGATAACAAGGTAGTTGGCATAACAAGCTTCCCAATTTCAATGATTTCAGATGAGGAGGACCAAGGTGATGGGGTGTACCGAAGCTAGAATGAGGTGACAAGTTCGATTCTATCAAGAACTTTCCAAATGAAGGTCTTAGCTTCAATGCTTTTCTATTATGTTCTTCCAACATGATCCAATTAGCTGTAAGTGAGGCACAACCATACACAATATTCATCTAAAACCTCTTAAACTGAGAAAAAGCTGCAGCAGGATAGATAATAAAACAGCAGCAATATGTGGCACTTTCATACTAGCCATGCTCAAACACCACATCATAACATTATTGGCAGCTACAATGATCAATAAACAACAAAATATGCACATGCCCATAAAATCATGATAAGTAAGGATACCTCATGAACAATCATGTAAACATGTAATGTAACAAATGGCACTATTGAACAAGCAACTATTTCCATCACTACAACTTATAGATAATAAACAAATGACAATGATGTTAGGACAGTTAATGAGATGTGCGATTGTTTAATAATTGATCTAAGAGTTCTGAACTTGTGAATTAGGAATCTACGATAGCAATCTTTAGTGCACAATTTGTCTATAACAAAGCATTATCCGCACAAATTTTTAGTATTTTCAGTGCTAGGTTGCTCAAGATGTCTTATAAGAAGTCTTGGACAAAATAAGTAACTAACAAGAGCTAATCATGAACGGCAAAAGTTTTTTCATTTTTCTTTTAAATTTTAAAAGGCAAAACAAAGAAGAAAAAAAGCAAAAATTAAAGTGTATATGTAAACACACAGGTGCAAAAAGCCTATTTTTGCCATACCTGCAAGGGTGCAAACCTAAATCTCCCCATCTATAGACACCTTAGTGTAGAACTACATAAAGCCTATTTTTGCCCCAACATAAGTTCCCGACTATTATGTGCATATAAACTAGGCTCTCTGTGTGAGATATACACAAGGCATATATGTCTACCACATAGTGTCTTGGTGCAGGCAAATTGTTTTCAAAGCTTCTACCAAACACCAAAAAAGAAGTGAGGAAAAACATTGTTTTCATGTAAAAGATTCTACACAGAAAACATTTTCTAGTCAATCATATTATACTGACAAACATGGCAAATCAAATAAGACTTTAATTCCCATTTTTCTCTAAAAAATTAGAGTTGCATTGATTATTATTGTAATTATCATTGCTCAGCAAAATGGTAAAAGCTCTAGATGTCAAGCATGAAAGCATGGGCATGAGTCTACGACTACTTCCGGCAATCAACGCCAAAGATTATTCTATTTCCACTTCAAAGCAAGGATATGAGCTAGAAAATAATATGCTCAAACCCTAGATAGCTAAGAAAAAAGTTTGATTGATGGGTTTACCAAACAATGAAGGTGATGCTACAAGAACAACAGAGCAGAAAGAGCCTGCATGAGAACTATTTGGTCTACATGATGAACAGGAACACGGAAGAAGACGATAGGAATCGGGCTGCCAGATATAACTCAATTGGCCACCATCAGCACCAAATAAAGTTTAGAGTTAATGACATATCAATTTCTCTTTGTTACAAGTAAAAACTTATTGAAAAAAGCATCGAAAGGATGCTAACCGTGTACAACACTAATGCCATCTTTGTGTCTATTTATAAAAATAATAAATAAAAAGTCTCTTGTCTCCTATAAAATGAAAAAAAATCAGCAATTGTTGAATAACCAATTCCACTAAAAGCTAGATGAAGTTATACCTTCGAGAATGGGCAAGAACTTAGTATCGCATGCATTGGCATAAGCTTTTCTAGGCAATGCCAATTTTGAGTATGGAAATAGAAGATTGAGCCTATATGCCCTTACCAATTAAAACTTTGCACAAAATTATTAATACACACCTCACTAAAATCATCCATCATTTCAATGCCCAAATTAAATTAATTTATCGAGTTGCTTGTGTAAAATTGCTCTTCTTGAGTGTGACCAATTTACAGAGGTATGTATGGAATTGACCAATTTAAAGAGGTACATAAAGTTAAACACTAAAAAATGCAGACATGTTGGGAACTTTTCTCTCAAGTACAATGGAGAAAGAAAATGGAAAAAGCTTAAAAAGCATGAGGAATTACAATTTACAAGCAGTCCTAGTCATTACAATTCAATAGTACCCTCCAAAGAAATTTAAATCTAGATAAAGAAAGCTTTTTTCTTTCAATAGCAGTACACATAGAGAATAGGCACAAAATGAAATTAAGAGGTCAACAGAAATTTAGACACATGAAACTAACAAGCCAAAAGGGGTGATTGAAATTTTAGTGTTGACCAGAAGGGGAAAAATGGACTATCCAGAACCACAATGCACCAATGTGATCAAACTTAGAATATTTCTTTGTCGTGTATGTATTCACCTTGTGACTTCAAATCCAAGATTAGGCGTGCCTTCTTGGAGGTGGAAAAAAAACAAAGAGTGACAAATATCAAAGGCAACAACTGCAAAAAGTACATAAATTCAACATCACCACCAAGTTTTCATATGCATATCCAAGATAAATTTTTAAAGAAATTATTTACTAGTTATAGCTTTAAAAATTAGAGCCCTAATGAATCACTTTTTTAGTAATCTAGGAAAAATATTGGCAAGTTGGCATGTGGTTCACAATGATCACTACTTTCAATGATATTAAAAGCTAAAACAAATTGGAGGAAGTCAAACACAGCTTGCAAACATGGGTCAGCGTGTCCTTAACAAACTCTATTATGGGTCAGAGTAACGCAAACATGTATTACTGAAAGCAGCAAAAGTACATAAATAGTTAGGTGAGTGAGAGGTTACATATCTTTGGAAATTCTTAATAAATTAAAATTGGACTTTCCATAGTTTTGCATGTTACAAACTAAAGAGAGCACCCACATGCTAATTGAACAAAAAAACCAAATTGAATGTTCATATCTTAATACTCCATGCATAACAATACAGAAGAAATCAATATTAAGCCATAGAATACATTCAAAAAAAAAAAAAAAAAATCAATTTTACAATGTAATGAAGGAGAATTGAAATGCAAGTCTTGGATTTGTGATGGAAATTTTTTCAAACAAAACAACTTAAACCTGGTGAACTAAGGATTCTCCACACAAGATAATGAAATGACCCTTCAACTCTAAAATACCCAACAATAGGGCAATGTTTCACACAGGTATTTTATCAAACACAAGAAGGGCTTCTACACCGTCACCCTTTCCCAACCCTCTTCTGACTCCCCAACCTCTTCATTTCCCTTAGGAACCCTTATCCCACCTGGTTACACTTCGCCCCTTGCCACAGCCCCTCCAACCCTGTACTACCACAGATCTGAAATGCCCCTCTACTCCCTCTTATCCACAACCACAAAACTATTTTTCTCCACCACATTTCTGAAATGCCCACCCTTTCCCTCCCTACTATAGCACCGCTAGCCCTCCTCTCACACCGCACCTTCGTTACACCATTCTATCCCCACCATAGCGCCACCACATTACCGAAAACCCTTACCCCACCATTAAACAACTAAGAGAGAGAGAGAGAGAGGAGGAGAGAGGGCATACATTTGTAAGGGAGAAGGGATGGCGAGTCCACTGAGGAGATTGGAAGAGGTCAAGAGATGTTGACATGCAAAGATACAATGAGGTGCTAGGGCTTTATTTGGAGACCATACATTTGTAAGGGAGAAGGGATGGCGAGTCCACTGTGAGGGAGATTGGAAGAGGCTGAAGAGACGTTGACATGGAGCATACAATGAGGTGCTAGGGCTTTATTTGGAAAAATGTTGTTTTGTCCTTCTAAATTCAATCTTCTTTAGAAATGAAGGAGTCATGCCTGCTAAGAGTCATGGAAGAGAAAAAGGCACCAGTTTGGAATATATTTTTATACAAAAACAATATATTCAAAAATATATATAATCACATGTTAATTAAAAAGGGATTTTTTATTTTTTTAATATTCTAAAAAAAATTAGAGAATTGACTCAATTTTCAAACTATTTGAGAAACTAACATGCTTTTTGAAATCGCATATTGAAATGCAATTTCAAAAAGTGAAGTCCATGTCATCCTAAATTACATTTTCAACATACGATTTCAAGGTGAAATTGCATGTTGAAAATGCAATTTCAATTTAAAATTGCATTTTCAAAATGCGATTTTAATAAACATGTTAGTTTCCCAAATAGTTTGAAAAGTTGGTCAATTCTCTACTTGGTTTTTTTTTTTTTTTAAATAGTTATAAATAAATAAAAAATATATATATAAAAAAAAAAAAACCTCAATTAAAATGCGTGATTAAAATATATATATATATATATATTTTTTTTTGTGATCGGCAAAGAAAAATTCCATTAAAAATATGAAACTTGAAGGTACAAGGAGATAAAACGCATTGAGAGAGATTCGAAGAGTAAAAACTCACTCTCCTACTACTGCTACTTGCGATCTTACAACCAACCTCTTAACCTCACAGTTTTAAATTTTGAAAAGCAACTAAAAAATAAAATAAACTAAAATACATCACACTCTCTTGAGCCCCCACCTACCACACAAATATACACCCCACGTCAGACTCAAACACTTGATACACTCTTGAGCCCCACGTTCTTACACCCTGCACCATTGTCGGACTGCCCCACGCCTGACTCTCTTGGGCACTCAACCTCCAAAATCCATTGCAGTCGAGAACCACCCGTCGAGAACCACCATTGCCGGACACCCACGGCTTGCTCTCGACTTCATCCTTCACCATTGCCGGACACCCACGCCTTGGTTCTTCTTCTGACCCAGATTACGCCTGGGGTGAGGCCAGATCACTGATGTACAAATAATCCCCAAGCCTGCCTCGAGAGCAATTCAAAACTCTTCACCGAACACTCAGGTTGCTGCCGAGAACCACCTGTGACTTCAATACCTACTGGTTTCTCCTCCATGAGTCTAACAAATTCCTTGCTCTCGACTTCGACCTCTGCCGAGACTACTACCCTGAAAACCCAATTTCTTCTCCTTCACCACGCTGCTGCCCTGAAAACCTAGTTTCCATCTTAAACTTCTCCCACGGGTTTCCTCTTCCCAAACACCTCCCTCGGTTGATCCTCACCAACAACGCCGAGCAGTGCCCTCTTTGTAGACTCGGCTCCATTCTCCTCTTAATCGAACACAAGCTCCGACCACCATAGAGTTGAACAGAAATCAGCCCTCAAACTCTCACTCACACGAAGTGCTCGAATGAAGATCCTAAACAACTCTGGATCCTCCACCCCTCAAACTCCCGCTCACAGAGAAGTGCCCGAATGAAGTTCTTGAACCAACCCACCCATGGTCAACGCAAACCCTAAACCGAAACCCATGGCCGAAACTAAACACCATGGCCGAAGCACCACTACCACCAAACCTCTTCATTCGAAGAAAGAACCCACCAAAACCACCTAACAAAGCTGTGAAAAGCAAGCACCCAAAACAAAAGCATCCTAAGCAAATCTAGAGATTAGATCTGAAAAGGGGAAAAGCGGAAAACAAAACGGGGCTCAAGATTATTAGGAGAAAAAGGCATCAACACAAGAAGAAAAGCTAGACCAGCCAACCGCCATGGCCAAAGGCGGCGGTCGGCTAGCCAACGGTGAGGCCAGAGATGGAGGTTTTTTAGAGAGAGTTTTCAAACCATATAATTAAAATATATATATATATATATATATAATCACTTAATTAAAAAGTGACAAAAAATAAATATTATCACACTCAATCAAATTAAGTGTGATTAAAATATCAATCTAATTTTTTTTATCACACTTTCAATAAAAGTGAGATATTTTCATTTGTCAAAGTGTGATCTTTAACTGTTTTTGTAGCAGTGATATTTCACCTAATTTTCATTTCTCTTTCTAAATCCCTCCTCAAATCCCTCAACCAAACACAGCATAAAAACAAGTTCAACATGGATCAGACGAAACATGGCATATTTTGTGCACTCATTCCCCTCATGGCATACATGGCCTATCATGCAAGACCAATCCCAAGCCAAGGCAATTTTAGGTGGAGTTTGACAATTAATTTGTATATATATATATAAACCTGATGCCAAACCAATCCTATGCCAAATAATCAAGTTGTCACTAGGATGACTAGCCAAAGGATTCCCATCGCCGAGCAAACTGTGTGACTATGTTTAGATCATAAATTTGAATAAAGATTTGTAGTGGGAAAATGTAAATGAAAGTGAAAAATAAAAAATAAAAAAATTTAGCTTTTTCCTTTTTTGTTACTATTTTTCTTCCCTTTTCCTTTCCTTCCATAAATCCCTACTCAAGTTCATCATCCGAACTCAATCTAAAACTTCCTGCAAAACTTTTCCAAGAACTTGATTGAAAAGCAGACGTGAACCCATTTCCAAACGGGCCCATAACTCCGCCATGGTCTCTGTAGCCCACACTTTGTTCTAGACAAATCGAATTTGATCAGCACAAGCCCACAACATCAACTTCCCTTCAGTTATCTCATGGACTGCGATGAATGTGATAATTTAAATATATAAAGAAATGAATAAAATGCTATTTATTATCAAATTTAATTTACTTCTTTATTTTATATTATATATAAAGCTAATATAAATAAAAATAATAATAAGGCTTACTATGATGTATGAAAAGTCACATAGAAAGAGAAAAGTTGGTGTGAATTATCCTGGTCTCTATTAAATTAAAGACTTCATTACAATTTTGCTAAAATAGTTCAAACCCAATTTTCTAAAACTATTAAGATTTTTCGCTTCGACAATGCCATGGAATATAAGGATTCTGATTTTCTTTCTTTTTTTCAGAGTCATGGTACTCAGCCTCATTGTTCCTATCCAGGCACATCTCAACAAAATGGACGTGCTGAATGGAAACATAGGCATATTCTCGACACTACTCGAGCTCTCCTTCTCTCTTCTTCTTGTCCGGAAAATTTTTGGGGCGAAGCTGCTCTCACTGTTGCTTACACTATAAATTATATCCCTACGCCTATCTTCATAATCACACTCCCTATGAGCATTTGCATGGCACTCGTCCCCCTTACACCAATCTTAGGGTCTTTGGTTCTGCATGTTTTGTTCTTCTCCAATCTCATGAACACAACAAACTTGAACCTCATTCATGTCTTTGTTGCTTCTTGGGGTATGGTATTGAACATAAAGCGTATCGTTGTTGGGATCCTATCTCCCAACGTCTCCGTATCTCTCGTCATGTTGTTTTTTGGGTACACAAAATGTTTTCCTCCCTCCCCCAATTCCGCTTATCCACTCCCTCACCCGCTCTATTTTTTACTAACCGTTCCACAAATCTATTTTCTGATACTGGTCTTGCCCATGAGCTTGCTCGCTCTGATGGTCCTGCTCTTGCTCCCTCGGGATCCTCACCTCCTGTTGAGTCTCTCCCATGCCCTCTGGCTCCTCCACCCTCTGCTCAACCACACCAGGTAACACAACCTTCTACTCGTTTTCGTGATTATATTGTTGGTTTCACTGCTTTTCTACTCATGAACCTACCTCCTATCGTGAGGCTCGCTCTAATCCTCTTTGGCAGCATGCTATGACTGATGAATTGTAGGCTTTAGACAAAACTCATACTTGGGACATTGTTGATCTTCCCCCTGGTAAGACTGCCATTCGCTGCAAATGGGTGTACAAAATCAAGACAATCTGATGGCTCTATTGAGAGATACAAAGCCCGCCTTGTTGCTAAAGGATTTCACCAGGAATATGATATTGATTATGAGGAGACCTGTGCTCCTGTTGCCTATCTCACCTCTGTTCGCAGCTTGATTATTGTTGCTGCCACTTGTCAATGGGACCTTTATCAAATGGACGTGAAAAATGCTTTCCTTAATGGTCATCTTCTAGAGGAGGTCTACATGCAACCTCTCCCTGGGTCTACTTATTCGCCTCATAAGGTATGCAAACTTCAGCGTGCATTATATGGTCTTAAGCAAGCCCCGCGAGCTTGGTTTGCCAAGTTCAACTCTACTATTCATGATTGTGGTTTCACCTCCAGTTCCTATGATACTGCTTTTTTTGTGAGAAAAACTGCTTAAGGGACCACCCTGCTTCTGTTTTATGTGAATGACATGATTATCACCGATGATGATGTGGATGGTATTCTTCACCTCAAACAGTTTCTTGGCCATCATTTCAAGATAAAAGACCTTGGTTCTCTTAGTTATTTCTTGGGTCTTGAAATCTCCCATGATTCCACGGGTTCGTTTCTCTCTCAGGCTAAGTATACCTTCGATCTTCTTGCTCGTGGTGGTGTTACAAATTGCAAGGCTGCCTCCACTCCCCTGGAGACTCAGTCGTCTTACTCCTCTTGATGGCACTCTACTCTCTGATGTTACTTTGTATCGTCAGCTGGTTGGCAGTCTTCTCTATCTCACTGTTACTCGTCCTGACATTGCCTATGTTGTCCATATTGTCAGTCAGTATATGTCGGCTCCTCATACACCTCATTATGATGCTTTAGTTCGTATCCTTCGCTATCTCAAAGGCATCTTGTTTCATAGTCTTCATTATTCTGCTCACTCCTCTCTTCAGCTTTGTGCCTTCTCCGATGCTGATTGGGCTGGGGATCCTATTAACCGCCGCTCTACTATAGGTTTCTGCTTCTTCTTAGGCGATTCTCTTATTTATTGACACAACAAGAAACAATCTCTTACTACTCGTTCAAGTACAGAAGCTGAATACCATGCTCTTGCTGACTACTCCGGAGTTTCTCTAGCTTCGTTGGCTTCTTGCTGACATGGATGTTACCCCCTCTGGTGCTACTGACCTCTATTGTGACAATCAGAGTGCTATTCAGATTGCTCGCGATGATGTTTTTCATGATCGCACCAAGCATATTGAGATTGACTGTCATTTTATTCGTCAACATGTCACTCATGGTACTGTTCATCTCCATCCGATGTCTTCTGCTGATCAACCTACTGATATCTTCACCAAAACTCATCCTCCTAGCCGCTTCATTTAACTTGTTTCTAAACTCAAGTTGGTTGAAGTTTATCCTCTTTGAGTTTGAGGGGGGCTGTTGATGTATACATATATAGATAGATTTGTCTGTAGATAGATATGCTTAGATATATATATATATAAATAGCTATGTGTAGCTGTATCCTAGGCTTAATTATAGCCTGAGTTTAGGACTTACTTATTTTGTCTTCTTTCTCCTATATAAAGGAGACCATGTACATTGGTTTTAGATAATATATTTCAACGAGACTCTCTCTCTCTCTCTCTCTCTCTCTCTCTACTTGTTTAACACCGCTGATCAAACATTTCACTTCTTACACATGATTTTTATTGCACAAATACACATATAAGAAGTTAAATCAAAAGATGAAATAAATTCGGTGACACAACATTTCCCTTCCAAAAAATCACCCACTCTTGGTTTAACCATTAAATCATCTCCACCACCACTGAACGCCCATGTTTGAGACTTCAGTTATATAATTGTTCTTACCAGAAGCTTCTATTTCCACACAGCTAAGTGTTGAGTTAACAAAATTAGTATATCTTTTTATTATGATTTTATCTCTTAACCAAACAACCACAAAATTTTAAAATACAATTTCTCAATACACAACTGCACACACCACCAGCCACCGTTGCCGCCACAAACCCCACCACCGAAACGCAAACCTCCCACCACTCTGAAACCCCTTCCACTACAAAATCCCATTGTTGTGAACCCCCACGACACTGAATCCCTCTCTACTGTGAACCCCACTTTTGCAAACCCCCCTAACTGCCACAACAAGAGAGGGTGTTTTGGGAGAGGGTGGGGTGGTCAAGGAACAGGGCTGGTCATGGCAACAAATGGCTAGCCGACAATGGTTAAGGGGTTAGGTCTAATGTCTAAAGGTTGAAGAGGATGGGAGTACTTATGGTGTGGTGGGTTATGTACTGAACAAAATATTAAATTTCAAAATCATTTAGTGTATAATGAGAGAAAATGTGTTGTGATAATTTTTGGTGTGTGGAAATTAGGGGTGAACATGGTTTGGTTTAGTTCGGTTTTAAAGTAAACCAAAACCAAACCACTACCTACGGTTCCATAAAATTTAGACCAAACCGACCCATGAAAATCTTGGAACCAAATCAAACTGAATCATGAAAATGCGGTGCGGTGCGGTGCGGTGCGGTGTGGTTCGGTGTGGTTTGGAACCACAATTTCATGAACTTTGTTGTCATCCACAACATAATCATATCTTGCTCAAAGATCAAGCAATATATTATCATTTTACAAACAAAATTGTGTAAATAATTGTTTAGAACTAGTTTTACTATTATACAACAACACAACTATAAACAACTAGTTAACAACTTATGGATATATATAAAATATTAATAAGATACTTGATCATCTACCATAAATAACAAACTGTATATCTATCTACACTATTATTTGCTTCTCTCTTTTTGTCAATTCTCCATCCAGAACTTCCTTCTCTCATTTTGTCAATTCTCCATCCAAAAGGAAAAAAAATGGTAGTTACAAGAGGGGCACAAGACCCAAACCTATGACCATTTACTTAATAAAGAATAGTTTCACCACTTAAGCAACATAGACGAAATGTTTTCAATTAAAAATTAAAATTTATATTTTAAGCACACCCATTGGGTGGGCTCGCACGCCTAGTATGTATATATCTAAACTCCTATTTGGTTCCACATCAGAACCATAACCATAGAACCACAGACAAAACCATAAAATACGGTTCACCTATTTTCAGAACCAGAACCAGAACCAGAACCATGCATTGGAAAAAACAAACCAAATAGTGCGGTTTGCTCTAGATCGGACCGGTTTGCTATTTTTTCGATTTTTTTCTCAGCCCTAGTGGAAATTGAAACTCCCATCCTTTATCAGATCTCCATCACCACCTTTGTAAAATCCACTCAATCTCAAGTGCATTATTTACCAAATAAACAAGCATAATCTTACCCACCAAAACCACAAATCTTGAAAATATTGTCTTTGACATTAACAAATTGAGTAGTCTCAATTCATGTGGAAAAGTTTGTGTAGGTAGCAAACTTAATTTGAAAAATCGTGAGCATATCTAATTTCAACTGTTTGCAATCCATTTAAACTTATTTAAATTTAAATCTATAACTATATTATAAATGAATTGTATATAGTAAACACATTTAAATTTGACTTTAGATGTGTTAAACATGGGTATCAGTTACATTTGAATAATAAACAAGCAAGAACAAGAAAACAAAAAATCCACTACCACCACCTCCACCTCCACCTCGTAAAGTAAATAAATAGATTGGTAGAGTTGATTTATCCAACATGTAACCCAATTCAATCCAATCGACTTAAACCTATTTATTAAAAGGGTGAGTTTGGATTGAGTTGTTTTAATACATAACTCATTTTAACTCACCCAAACCCACCCATTTACCACCTCTAATGAGAGGTCTCTATGGCCCTATTTATTTTCAAATGTAGAATGGAGGGGATTCATAGTAAGAGGATTAAGTAAAATTGTGTTTGTTTTGATAATAGTTGTTGGTATAGGGATTGTTAAATTATTTTTATATAAAATAAATACAAAATAATAAAATAAAATAAAAAATACAAAAACACTAAACATTAATGTTCAAAAAAAAGTGTCCAACATGTAAAAAATAAAATAAATGAAAAATTTTCAAAAAAATAAAACAAATAAAACAATGATTTTTACTTAACAAAAAATTAAACATTAATGCTCAAAAAAAAAATGCCCAACATGTAATAAATAAATAGTCCGGCGGACTAATTTCTAATACTAAGGGTTGGAGGCCCATCCGAATCTCCTCTCCAAGAAGATTCATAATCTAGAGGGGATTACGAATCCCCTTGCTATCTCCCAAAACAAACACAAAAATAGTGGGTCCCACCTCATTATCAATCCCAATCCCCTCTCTATAACCCCAAACATACGGAGCCTATAATTTTAACAAAATAAGAGTCATGCTACATAACACCACTTTTCTCACCACCTATTCCCACCGGGTGACATAGCACACTACTAGGTGCTTTGAGAACGAAACTTCTCTAAATGCGTAGTTGTTTTATATGTTTTTGTAAAGTAAAAGCCTATGAAGCACGGACATGGATATGGACATAGGACACGGCAATTTCCGAAAAAATGGGAACACGAACATGACAGGGCACACGGCGAATTTTTTTTTTTATTATCATATATTTTTATGTGTTATGTAGATTCATATTACATTCATCCTAAATAAAAATTAATAAATACTAACATAGTAACATTAATTCAAGCTTCAAGTAGATGTAGATCCAATTTCTTGCATGTCTTCATCATCATTAGCATTACCATCTTTTTCTTCGTTTGCACCTCCATCATGCGTAAACAACACAACCTCCATCTCAGGTTCATCAAGTGAGAGATTTGCAACCTCAAGCATCCCAACATCATCAATGAATCAAATGTGTCGCCTACAATATCCTAGAACTTGGTCTCTCCTTTAAGGTATTGTGGGGTTCTCCTTGATAAAAGACAAAGGTTGCTATAAACAAAAACCAAGTCCTCTGCACGTTAAAAGGAAAAAAAAGAAAAAAAAGAAAGAGAAAACAGTCTTAAAAATGTCTCAAATTATAGACATTTTACATACTGTATATTTATAAACCTATAAATTTTTTTTAAAAAAAATATAGTTACATATATATATAAACATATAAAAAAATAAAAAATAAAAAACAATTTAGAGGAGAGAGAGAGAGAGAGAGAGAGAGTGTAAGCGAGCATGAGAGAGAGAAAGGCTTACCTTCGAAGTCGTCTGGATGGAAGACGACTGGATGGAGCTCGACTGGATAGAGGTCTAGGGTCTTCGATCGACTGATGGAGGTCTACGGAGGTCTTCGATCGACTTGATTGGGGTCGGGGGTCTTTGATCGACTGGATGGAGGTGGTGGATTGACTGGTTCAAGGACGTGGTGGATCGACTGGATGGAGCGTAAGAGAGAGAGGGGCTTACCTTCACTCTTTGTCGTTTGTTATGATTAGGGCAATGAAGTTTTTTTTTTTTTTTTTCTTTTTAAAAATTACACTTTGACCCCAAATAAATATAAAAAAATTGAAAATGAGCCCCGCCATGTCCCATGCCGTGTCCCGATATAGACATGCGTGTCCTCACCGTGTCCCCTACAAAAAATTCATTAAATTAAAGGGATACGTGTCCTTGGCGTGTCCCGTATCCCTGGCGTGTCCATGTGTCAGACACCGCCATAGCACCGATTTTAGAGCGTCCATGCTTCATAGTTAAGAACATTCTTCTCATAAGTAAGCATAAAAAAAAATGTGTGAACGAGCATATGTAAATATGTATATACAAAAGAACAACAGACAATTTTGGAAGGTGCATGAACTTTCGATGCCCAACCCTTGACAGCCATGGCCACATATATTTAGGTCACATGATCTATATTCTTAGTTCCCAAATCATATCCAAGACAAACTTCAATTTCTTGTGCAACCTCACGATATTTATTCATAAAGAAGTTAAATATTTGTTCACAACAGGAGCTTTTGACATATTTATTCATGCTTGCATATTTATAAATCACATCAATGTATTATACTGTTAACACATTAAAGTTTCAGTGTCCCAATATTCTGGTAAATAGATGGGCTTTTGTTCATGGTGAATCAACTATCAAGCTAAAACATAGGTCCCGTGTCCTATTGTAGTGTCTCAAGTTGAATCCTTATTGTGTGTGTAAGAATCTTAAAGTATTCATAGTGTGGTTTAACATATTATAAATGTGATTTGAAAGTTCAAGTGTGAAGTAGTGATAATGTTTATTTATTTATTTACATCTTCTCTATTATATGGTTGAAATGAAGATCTTTAATTCAATTTATAAGGTTATATAACACATGATTCAAATTCAAATCCAAAATCAAAGTTTGTAACTGTGATGCCAACATGAATTTTAAAATATCACTTAATTGTTTTAAATTTTCAAAAAATAAAGATATGTTAATGCAGTTGTTTCACAAAGATCGATCATGAAATAAACATCTACATCTCTATTATGTGGATCTGTGATTTTGGTTCAAACAAACAAAAATGAATAATAGTTTTTACGGTTAGATGTCCATCTCAGGAAACTAACAGAGAGTGAGAGACATGGATGAGCGATCTAAAACAAAATAACAAACAAAGTAACAAGCGAGACATATAAGCATTACAATATTAGCTTTATACGAATCAAAATGTTCAATGAAAAATCAAGAAAGGAAACAAACAAGGAAAATCGATGCTTTTACGGATAAAAAAGGGTCGAACAAATAATTGGAATTCATGCTTACTTGGTCTATTATCTGTGGAATAGTGGTGGCATTGCAGCGGTGTGCAGTGAGGATTTGGGCTAGGCTTTCAAATTTGGGGAATTTTGTGAACATGAAATTAGGGTTTGAAATGGAGATGATTAGAAATGTACGAGAGAGAGAGAGAGAGAAATCAGAGAGGAAAGTGACAGTCCAGCTGCCCATAAGGAGAAATATTCAACAATGATTCATCCCACTAAAAAAACCACCACTAATAGCATTAATGCATTAAAAAATAAAAAAATAAAAAATACAACTCCAAGACCAAACTATCACATCATTTCTGGCGGGACCTACTGTCACCTAATTAGTGGGAGCACTAATTAGTGCTCCCAAACATTTTTCAGAAATATTTTATGTTATTGATACCACCTCAGATTATCTTTTACCAATAATAAATATTAACATATTAATTCGTATATACACGGATTATTTTTACAATTATCTATATATATAAATCGTGATTTTTAAATATATTTTTTTTAAATGTTTTTTTTATATTATATTAAAGTTTAATATTTTGATAATAATCATATGTGTTAGATTTTTCAAAGAATTAAATGTATTTTTTTTATTATATTATATTAAAATTTAATATTTTGATAATAATCATATATTTTAAACTTTTCAAGAATTTTTTTTTATACTTGTTCTTAATGCATTAAAATGTTATTATGAGAGATAATAATCATATGTGATGTGACTTTTCAAGGAATTTATGTGTTGAATTTCAAAAAAAAAATTTATATTTGTTCTTAATGTATTAAAATGTTATTATGATGGTAAGACTTGGGAGAAGTTAATAAATGCTAATATTTTTTTTTTAGTATTATTATGAGTAATAATAATCATATGTGTTAGGACTTTTCAAGGAATTTATATTATTATGAGTAATAATAATCATATGTGTTAGGACTTTTCAAGGAATTCATATGTGTTGGATTTCAAAGAATTTTTTTTTTTTATGTTTGTTCTTAATGCATTAAAGTGTTATTATGATGATAAAACTTGGGAGTTGGGAGAAGTTAATAAATGCTAAGATTTTTATTTTTAAAATCAAAAAATCAGGAAATTTAGATTAAAGTTTAATATTTTGATAATAATCATATGTGTTGGATTTTCAAGGAATTAAATGTATTTTTTTATTATATTATATTAAAGTTTAATATTTTGATAATAATCATATATGTTAGACTTTTCAAGAAATTTTTTTTTATGCTTGTTCTTAATGTATTAAAATATTATTATGAGAGATAATAATTATATGTGTTGGGACTTTTCAAGAAATTCATGTGTTGGGTTTCAAAGAATTTTTTATATTTGTTCTTAATATATTAAAATGTTATTATGATGGTAAGACTTGGGATAAGTTAATAAATGCTAAAAAAAAAAATTTTAAGTGTTATTATGAGAGATAAAAATCATATGTGTTGGGACTTTCCAAGGAATATGTGTTGGATTTCATAGAATTTTTTTTTTATACTTGTTCTTAATGCATTAAAGTGTTATTATGATGGTAAGACTTGGGAGTTGGGAGAAGTTAATAAGTGCTAAGATTTTTTTTTTAAATAAAAAAATCAGGAAATTTAGATTGGGAAATTGGAGCTCCCACAAGGCTTGGGGTTAAAAACCCCCCCTTTTGCTTAATATATAGTATAGATAGATACTAACATATCACTCGTGCTATGTACGAATTGTATTTATAATTATCTATATATATGAATTGTGATTTTTAAATGTCTTTTTTTTTTAAATGCCTTCTTTATTTCCTTTTTTATATTATATTAAAGTTTAATATTTTGATAATAATCATGTCTTTTTTTTTATTATATTGTATTAAAGTTTAATATTTTGATAATAATCATATGTGTTGGAATTTTCAAGAATTTTTTTTATGCTTGTTCTTAATGCATTAAAGTGTTATTATGAGGGATAATAATCATATGTGTTGGGATTTTCAAGGAATATGTGTTGGATTTCAAAGAATTTTTTTTATACTTGTTCTTAATACATTAAAGTGTTATTATGAGGGTAAGACTTGGGGGTTGAGAGAAGTTAATAAATGCTAAGTTTTTTTTAAATCAAGAAATTTAGATTAGGAGATTGGAGCTCCCACAAGACTTGGGGTTAAAATTTTCATTTTGCTTAATATATAAAGATATGTCAGTTATTATTTTTTAAATATTCAACAATAAATATAAATTTATTTTAAAAAATAAGTTAAAAAATAAATTTTAATTTTTTTGAAAAATATATATATAATAGAGAAGTGATGTAATTTAAAAAAAAATCAAAAAGTTAAAAAAATTACTTTTAATCGAGTTGTCAAAACAAGTCATAATAAACCTTACTGTTAAAATTAATTACAATAGTAAAAGATATCACATATTACATACTCTAACCCCATATAAAAATTAGGGTATTTTTTTTAAGGTCCCTGGTATTAAGATTTTATAGCATAAAGGACACCCAATATTTTCATAATGTCTAAGATCCCTCAACATCAATCCAAATAAAATTTAACCTTAAAATTGCTCTAGACTTCCTAGAAATTCTCTTTAGAGAAATTTTGGAAATTTCTCTCTACACTTCCCATAGATTTTCTTTGCACTTCCTAGAGAATTTCTCTGGACCTCCTAGAGATTTTCTCTCTAAAGAAATTTGTGTTTTGACTCAACCAGAGAAAATTGATCAAAAAAGAACCTCAAAATCAATATATACCTAATCGTTATCAAACTAGAGAAAATCTATTCAAAATCACATTTTTCATTTTTTTCCCCTTCCAATATTTGAGCAAGTAAACAAATTAATAGAGAAACAGAAGTAACCAAATATCAAAAAGAAACTAACACACCCCGAGTTTTTCAGAGAAAATTCACACAATAGCTAAGTCCAAAGAAACATCACACAGTGACTAAATTCATAGAAAATTCACATATAATCTGCATAAACCCCCAAAATCTTTGAGTAAACAATCACCACTCTCATTATCTCCAAACTTGAACAAAATTGTTAATTTTTGAAACTCCAACTTGAACAAAATTCACAGAGAAAATCTCACCAGAGAAATTCATATCAATTCAAAGAAATTCTTCAAAACTAGAGAAAATCTCACCTCCACCCCAGAGAAAATCACTCAAACCAGAGAAAATCCCCTTTTCCAACCCAGAGAAATTCCCCCTTACAATCTTTTCTGGTTGAAAATCATAAACCTCAGGCAAAATGTGTTCCATGGTTCACACATTGGCTCCAAAGAAAAAAATTTCGATTTTGTTGAAAAAAATCGCTAATGCAGAGAAAATTCAAAGTCAGAACCATAAATGCAATAAAGAACAATCAATTTGGAGTTGAAAAGTAGATTTCAAAACCCAGAGAAATTCTCTATTTCTCTCTAGAGAAATTTCGATTTTGTTGAAAAAATCGCTAATGCAAAGAAAACCCAATACCAAAGAAATTTAAACAATAAAAACCTACCAGAGAAATTTGAACAGAGAATTTCTCCGGTTCAAACTAGAAAAATTGAAATTTCTGAGTTCAAACCAGAGAAATTCTCTCCAACCAGAGAAAATTCACAAACAATTATCACAATCAGAGAAAATGCAAAGAAATTTGACATCTTTGCCATATAAAATGCCATACAAGTTTTGACATCTTTACACCCTTATTTTCCTCCTATTCAATATAGTAACAACAAGAGAGATTTTCCATTACAAAGAATGGCTTGAATTATATATCCACCATCCATCAATGTGAACTACTAGAGAATGAGGAGTTGAGTGGCACCTCAAACAACAATCAATAATCAACAAAGTTGTAATTTCTTTCTTATTTCCACAGATTACACCACCTAGCTTCCTCTAAACCTCCTTAGCGTAATCACATTGTATTCAATCATGAGGATATCCCGCTGCGGATTTGAACAATATATGGACCAGATCTTGACTTTCGCCGCATCTCGGTGTTGATAGAACACCACACCGCGACAACGACAAGAATAAGTGAGTGTGTCCGCTCGTCGAGTTCCATTTGAGGGCCAAACAAATGTCTCTCTCTCATCTTATTCTCTTTTTCTCACAACTGATGTTGCTGCCAATGTCGCACCATTATGTTGTTTGGACTGATTAGTCAAATTCTTCGCAAAGAAACCCTAATCTCTCTCTTTATACATACATACAAACAAATGGGCGAGAAGCAAAATGAAGCAACATTTGGAAGACACAAATTTCTTTTGTGATATTTGGGTTTGGGATTGAGAGACCTTAGACGCCAAAAAATAATATTGTGAATCTCTTTCATTACTAAAAATTGGAGGAGGACCTAAGATTAATTTTCCCTAAAAATTACACCGATATAAGGGTTGTTTGGAAAAAATTGGTATAATTTTTTATTTTTTATAAAAAAAAAATGTGAAATCTAAGTTAGAGTTAAAGTGATGTGACCCAAATAAGAGATTATATAACTTAAATAAGATGATTGTAATCCAAATAAAACAATGTGTTATTTTAGCACATACCAAATAAACTCTTAATCTGGGAACCTTGTAATAGTAAATAACTATCTTTGATATAATGGGAAACATTATGCACCAAAATAAAAAGAAAAATAGTATAATTTTAATTTTTCGAATCATAATTTAATTAAAAAATAACATAACTAAAAAAAATTAGTCATAATTAAAAATAAAACGACATAATTAAAGGTGAATATTAGAGCTTCCCAACTTATGATAGAAAAAGAAAGAGATGATTGGGTAAGTTAAAAGAAAAAAAATTAATTTTTTATGTTTTATTTATTTATTTTTTATAGTCGAACTCCAGATATAAAGCTATGAATTTTATTTCATTTTTTATAGATAAGAGAGAAAATAAATAAAATGATATTGATTTCTTCCCTACCTTGTTTAGTTATAGAAGAAAAAAAAGAAAGAAATGATATTGTAACGCCTCAAAATAAACCCATAATACATAATATTAACATGCGGAATTATAAGGAAATAAAGTATCTTATTCCATTCATCAGTACCATAAAATAAAACATCATAATAAATGCCCTACTAAGCTTACATCTTGCCAAGCCAACACTTGGACACAAATCCATGAGTTCTAACTCAAAACAAATAAAGCCCTAGGCTTGAATGTTTACATGATTCAAATAAAACAACTAAACAAATAAAACAGTCTTCAAGTCCAAATCCTCACAAGCTAAGTCTTTGGAGGTAGTTAACCACCGAACCTAAAAATAAAGTTCTATAGGGTGAGCCATGCAACAAGAGAGAAATACTAAACCAAGCATAAGAATTAACTAAAGTATTAGCATCCGATACATGGTTAACACACTATAATCGAAGTTACAATATTCATGACACGTAATGTCTACACTACCTATGACACATTGTCTATGGCGATTTTACTTTCCACTTGTGGCTCGAACTGCCAAATAACTCAACAGGGTTTCATCTTTTATTACCATTACTTCCGATTCAACAGGAATAACAATTCAAGTTAGACCTAATCACAACAAATACACATGTTGGTATTGTATCAATCATAATCAATTCACTTCCATACTTCCCAACTGATACACATTTTAGTGATGTGTCATATTAACAATAAATAGACATATGTCTATTAATCAATAAGCACACGTATGAGTGGTCCTACCGGAATCCCTCCCCTATCTCCTTTCAATAAATCCGGTTTAGAGGTACATCCCCTATCTTCCCTAAAACCAGGAGTTCATCCCCTATCTTCTCCAAACAACATGCATATGCAATGAAACACACATTACTATATGCAACACATAATCAATACAAGTAATGTTACTCAGATAATTCAACAACAACATAAATGACTTAATTCCATATACCTAAGCCACATGCAAGGTCTATAACAATCAATGGCTATCCTCCATCGATAGCCAAAACAATATTTCTAAACAAGAAATAAATACATCAATGAATGTAAATTTAACATTCCCAATTCCTTGAATTAAACCAAATTCCACATTATTCCTTTAAATTAATTATACAAATTAATCTAAACCAAAAACCAAGGTTTCTTCCAAAATTACCAAACTACCCCCACATACCAAAATACCAACACTTAGGATTAAAAGCGTATAAATGGAGTAGGAATCCCTACCTCGAAGAAATAACTCAAAAAGAAGAAGATGAAGATGATGCCCAAACTTCAAAGTGCTCCAAACCAACAATTGCTCATTAAATGAAAGCCCTCACTCTATCTTATTTGTGAAGGAACTAGGGTAGAAATCCACCCTAGATAGATCAATCCTAGGAGAAAAGATGAGTTGGAGAGAGAGAACTCGTAACCTAGGGTTTTATAAACTAAAGGGGCGAAAAACTGCTTTTTAAAACACGGCTGCTAGATAAACTTGATGGAGTCCGCCGAAAGACAAAACACCGCCGAGCGTAAGAACAAAACAAGGTCCGCTGAAGATGATAACCGCCGTGCGAGATCTCACCGCAGAAGTTTTGGCGAGGACCAAAATTGCCGGAAGAGGTAAACCCGCTCGGCGTGGGAATGTCCGCCGAGAAAGGCTAAAACTGGCAACCAACAAATGTATCAAGGCTCAACCCAATGGTTCAAAACACGCCTAACACATCCTAAAACTCACCAAATAGAATTAAAGGATGACAACAATGACAATATGACAACGGAATCCACGCGAACATAAGTCCGGATATAATAATCAGATGGGAAAAGACTGGGGTCGCTTTAGATATAATATTATATTACCAAATTAACCTTTTTATAGGTGTTAGGTGTTGGATTTATTTTCTGGTGTGACCCAATAATTTACATATCTTTTACATGTTTTATTTTATTTGGACTCTCAAGAATTTAAGGTTTAACTATAAGAGGTATTTTCTCAATTTTCTAATTCAATGGCTAACAAAGATATACTCGCTTTATTCTTAAGATGTATTAAATTCAAGATCCTTAAAAGTTTAATTCGTATTGTCATTATGGTTAAATGTATATTAATATTAACATTTGCATCGAGCCTTAATTTTGTAAATCAATACACCTTAAAAATAATAATATATTTATAAATATTATTATTATTATTTATAAAAGTACATTTGTTTTTATTATTGACATTGTTTTTTAAATACGATTTATTTCATTGTTGCATCCGGTTCGGTCATCATTATAAACGTGTTAGAGCATCAAGATTTACTCTTCAAAAATTTTAGTCAAATTATAACTTAAAAAGCCATTTTTCTATTTTAGTTAGTCACCCATTACATCAAACTCTCTATTTAACTCAATCTTATCAAAATATTTGTTATTCTTTCTTTTTTTTTTTATAATTAAATTGATGAGTTATAACCAAACAATTCTTATGATTTACAAAAGGTAAAACCGAGGAAAAAGAAAAAAGTTGTCGTTGACCAGAAGGTTGATCGCCGCACTTCCGTAACGTCCAGAACAACTCCGCCTATTGTAGCATGAATAATATCTCGCTTTGTTGTAGCGTAGATATTGTAGCATTAATAAAAATAATCGGACGTATAATGAAGTCTAATGAAGCCTATATTGTTGATGTTCGCTCTCTACAATAGCTTCAAAGCTTTTGTAGAGAGCCTAATACTGATGCTCTTAGGTGATGATTTGTTTTGCTTTGATATTAGTGTTTTGGGTAAATCGATTTCTCTTGAAAAGGTTAATGTATGATTCATTTGAGCTGTTGCTCTGCTTTCAAGCTAACTTCCGTGCCTTTCCTATTTTTTAAATGCGAAAGTCCAATTATCTGCTATTATTAATTTTAACAATAATATTTTTTATAATTATTATAATACGATATTGAATTGAGTGTAATATTTATATTACTTGTCGTTATGACAAAGTGCATAGATTAAAAGTAATTTTAAATTTTTGTTGAATCGTTCGGTCTATTAAATAAATATATTTATTTGATTGTGTTATGTTAAAGAATTGTGTTTTACATTATCTGATTATTTACACTTATTGTCTATTATTGTTGTTAATAAATATTTACATATTTTCATGATTTAAATTTGATATCATGATAAAATTTTATGACATTGAATATTAAATATTGAAGTGGTTAATTTATAGTAGGTGTAATTTTGTTGACCATTATATGAGATATTCATGATTGTCATATTGCCTAATTTGATATATATATATATATATATATTAGTTCATGTAGCCATATATAATACTATTGTATATACAATACATATATTCATGTTTGTCTAAAAGTTATTATTATTGTATTGGTAATTACAATCACATAAAAAAATTCTAGAAATCATAAAATAGTGATTTAATTAAAATAGTGATTGAATTAATAATAATTAAATAACTCAAATTAATGAATAGAGAATATTGTTGGTTAGTTTTGTATTCATGTGGTATACAAATTTAGTAGCTACCAAAGTGGCCTCGGATTTGTAAAACTTATGAATATAGAACTACAAAAAGAATTGTTAAAAAATGGTAACATTAAGGTCGATAATATTCTCAATTTGCAATTATAATTAGGAGATAGAGACTAGCCCAAAGGAGAGTCACATTCAAATATTTATGAACTGGGTAGGGTAATGTAATTTATGTAATTTAACATATTAGAATTGAATATCCAAAAGTAATATGACTAATTGAAAAGTTGCATAAATTACTTTAGACTTACATAAGTGATTCTTACGAGTGGACAATATATATACCTAAGTTTTATCGAAAGAAAAAACTTATAGCGATTCTCGCTTTTGACCGCTTTTATGGAGTTCGACTTGGGTCTTGTGGTTTTAATGTTGTTGTTTATGTCTTTCCTCTTCTTACCCTTTGAATTTGAGTTTTTGAATGTCTTGGGTGTGTTTAGGAATGTTGGTTGCCACTTGGTTTAGAACCTTGTTGCTCAGATTTTTGGTCTTCCGCTCGAGCTTGAGTTTCTACGCCGAAGGGTTTGAGCTCAAACGCCTCGGGCGCCGAGCTGTCAAGGTTGTCTCTGAAATACCAAGTAGTGTAATCTACACCTCGAAGCGGGTCTTTATTGCGCTGAGCGGTAGTGCCTTGCTTTTGTGTCTTGGCGCTGAGCGGCCTTATTGGCGCCAAGCGAATTTAATTTATGTGTCGACACTCAAGCATCAAACTCTTTCGCCGAAATGATCGTAGGCGAGATCGATCGCGAAAGTGACTTTTTAAATCACTTTTTTCAGATTTCTCTCTCTAAAACTTTCCCAAACCCTAAGTTGAGAGCCTCTCTAAAATACTTTCTATCTCTACATTTTGACCTAGATCTATTGATCTTCTCACCCTCCTTCCTTTGATAAAAACATTCGAGCTCTTTCAAGTTCTCCATTTTCATCCGAAAGAAGTTGGTTTCACTATCTTGAGTTTATCTGCTTGGCTCATCTTCTTCTTGAGGTAGGGATATTCTACTTTTTTATATGGTTTTAACATAAATGTTGGTCATTTTGTATAAATGACGGATTTGGGAATTTTTGGGTGAAGTTAGGGTTTGAAATTGAAATGTTTGAATGAGGGTTTTCTAATTTGGGCTCTATGGGTATGAGAGGTCTTGAACATGTTATTGCTTGGATATAATTGGCGAATTTGGGTCTTCGCACCATGTATGTTAAAGAGGAAAATGCCTTAATTTGAATTAAATAAATTATTCGTATGATGAATGAAATCAAGTGTGGAAATATGAAATTGGTTTGGAAATTATGAGATTGGGGAAAATGTGATTAAATCCAGATAGTTGGATTGATAAATCATTCACTTATGGAAAAGTTAATAAATTATCTGTTTGATAGATTTATTTATTTGTTTAGAAATAATCGCTTTGGGCTATCGGTGGAGTGATAGCCATGATTTTATAGAAAGCCGTATGATGATTAGGTAAATTGAAACTAATCAATTGGATTATGTCATCGAATATGACGGTTGGATTAACACATTGAATATGTGATTTAATTGGTCATTGTATATAACAACGTGTTTAAATACATTGTATATGTATCTTTGTTTGGGAGAATGGGATGTACTCCATTGTTTGGGAGGAGATAGGGGATGAACTCCATTGATAATTAAGTTAGTAGAGTGTCTAGGGTGAAAGTCCCGAGATCTTATATACATCTGAATGATGTTGATGATTAAAGTGTTGATGATATGAGTTGTAGTCTCATTTTGAATTGTTTGGATAAAAATGAACCATGTTAATGAGTTGATTTGGATAAATAAATGGAAGTGGATTGAAATATGGATGTCAATGTTGATTGGTTATGGAAAGAGTGTAACTTGGTTTTCAAGTGTCGAACATTTATCGGATGCTAATGTTTTAGTTAATTCTCATATGTTGTTTAACATATCTCTACTGGGCTTTGGCTCACCCTACTTGGGACACCATTTTTCTGGTACAGGTGATATGCTACCTCTAAGATCTTAGCTTGGGAGATTTTGGAGTTGAAAACTCCTTTTTGTTATTCGTTTTGATGTTAAGTGTATATTCAAGCCTAGGGCTTTCTATGTATAGAGCTAGGATTCTTTTGTTGTAACCAAGTGATGACTTGGAAAGCTGTAAGCCCATAAGGCATTCATTTTGTTGCTAACATGTAATATCCATCGTAATACAAACTTTGATTAATGAAAAGATGATATTTCTATTATGTTTTATGGATTTATTGAATGGTTGGATTATGTCTTATTTTGAGGGCGTTACAAGACTTATGCGATATTAATAGTTCATCATTATAATTCTCAAAACTTTAATATGTACAAGTGACAGTTCCCATCTCATTGCACTCTCTTGCATTGAGCGTCCCTCTACTTACTAGCTCGAATTTTTTGGAATGGTATGAACATGTTCAGTTTACGCTGGGTGTGTTGGATCTCGATATGGCATTGCTTGAAGATAAACCTACAGACATTACTGAAGATAGTACTGTAGAACAAGTTGCCCTTTTTGAATCTTGGAAGAGGTCCAATAGACTCAGTTTGATGTTCATGAAGATGACCATTGCGAATAACATCAAGACCTCCTTACCTCAAACTGTTAATGCATTGGAATACTTAAAGGCTGTAGAAGATTGATTTAGATTTGCTCACAAGTCACTTGCTGGCACTATTATGGCTGAATTGACAACAATGAAATATGATGGCAATTGAGGAGTTCAAGATCACATCCTCAAATGGCTGACAAAGCTGCAAAGCTTAAAACTTTCGGAATGCAAGTTGATAAAACTTTCCTCATGCAGTTTATTCTTAACTCACTTCCATTCTGATTCGGCACATTCAAAATTCACTATAACACCAATAAAGATAAGTGAAGTTTGAATGAGCTAGCTAATATGCGTGTTCGGGAGGAAGTGAGGTTGAGGGAGGAAAAAGGCGTCAAGGCTGCATTAGTCATAACTTATGGAGTTATAAAGAAAAAAGAAGGATAATTTTGTAAAATTAAAGAAAAATCCACCCAAGAAACAGAATGGGCATGGGGAAGAAAATCAGGCTCAGAATGGTTTCATTGTCAAGTGCTACTTTGTGACAAAAAGGGACACATGAAGAGGCCAGTTACAACAAGCGGCTTGGTTCCAAAAGAAAAGGTAAGAAATTTTCTTTTGTTTGTTATGAATCAAATCTTGCTAAAGTACCTTCTAATACTTGGTGGATTAACTCTGGGGCTCGACCCATTACAAATTCCATGGAGGATACCTCTCAATCGAGAATCGAAGGAAAGTGAAAGATTTGTCTATATGGGAACCGTTTCAAAAGGTCAAGTGGTAGTACAGAGAACCTATCGCCGATCTTAAAGGCGGGTCATCGGATGAATCTAGAAGACACTTTTTATGTTCTTTCCACTTTTAGGAATTTAGTTTTGTTATCTAAATTAGATCGTGTTGGATATTCGCTTTATTTAGTTGTGGAAACTCAATTTCTTTGTTTAATTCAATAATGATTGGTTTTGATCATTTATGTGATAGTTTATATAAAATTTCCTTAAATCATGAATTTGCACAATCATTAGTAACTCTGCATTGAATATTGGTTTAAAGCGTGGTCTAATTAATGAAAAATTCTCAATCTTGTGGCATAGACGATTGAGGCATATCTCTAGAAATAGAATTGAAAAAATTAGTGAAGAATGGGATTTTAAAAACCTAGACTTCAATTGATTTTGAGATAATAATGAATTGCATTAAAGGTAAGCAAACCAAACACACGAAAGGTGCCACAATAAGTAATGAGCTTCTTGAGATAATTCATATAGATATTTGCGCAGCCACTCAACATCTCAGTCTTAGTGGTGAAAAATATTTCATCACGTTTATAGATGATTTTTCACGTTATGGCTATGTGTATCTAATTCATAAAAGTCTCAAGCGTTGACATCCTTAAGGTTTACATAACTAAAGTTGAGAGACAATTAAATAGGAAGGTTAAAATAGTGAGATCGACAAAAGTGGTGAGTATTATGGTAAATATGATGAGTCGGGCCAAAATCTGGCCCATTGCCAAATTCTTAGAAAAGAAAGGCATTTGTGCTCAATATACAATGCTGGTATGCTACAATGGAATGGAGTTCTTTGAAAGGGAATGTCGTTCACTTAAAGATATGGTTGGGAGAATGTTAAGTTACTCAATTGTACCCATTTCCTTTGTGGGGTGAAGCTTTAAAGACTACAATGTATATATTAAATAGGGTTCCTAGTAAGGCCGCGACAACTCCTTTTGAGTTGTGGACTTGTAGGAAACCTAGTTTGAGACACTTACATATTTAGGTTGTCAGTGAGGCAAATTTTCAACCCACAAGAGAAAAGGTTGGACTCAAGAACAATACTTGGATATTTCATTGGTTATCTAAACAAGTCTAAAAGGGTACAAATTTTATTGTCCTAATCACGGTATGAGGATAGTGAAAGGCGGTAATGCTAGATTCCTAGAGAATGGTGAAATTAGTGGGTGTGAGAAAACACAGTGGTGAATTCGAGAATTGATGGATGTGCCAACATTTGACCCTTATCGAAAAATTATTGTTCCTCAGACTATTTCACAAGTTAAGGGAAATGAACAACATAATGAAAATCCTTCACCACCTCATGTTTCACAATTTCATGAAGATACCAGTATTGAAAATATTGTAGAACCACCACAACCGGCAGTTCTGAGAAGATCTCAGAGGGAAAAAAAGCCTGCCATTCTAGGTGAGGGGTAAATCTGGTCCGGCTCGGCCCATATCGGGCCTCGCAGGCTCTTGTCAAAATTTGGGATGGGCCAGGTTGGCCCATGGGCCAAAAAATTAGGCCCATGCCCAGGGGTATTTGGGCCTTAATTAAATGGTGGGCACAGGCTTGGCCGGGCTTGGGGCTGACCATTTTTTTTTTTAAAAAATTTTTCTAGCAAAATTTTATTATTTTCCACTACAAAAACACTAGGCCAGGCGGGCCAATGGGTTGGGCCACGGTAGGCTGCCGTGCTTCAAATGATGGTCTAGGCCCGGATCTGGGGTCTCGAGCTGAGCCGAGGCCCAAATAGGCCTAAGCGAGTTGGGCTCACCCTAGGTCATGAGGCAATTTTACACTCCTAATTCCAAATGATTACATGGTGTATTCTGAGGAATTTGATTTTGATATTAGGATTAATAAAGATCTAGTCTCATTTTCTGAAGCCATGAATAGTGGTGATTATATTAAATGGGTCAATGCTATAAATGAAGAGTTAAAATACATGGAATAGAATGGTGTTTGGGATCTCGTCGAATTGCCTAATAATTGAAAATAGGTCGGGTGTAAATGGGTCTTTAAGACCAAAGCGCTATGCAAAAAGGCAATATCGAATGATTTAAAGCAGAGACTTGTTGCCAAGGGTATACTCGAAAAGAATGCATAAACTACAAAGAGACCTTCTCTCGATATCTAAGAAGGACTCGCTTAGAATCATCTTAGCATTGGTAGCTCATTATAACTTAGAATTGCATCAAATGGATATGAAAATTGCTTTTCTAAATGGGAATTTGGATGAAGAAATTTATATGGAGTAGCGATGATGCATCCATCATGAATTGATAAATTAAATGAAAAGTAGTGTCTAAGGAATGACTTGGAAAGAAAACAAATAAAGGACATTCCATATGCATCGGTAGTAGTGTAACAAGCCCGCGAGGACCTTAGCTCTGATTAGGACTCCTTTTTTGTTTGTTGCGGTTCTTAATCGAACCAAAGAGTCCAACTCACTGCAAATCGTTTTGAGAAAAAAAGATTTTGAAAAGAAATGCCAAACATGGGCTTTGCGGAATCTGAGTCGCCACTAAATATTTTTTAAAATGGAAAATTTAGGAAACCACGACTCGGTCAAGGCCACGTGTCCGTCATCGCCAAAGTTGTCTTGGCTCGGGAGCTTGGGTACGATCGGAAAGGTCGACTATGAGCACCCCCTTTCGCCCGGTCGAAGCGGCCTCTACTAACCATGATATCCGATTTTGAAAGCGTTATGTGTTCTTATTAGGTTATTAGCCTAGAATTACTATGTTATGCGACAAAGAAACAAGTATAGACTAGATTGTAATTTGTAAACAAGCATTGCATATCCGTTTGTTTTGAAAAGCGCTTTGGAATTTGCTACTTTCGAGTAGGTTAAACACGGTTCAATGAGTTTTTCCAACTCAAACAATCAACCTTCACCCACAGCATTCAGGCGGTTTATCTCATATAAGCACTTAGCCACATGGTAATCATCTTTGTTATGGCAACATTCACACGCATGCGATATGCTAAAGCGAAAAAACTCACCTAGTACTCTAAGCCAAAAGCGAAACTAGTTAGTAATCATATGCATGGTCCTAGTTCATGTTAAAGTGACTAATGCAACACATGCGAGAATGTGATTAGGATAGGCTCTAATCTACGATGACATGTGAAATGCTACAACTAACACGTATTTAATTTGGAAATTGAAATACAAATGCGGTTAGAATGATCTTGTAGAGCCCGTGCATGTAAGACAAATGAATGGATGCGCATGCATTGCATGAGGTATGCTAATTTAAACGTGCCCTAATACTAACCATCAAAGCAGGTAAGTAAAAGGGAAGAAAGAAGTGGAGGTTGGAAGACATGCACACCACTCACCCACACTTATTACAGATTTGCCCTCGCCCGGAGGGACCAAATAAATAATACAAATTAATTAACTATGCAAGCTAATTAAATATTACAAATTGCCTAATCGGTTAACAAACTAATTAAACTAGGAAGCGATAAACTCGGGAGAGAGCGGATGCAACGCATGCTCGGGTCTGCTTTCGAAGTGCACTACCATGCATAGTCTGCCTCTGTTTTCCTGCTCTGCCTCTCTGAAGGTATCAAAGTCTCAAGGATGCCTCTCTGATCTTGAGGAATCACCACCGGAGTAGAATTACCGCGCGTGAATTGTGATTACCGCACAAAATGAATCCATCGGTGGTGATTTATTGCCCGTCGGCAATGTATCTTGCCGGTCGGCAAGAATGCCTCTGAACACGCAACTCACCGAAGAAGAACGAACTTGCATGGCAATACAATTCAAGCAATGTATGCACCAATCATGTCCCCTATCATGTTTGTGACTCAAAAGGGCATGTGTCTCGATTCTCGGACCACCAATCATGCATTTCCATGCATGATGGCCCAAAGAATCAAGTGTGCAACTTTCATGTCAAATGAAATGCAAACCAAACAAACAAACCAAGGCCCAATTCCTATCACCAAGTCAAGGAACAAGGCATGCATGCAAGATGCAATGCAACCTAGGCATGCAAGCTAAGGATGCAATATGGCAAGGCAAGACACTTATGCAAGCATACAAGCAAACATGAGGCAGTGCAAAGCGATGAAAAGGTAGACTTAGACATGATTTAGGCAACTCTAAATAGCCCTAAAACAGTGGCCAAAAACCAAGGAATTGGGATCAAACATACATACACGCATGCAAGTAAGTTGGACCAACACTTAGGCATTAAATAAGCAACTCTAAGGCACACTTGAAAGGGGATATCATGGACAATTAGCATGCAACATAAGCTCTGAAAATCATGTTAAAACATGGTGCCAAACCAAGCAACAAGGCAAGCTAAACATGCAACAATGGTCCAAGCATTCAAGGCTCACCAAAGAGGCAATGGACTACACTTAGTACAACCACACATGGCAAGACTTAGGCAACCAAAAACAGAGTTTTAACACATGAAACTAAGCCCAAAAGACCAATTAGATGGCATCTAGATGGTTTGAATTTAAAGGCATGCATAAATGCTAAAACATGGAACATGCAAGGCAAGCTTCCAAAGCTTCAAAGAGGCATCCAAGGCAAATATATGAGCATGTCAAAGGGTGAAATAACATGTAGGGCGGTTCCAAACCACCAAAATGATGCAAGCAACACATACTACACATTCACATACTTGAAGCATACAAGCTCAAATACAAAGGAGCTATACTAAGCATGCCAAGATCGACCCAAAAAACTATGGACAGACCTAAAACATGGCAAAATGAGCACAAAACCTTCACAAGGCTAAGCCTAAAACATGCTAGAGCAAAGGCTAACAACCTAAGGCATATTAAGGCAATAACAAGGCATTACATGGTAGGTATGCTAAGTATGCTAAGTATGCTTAGTGATGGCCGGTCGGCCACCATTACAACCTTGCGGGCCATCAGTGTAAAAACTAGATATTTTTTCTCCAACTGTTCCACACTGTTCCAGCTGTCCATTTTTAGATATTTTCAACCAAAGCTTATATATTTCTATATATAGAGGACCTCCCTTTAATCTTTCAAGGTTAGAAAACATTAGGAGTGAAGAAATATTTTGGAAAATATCCTCTCTCTCTCTCTACAATTCTCTCTTTATCTTGTAACTTGCATAGCCTTTGCCCGAACACTCTAAACCAAACCTAGAGAATTTCTTGCTGAGATAATTTGAGCTTGAGTTTGAGCTCTTGAAGAACTTGAGAGTGTGAAATTGGTGGTTTATAACTTAAGGGTTCATTTCTCTCCAAGATGTATACCTTCTCTTGCCTTTGTACCATCTTTACACCCCTTCTTTTCTATCTTTTTTTGCTATTTTTAAGCTCTTTAAAACCTATTTTTATTGGTTGAAGCTTGTGGTTTAAGGCTATTAAAGGTAGAGGTTAATCACCTTTCTTTGAACCTTGTTCTCTAAGTCTTTCCATTTGTGTTTTCCATTCTTTTATCAACTTTTTAAAGCTTTTTACCCTTGATTTTTGAGAGATTTTGAGGCTAAAAAGTGGTTTTGAAGTCCTAAAAATGGAGGGTTAGCCATCTGCCTTTGGCTTGTTTACTAGATTAAATTGCTCCATGTGTTAGCTTATTATTTTAGCTACTTTTGTCTTCATTCCAACATATTTTTGTACTATTTTTTGGACTGTAAAAACTTTGCATTTTGGGCTGAAACTTGGGTTTTAAGGCCATTAAAGGTTGAGTGGTGGTTCACCCTTCTTTGTACATTGTTTTAGAGGCCTTTACCCTTGTGTTTCCCACCCTTTTACTATTTATTTTTTAGCTTTTAAACACTGAATTTCAGTGGCTAAAAATACTTTTTGAAGTCCAAAATTAAAGGGGTTAGCCTCCCCTTCTTGTGTTTTGTTTACTAGCCTAGCATGCTCTATGTTTTAGCCTATTTTTCTAGCTATTGTTAGCTCAATTTCAGCATGTTTTAGGATTATTTTAGACCTGTTTTAGGACTGTTCTTAGCTGATAGTTGCATTTGAGCTTCGTTTTGCATTCTTGTAGTGTAATAGTCCCCATGAGTTTGGTGTTCTAGGCCTTAGACACCATCTCCTTTGAGTGATAGCATTTATTTATGTTTTTCTCACTTATTTTCAGCACTAATAATTTTTGCAACCTCCCTTCTTTCTTGGCTTTTGTTTTGCTTTGAGAGTTGTTTCAAGCCTCTTGTTCTTTTAAGCGTGAGATTGAGGTTGTCATGCTTAATGGTTTAATCCCTTTTAGGGGTTCATTATCAATGACATGACATCTTTTTCATGTCTTAAGTTAACTCTTGGTTTGGTACTTCACTCCATTATAGGACTTAAATTCATTAATGGACTTAATGAATTAAAGGATGGTTAGTAATCTAAAATTGAGTAATTAAAACTTGGAACTAAAATGGTACAAGGTAATAATTTGGTTGTGTTCAATTGGGCGTTAATTGCACACACGGAAGCAAGAACCATTTCCTACTTGTTAGTGATGAAATGATTCAAGTCTCCAAGGTCAACTCCTTCCCTTGATCATTCATGCAAAGGAGGAGGTTTGTCTCTTATTTTGCATTTATTGAAATTGCACATCTTGAGACACAAGCCATCATGCAATGAAATTGCTTGAGTTGGTGGTTTGTGGCTTAAATTCACAACTCCTTGGATTTACTCATGAAAAGGAGGGGTGAGTTGTGCAGACAATCCTTGGAAATACCCTTTTTGTGCTCTGTTTGTCCTTTGTTGCAGCATGATGAACCAGTGCATCAGTGGCCGGCAGACCATTATCCATGGCCGGCAGAGCATTATAGATGGTGGCTGGCAACGATCTTTACCCGATGGGCCTTGATGCAAATATCAGCAGAGAATTGGTAAGGGGGAGCAGAATGATTCTGGAAGTGTTCATTTGTGCAAATAGAGGCCTTCGAGAGCAAAGTGGAGGTCTTTTCAGGGTGGAAACCGAGCATGCGCATGCACGTCTTTCATTTCTCGAGGCAGAATAGCTAATTAACTTCATTTGGTTACTCAGTTTAATTATTAGTTATAAGTCTTGTAATTATTTAATTAGTTAGTCAGCTAATTAGTTCAAAATGTTGTAATAATTAGTTAATTAGTTTAGCTATTTATTTCATTTTGGTTTGTAATAATTAGCCTAATTAGTTTAATTAGCTTAGCTTAGATTAGTTAGCTTAGCTTCATTCATTCAGACTCTCCTTCGTGAGAGCGTAATGTAATAATGTGTATGTCTTCCAACCTCACGTCTTTCTCCCTTTTATTTATCTGCTTTTGATGGTTAGATTAGGAGCATCACGTTTCGTTTAGCATATCTAATGCTTGCATCCATTCATCTTGTATTGCATTCACCAAGGCTCGGCGCATCATTCTAACTGCATCATCATTTCAATAATTCTTTGAATACGTGTTTAACCGCATGTTATCAAAATCGATTCACATGCCATATTAGTAGCCGAGGCTATTAATTGCATTATCGCATGTGTTGCATTAGTCATCTTGCATAGTTAGGAATCATGCATATTTCTCTAACTCATATTTTCTTAGTTTGGAGTACTAGGTTAGTTTTTAGTGCTTTAGCATGCTTGCATGAGAGCGGGTGATTGCCATGACTAGCATGCTTGCCATGAGGCTAAATGTTTACTTGCTAAATTGTTTGAATGCCTGTGGATGAAGGCTTGTTGCTTGAATTGGAACGATTCAACGAATATGTGTTTAAGCCCACTATGTCTAGTGGCAAATTCATGGCTTTTAAGCCCACTTTGTTGAGTGGCAAATTCGCAAACTTTAAAGCCCACCTGAGGTGGCAAATTCAAACCCTTTTCACCAAACAAACATGAAATTGAATTGTTCTAATTTGAGTAAACTAGTTTATACTTGCTTGTGCGCATCACATAGTAAAGCTAGCCTAATAATCGGAACAAGAGCATATAATGTTGATAAAAAAATCATATCATGATTAGTAGAGGCCGATCTTTGATCGGGCGAGTAGGGGTGCTCAATTCATGACCTTCCCCTCTCGTACCTAAGTTCCTGAGTCGAGACAACTTTGGTGATGACGGACACATGGCCTTTGGCACGAGTCATGGGTTTCCTAAATTTTTTCAAAAATAAAATATTTAGATGGTGACTCTGTATCTGGCAAAGCAGTCCAATTTTGGCATTTTTTATCCTAAAATCAATTTTCCAAAAGATTTGTTGGATTTGGACTCTTTGGTGTTTATCAATTTCATATTACACTTGTGAGATTAGATTCAGAACCGCGGGAGTCCGAACTGTAGGACTCTTTTCAAACCTTCCAAAAAAAGGGGCCGCGAAAAAGGCAAGCTAGAGTGCCCAAGTCATAAGGGCGGTAAAAAATGGGGTGTCTACAGTTGCCCCTCTTTGACAGAACTCGAAGTCATGAAATGACGCGAGTGAATGTCAAAGCCCAAAGACGACCCATTTTGACGAGGTCGTAAGACTTGGGCAAAACAAACAAGACATAAAGTAAATGGTTGTACTGCAAGGCCTAATCTCGTATCTTTTGTAAGGAATCAAACCAACGTGTTTAGGGCAAGAAGTAAAAACATGCAAGAAAAAAAACTTATGATCATGCAATGAACCAAAGCAATGCAACATAAATTAAAGAAAAACAAATCAAGTCGTGTCCCTCACAGAAAGATACAAATAAATCAACATGTCTTATGCGATCGAGACAATCAAAAACACAAACCAAACTACATCACACGTAGAAAGGATGTAAGAAAATATAAGTCAAGCAACGTCTTACAGTGGGAGAACGAAAAGAAGGTTCCAAACCCAAATTGCGCCTTGCTCAGAGAGGGTGAAAAGATGGTATTCCAGGCATACCAGAAGGAAATAATCCTAACACATTTCACGTGAAAATGAGGAAATGTGGTGTGAACATCGGGCACACACGATGTTTTTAATTGATTTGCAATCCTAATGTGTCGAACGCGAGAGGGCACACCCGATGTTTTTATCCTATTTGCAATCCTAAAGCGTCGCACTTGAGAGGAGGAAGAGTGGTGTGAACACCGGGCGCACCCGATGTCTTTAACCAATTTGCAATCCTAATGTGTCACATGTGAGAGGAGAAAAGGTGGTGTGAACACCGGTGCACCGATGTTTTTAATCGATTTGCAATCTAATCGTTGCACGCGAGAGGAATGGTGTGTGAACAGGCGCACTCAATGTTTTTAACCGATTTGCAATCCTAACGCGTCGCACGCGAGAAGAGGAAGGGTGGTGTGAACACCAGGTGCGCCTGATGTTTTTAACCGATTTGCAATCCTAACACGTCGCACGCGAGACGAGGAAAGGTGGTGTGACCATCAGGCACACTCGATGTTTTTAACCGATTCACAATCTTAATGCGTCGCACGCGAGAGAAAGCAGGGTGGTGTGAACACCAGGCGCACTTGATGTTTTTAACCGATTTGCAATCCTAACGCGTCGCATATGAGAGGAGGAAGGGTGGTGTGAACACCAAGCGCACCCGATGTTTTTAATTTGCAATCCTAACGCATCGCATGTGATAGGAGGAAGGGTAGTGTGAACATCGGGCGCACTTGATTTTTTAACCGATTTGTAATCCTAACGCGTCACACGCAAGAGAAAGAAGGGTGGTGTGAACACCGAACGCACTAGATATTTTTAACCGATTTGGAATCCTACCATCACGAGAGGAGGAAAGGTTGGATCAATAAAAGGGAAAACAATTCAAAACTAGACACAATGAGATTGGAAGGCCTCGGAAACGAAACCCACGAGATAATAAAACAAGGTATGAAGCGAATACTTGCAATAGATGCACAAAATAAACAAGATAACAACTCAACATAATGATAAAGCATGTTCCATGTAGGACAAAAACCGATGCACAATGTTTATTGAAAGCATACTCAATCGCATACTCAATGCATGAATCATGAATGATCTTAGGAACATGCGTCAAGACGAGTGTATGTGAAAACACATATTCAATGCAGCGAAAAGAACGAATACGATAATGAAATGTGACCTCTGGTTTACCTCTTGAAGGCGTTGCGACATGCTTAAAAAGGATATCTTGCATTCATCTAGGCAAGCATGGTGCATTCATCTTGGTAAATAAAGAATGTTTGCGTGTGAAACATAGTTTGAGTTCCCCATAATCAATCTGAACTCAAAACAAGAACCTTCCATACACTACTCGGAAGCAGAGGCACAAAATAGCATTAGGACACAAGTGAGGACCACCGACCATATCTTAGGCCACAAAGGAATAGTTGGCCACACAAGCCACCATTTGTTCTTACCATCCACAGATGTGGCCTACCGACCACTAAGTGGCAGGTTCGAGCAATTTTGTCCTTTTGCTTAGTCTTTAAGTATACCACTTCATACTTCATTCCTTCACAAACCCTTGACCGAAAATCCTCCCTCTCTCTAGGTGCTTCCTCTTTCTAGATTTGTGCTTTATACACGCTTTCCAATGTCCTCATAAACTTTTTTGTAAAACCCTCTTGATTATCTATGTTTTGAATTGAACAAAATTTGATTTCAACACTTTTTCTTTGATTTTCACCACTTTAGGCTTGTTTCCCTTGAGTTTCTCTTTGGTTTATAAACTTTCCAAAGTTTTGACTTTTCTCCCATTTTCTTCCTCCTCGGGTTGACCTTTTCCAAGTTTTCCCTATTTTCTCCATTTTTCTTTATTTTTACCCACTTTTCACCCATTTTCCCAAATGGCGGACAATATCGTCTGTAGAGCTCATCCCAAGGTTCCACCTATGTTTCTATCCATAAATGAGGTAGAGGCAGCATTTGCCAAGGTTAGCCGGTGTGGCGAGAGGGCGTTGAAGTGACCTTGAGGCGAGTTTGTGCAGGCCGTTACCGAAATCGACCCTTTGATCTGGTGACATATCATCTCCGACACACATACTACCGCTGGAGGCATTGGATGTTTGTGACTTTGCCCGTGGCATACTAGAGAATCTCTATTGAGGAGCCGGACTCCCACCTTTCTTCCAGCCACTGAGGTATGAACTCTATTTTCATGCATTCCTGTCTTTCCTTTAACTACATTTCTTGCATTGCCTTTCATCTGATTGCTCTTTCATCATTGCATGATTCACTCTTTTTCTCTGCCACAGGGAGACTCCTGTACCTATAGAAGTCTGAGCGGTGACGGTGAGGATTGGCGATGAGCTTCCTCTTTGGGGTCTGCGATATCATCAATGAGGCTGGCCTCGACTTTTTCTATTCTGGACTGTCACGTGTCATAGCGAGCCGCCCCCTTCTCGAAGCGTTGGTGGAGAGGTGGTAGGATACCACTAACTCTTTCCACCTCTTTATTGTCGGGGAGATGACGATGACTCCCTACGACTTTGCCATAATCACAGGCTTAGGAGTAAAGGGTGATCTGATCCCTTTCAACATGGATATGGATGAGTGAGAGGCTACTTGGATCCAGCTATTGGAGGCATGCCCACCCCTATACCAACCGGCCATGGTGAGATACAGTTGGTTCGCCGAGTAGTTTTGTGGGAGCGAGCCCGAGACACCAGAGGAGATAGAGTAGTACGCCTGGGGTTTCCTAATGTTTCTCCTTGGTAGCACCTTATTTTTGAACATGTGGAACAACGTAGGTTTATACCTACTAAGCGCCCTGGTGACACTGCCCCGGGTGCGATTCTATGACTAGGGCGGAGCTGGCCTCGCCACCATTTATGGCTACATGAACTCCACCTCTCGCATGAGGGGAGAGCGGATCAGAGGCTATTGGTGAGCCTGTGAGGTATGCATTTTAGTTCCCTCTTTGCATTTATACTTTCTATTTGACATTTTCTACTTTATATCTGTTCAACACTTGTGCCTTTTGCTTTGCACTTTTTGTATCTATTCATGCCCTGTGCTTTCTGCTTTGCAGTTTCTATATCTGTTCATACCCTGTGCTTTCTGCTTTGCACTTTCTATATCTGTTCATACTGTTAATAACATCGCTGCCCTTTTGTAGACGTCCCCGAACGTCCGGGAAAATCCGTTTTGTTCACTTGGGCTCACTACAATTCGGACTCAATGTCACTTACGTATCTAATCTCGCGAGTGCAATGCAAGACGATGAATCATCAAAGAGTCCAACTCCGCAAATCGTTTTGAAAACAGATTTTTTGAAAAAGTGCCAAACATGGTACTTTGCGGAATCTGAGTCGCCACCTAAATATTTTATTTTGGGGAATTTAGAAACCCCGACTTCGTTGCCTAAGGCCACGTGTCCGTCATCACCAAAGTTGCCTCGGTTAGGAACTTGGATGCGATTGGAAGGTCACTTCGCCGTGACCACCTTCGCCCGATCAAAGATCGGCCTCTACTAACCATGATATCGAGTTTTGAAAACAATATGAGCTCTTATTAGGTTATTAGCCTAGAATTACTATGTGATGCGCCAAGGTATACAAGTATAGGCGGATTACCTAAGTTGGAACAAAGCATCGTATATCCGTTTGTTTTGAAAATGGATTGAAGTTTGCTACATAAGTAGGCTAAAACATGGGTTTGACGAATTATTCCAACTCAAGCAACCTAACCTTCACCCCAGGCATTCAGAGGTTATATCACATAAGCACATAGCCTCATGGTAAGCATGCTATCATGGCAATCACTCACACATGCAAGGATGCTAAAGCATAAACACTCACCGAGTACTTGAGCCAAAGAAAGAAGCTAATTAGAAAACATGCATGAATCCTAACTATCTTGAGATGCCTAATGCAACACATGCAAAATGCAACTACAATAGGCTCGGCTATTCTAAGATGACATATGAAATGCAACAATCGATACATGTATTCAACTTGGAATTGAAATACAATGCGATTAGCACGATCATGCGAGCAGTGCATGTGTCTGAATGAATGAATGCAAGCATGCGAACATATAGATGCTAATTGAAACATGCCTAAAACTAGCCATCATAAAATTTGGTAAATAAAAGGGAGAAAAGGCGTGGGGTTGGAAGACTTACATCACACACACGCACACTTATTACAACATTGCCCTCTCTCGAGGGTCCGAATAAATAATTAACTACTCTAGCTAATTAAATATTACAAAACCCTAATTAATTAGCAAATTAACTAAGCGAAATAAACTAGTATCGAGATCTATGGACCGCCTCATTTCTGTTCGAATGATGAGATGCATGTATGCTCGAAATCGCCTTGTCGAAATTCCTCGCGATGCCTCGATTTGCCTCTATTTGCAATTGACCGGAATATTGTACAAAGCTCTAGAAGGTCAGCTTTGGTTTCTAGTTTCTTCGCAACAGAGAGCAAGAAAGGGGCATGGCAAAGAATTTTCAACAAATGTCTTACGACCACTCTCCCGTCATTGCACAAGCTCTAGGGTGTAGTCCTCGATCCTCGTGCCATCAATCATGCATCTCGATGCATGATGGCGAAGTCGAATTGCGACTCAATGTGAAATGAATGCACATATAAATACAACAAGGCCTAAACTTCATCATGGATAATCCCGGAGTGTCGGTGACGAAATTGAGACACGTTTCGTCACTTTGAGTACAAAACGCCTCGTTTCCGTGTATGGACTAACCCTACTCAAACACAATGCAATGAGATGGCATACACAATGCGACTAACATGCAACCCTAAATGCAATGCAACCTAATCATGTTGGCATGCGAGGGATGATATGCACACATGCAACCTAGCATACCCAATGCTATGGACTAAAATGGCATACAATGCACATGAGCTACATGGCATACACAATGCACACATACGAAGATGGACATACACAAAGGCATAATCAAAGCATACACAATGCGATGGTCAAACATGTAACAACATGAACCAAATGGCATACACAATGCAAGGTGGAGTTAAACCAATATGAGTGGACCTCACCACACTCAAATCGTGGCCATTCATGGTGAAATTAAAGGCGAACACTCATGCAAACATGCCCAATGCAAGGGACCGATCCTAAGGCACCAAATGCAACTTTATCAAAGCATGGCAAAGCATGAAATATGGCATACAAACACACATATTCCAGCTCTGCAACATGATGCACCATGGTCCCGAATCATGCAAATATGCCACCCAATGCATGCTAGATGGCGAATCTGAAACTAGTGAAGCGGATTACACTAGAGGTACACAAAGCAATGCACAAAACACAAAGCCGACTGCAAACACACCCTAGGTAAGTCCAAGACAGTGGGAAAATGGCCTAAAATGATGGCCCAACATACATAGAAATGAAGCTCACACAATGGTCCGAAAACGAGGCATTTATGCACAACTCTCAAACACATTTAAAGAGTGGAAAACATGGGAATATGGCATGCATATAAGCTCTAAAGTATGATATACAATGGCCCCAAAATATGGAAACACCTCAACACAAGCATGCAATAGGCCCCAAAACTCAAAGCTAGGCAAAGGTATTGAACTACAACCATGCATAGCAAGCATTATTCGACCATAAGGCATAAAAACAGGGCTAAAATGGGTCTAAAACATGCATAAAATCGTTTAAGATATGGCCAAAAAGTGCTAGAACCAAGGACCATAATAGCATGCAACACAAGCTAGTAAAGGGGATTTGCACTACAAGTATGTGAGGAAATAAAGAGGCTACCAAACCAGCAAAAGTCAAAGGTATGAAATTCCAAATAAATCCCAAAAACCCACTGCAACATGGTCTATGCATGCAAGAATGATATGCTCCTTTGATAGGCTATAAAGAGGGTTGTTCTACACATGCAAGAGGACACCTAATATGGCAAAACCACCTCTAGATAGAGGTCATGCAGGTCCTAAAACTCACTGAAAAGGGCTTGAAATGAGGCTAGGAAGCATGCAAGTAAAGGCTCCTTTGAAAGGCCATGGAGAGGGTTACTCTACACATGCAAGAGGGACACCTAATATAGCAAACCCACCTTTGGACAGAGGTCATGTAGGTCCTAAAACCCACCAAAAATGGCCTGAAACATGCTCAAGAAGTGTGTAAATATAGGCCCCTTTGTTAGGCCAACAATGTTAGTAAACAAGACAAGGGGTGAGAGGGTCACCCCTCTAATTTTGGGGCTCAAAAGCAGCATGCTAGCCACTAAAATACACTGGATTTCAGTGGCTAGAAGGCCAAACAAAGCTCACTTCAGAGGCCTAGATGCATGGCTCAAAACAAGGTGAAAACAAGCATGCAAGGGGGTAGATGACCCCCAACAGAAAAATGACCTCAAACACACTTCAAGAGGAGCTCAAAATAAGACTTTTTTTTTTCAGTTTATGACAAAGCCCAACTATGCTTGCAAATAGAGCTAAGACATGAAACAAAATAAGGACTAAAAGAGGGAACTAGTGTATTACCCTTGTAAGTTGTAGCACAGCAAGACAACAAGCTCTGGACCAAGAAACCAGCTCCTCAAGCTCTGAAAACAAGCTCCAAGGACCTCCAAGCAATGGTGGAAGTGTGTGGTTGTGAGATGGTGTGTAAGGGCCAAGAACAAGGCTCTATTGAACCTAAAAGAGAGAGATATAGAAGGAGATATGTGTATGTATGCTCCAGCAACTTCTGAACCCTTGCAAAGGAAGGGAGGCCCTTCCTTTATAGAGAAGAGAGGCCAAAGCTTCTCCTGGAAGCTAAAAACCAAGAATAAACATCCTCTATACACGTGTATGGAGGATGTAGCAAATGCCTTCTAGCTGGCACAGTTGGAAACAACTCAGTGAGACAAAGCTGCAGGGAGCTGGCCGACCAGTTCAGGTGGACGGCGGACCACATGCCCTGGTCGGTCGACCAGGTTCAAAAAGGTCAGCTGGTTGGTGGCCTCCTAGGGTCGTCTCCAAGGTGAAAGCAAGCTAGTGGTGGTATGAGAGACTAGTAAATGTGGCTCAAAATAGAGGGAGACTAGTTTCCCGACAAGAAAATCGGTTGGAGGAGAGAGAAAAGGTCTCCAAAAGAATTGATGGTCTCTCACCCTTCCACCACCTTCCAAACATGGAAAATAAGGTCTACCAAAAATGAACCAAGACGGATGCAAAACGAGGGTGCGGGGGCCAAAACGCGCACCTGGGTGCCCCGAAAACTGGCCGTTAAGCATCGAAAGGGGCATGTGATCACGAAGGTGGTCTCCCGGGCCACAGTGACCCTCTAGAGAGAGGAAACAAGGTGTGTGCCTGGCCGAGCAAAGCGGAGAAAGTTAAGCGGTCTGAACCGAGGTGCACGATCGACGGCCGAAAACCTAAAAGGTCTCCAAAGCGGGAAGAGTGGTCTCGACCACGAAAAAGTAGCCTACGACCACTAAGAAATGGTCTACGAGACCTCTCCCTCCCTTCGGGAAGAGAAAACAAGACCTGGTTTGCAAATCGAGGCAAAGCACAAAAGGGTCCTGAGGTCCGGGGGTACAGCTCTCAGCCGAAACTCTGAAACCTTAGAACGAGCACAACATGCGCAATCACCGAGCGCTCAATCGATGACGTCTGAGTCTTAAGGTCGGTCAAAAAGGGGGTGTCTACAGTTGCCCTTCTTTGACAGAACTCGAAAGTCATAAGTGACAGGAGTGAATGTCAAAGCCCAGAGATGACTCATTTTTGACAAGGCCGAAGACTTAGACAAACAGGCGAGATAAACAAGAGATGTGCCTGCAGGCAGGGAGAAAATGCAAAACGATATGCACAAAGCCGAACATAACTCGTGATCATGTAAAGCTAGCTGTAATGAAGCAAATATACACAATAAATGCAACAGCGGTTTTAAGCGAACACAAATCAAACTACATTACATGCAGAAAGGATGTAAGAGAATTATACAATTCTCGCTACATCTCATGTGGAGAATACAATACCGTCCAGTTCATCTGGTCATGCCAGCCTCAAATGAACCGTACATACAATATCGTGCCTACAAAAGAAAGAAACTTAACAGGTACAATATCGTTAAAAGCATGCATAACAATGCAAATTAAAAGTGCGTGACAACGCGAGTGAAGTGTGCATAACAATGCAGACAAAACATGCGACACAACGTGAGTTAGAAGGGATGCAAAACAATGCAACCTAAGGACGACGCATTACAATGCGGAATGGATGCAAGACAATGCAGCCTAAGTGTGACGCATAACAATGTGGGTTAGATGCAAGACAATGCAGCCTAAGTGTGACGCATAACAATGCGGGTATAAGATGAAAAATGATATGCAATATTATAAAACAATGTAATAATATATAATGTATTGAAGCAATGCAAATGGTATGCAATGTATTTTGAGATGATCAAACCACAAGCAGTATAAAACCTCACAAATATCATAAAGGGATGGAGATGCAAAATCAAACTACGTCTACCATAGAAAAGGTGCCGACACCCTCAAACCACAATCCCCTTAGTGATATAGGCGCGTACACATGCAGAACTATGTGTTTGTAGACGGAACACAAAATACAAGTAATTGGGTGGTATGATATAAGTAAGGAATGATCTGCTGAGGAAAGATCATGATCTTAAATGCTGGATGCAACACACTACACTACAATGCAATGGATACAACGGATGAAGCGCGCGGCCAAACCACATTTTGCCTAGAAAAGGCATAGACACAAACAAACCACGTTTATCACAGAAATGGTGCCATCACCCTCAAACCACAATTCCTTTAGTGGAATAGGTGCGTGCACATAATCACATAACCATACTTTAACGTGAAAAGCAAGGGCTCATGCCAGACTAAGCTTACCATGGAAAGGCGCAAGTGATATAATGGATATGCAGTAAATGCATGCAATATATTCTCTGTACAATGCAATGGACATACTAGATGATGTAGTAGTTAGGAAGTGAAGGTACCTTACAGGGGCAATTGGCAACGACCTACCTCATGCTGCTGGGGACCTTTCCCTTCTTCTCGGTTGAACCATAGGTACTACTTTTCTCCCTGACTATGGTCGCAGCTTTCCCTATTCTCCAACAGGGTGACAGACTAGGTTGGTTCAGTATCCAGAATTGAGGCGCATACACATGCTATCTCAATCTAAGGGGTTGCCATATAGATTTCAAAATTTGAGGATATACCTGGTATTTAAACCGGACTTTAGCCTCGAAATCCACAGAACCTGCGTTCTAGGCACGAGCCATTCGAACTCTAGTTTCCACCGTCTCAGTTGGTCTCCTAGGAACTCACCGCAAACACAGGCAGGTGGCTATACCAGACCACCGGAAGTCGTTCGGGTACGACAAACACCAAAGTAATTGCACCTTTAGAGGATTTAAGGTCTCCTAGACCGAAGAGTGCACAAGACAATGTGATGCAGTGGGAATGCACAAAACAGTGCTATATAGGTGCACATGACAGTGCGATGCAGGGTGGATGCACAAGACAGTATGAGCGATGCGATGCACTAACAAGTGTGGGTAAGATGCACACGAAAGCGCGAACAATGCAATGCACTAACAAGTGCAGGTAAGGTGTGCAAGGAAGTGTGAATCAATGCAATGCACTAACAAGTGCAGGTAAGGTGCGAAAGAAAGTGCGAACACCTTCAATGCAAAAGATACAACCATTTTCTATGCAAGATGAGAGCATGTAATGAAATGCATAGGATAGCGCGATGCCAAGAAAGTCTTGATATGAAGCGCACAAAAGCGGTCGCGATCGTGAGAAAGCGAGTGAAAAAAGCAGTCGATCTGCAGAACGCGCCTGGCGATAAACTACACAAAAGCGGCGATCGCAAGAAAGCGCGAGTGTAAATCGCACAAAAGCGGTCGCGATCGCGCAAAGAGCGGAGTGTAAAGCGCACAAAAGCTCACGATCGCCAAAATGGCACGATAAAATGCATGCACAATGCAAGTCTTGGCACACAGCTCACAACACTACACTTTGTTTGTTTGCCACGCGGCTCACAACACAATATTCTGTTTATTCGGCACGCAGCTCGAAACACAGCACTCTGTTTATCTGGGCACACAACTCTTTTAGGCACACAGCTCATTCAGGCACACAACTCATTTCGGGCACGCAGCTCATTTCGGGCACATAGCACATTTCGGGGCACGCAGCTCATTTCAGGCACACAGCTCATCTTGGGGGCACACAGCTCATTACACAATTAATTTCGGGCGCATAGCTCATTTCGGGCACACAGCTCTTCTTGGGGGTACACAGCTCATTTTTCGGGGGCACATAGCTCATTTTTCAGGCACATAGCTCATTTTCTGGGCACACAGCTCGTTCTTCGGGCACACAGCTCGTTCTTTGGGCACACAACTCATTTTTCGGGCACACAGCTCATTTTCTGGGCACACAGCTCGTTCTTCGGGCACACAGCTCGTTCTTTGGGCACCAGCTCGTTTTCTGGGCACACGGCTCGTTCTTCAGGCACACAGCTCATTTTTCGGGCACATAGCTCGTTTTTCGGGCACACAGCTCGTTCTTTGGGCACACAACTCGTTTTCCGGGCACACAGCTCGTTCTTCAGGCACACAGCTCATTTTTCGGGCACACAGCTCGTTTTTCGGGCACACAGCTCGTTCTTTGGGCACACAGCTCGTTTTCTGGGCACACAGCTCGTTCTTTGGGCACACAGCTCGTTTTCCGGGCACACAGCTCGTTCTTTGGGCACACAGCTCGTTTTCTGGGCACACAGCTCGTTCTTTGGGCACACAGCTCGTTTTCCGGGCACACAGCTCGTTCTCTGGGCACATAGCTCATTTTTCGGGCACATAGCTCATCTTGGGCACACAGCTTGTTTTTCAGGCACATAGCTCATTCTTTGGGCACACAGCTCATTTTAAGACACCACGGCTAGTTTTACGGGCACCACGCTTTTTCTTGAACTGACTCATTTTCAAGCGCCACAACTCACTTGAGCGCACTCATTTTAAGGCACAGTTCATTTTTGGGCACATGGCTCATTTCGTTTCATTTTGAACACGCAACTCACACATTTCAATTTTGAACACGCAGCTCATTCTTAATTTTGAACACGCAACTCATAAATTTTCATTTCTGAACACACAGCTCAAACTTTTTATTGTGAACACGCAGCCCACATTTTTGAAATCTGAATGCACAGCTCGAATTCTTGTCGTGAACACACAGCCCACAATTTTGAAATCTGAACACACAGCCCATAGTTTTTGAAAGTTGAACATGTAGCCCAAACTCTTGATGGTGAACACATAGCCTACAGTTTTTGGAAGTTGAACACGCAGCCCAAACTCTTGATGGTGAACACACAACCCACAGTTGAAAGTTGAACACGCAACCCAAACTTTTGAATTTCTGAACACACAGCTCATTTTTTGATTATGAATACGCAGCACACACTTGTTTGAAAGTTGAACACGTAGCCTGAACTTTTGAATTTCTGAACACGCAGCTCATTTTTTGATTGTGAACACGCAGTACACACTCGTTGAAAGTTGAACATGTAGCCCAAACTTTTGAATTTCTGAACACGCAACCCATTTTTTGATTGTGAACACGCAGCACACACTTGTTGAAAGTTGAACACGCAGCCCAAACTTTTGAATTTCTGAACATGCAGCTCATTTTTTGATTGTGAACACGCAGTACACACTTGTTTGAAAGTTGAACACGTAGCCCAAACTTTTGAATTCCTGAACACGCAGCCCAATTTTTTGATTGTGAACACGCAGCACACACTTGTTTGAAAGTTGAACACGCAGCCCAAACTTTTGAATTTCTGAACACGCAGCCCATTTTTTGATTGTGAACACACAGCATACACTTGTTGAAAGTTGAACACGCAGCCCAAACTTTTGAATTTAGAACCATGACCCATTTTTGAATGTGAACACGCAGCACACACTTGTTGAAAGTTGAACACGCAGCCCAAACTTTTTGAATTTATGAACACGCATGACCCATTTTTGATTGTGAACATCAAAGACACACTTGTTGAAAGTTGAACATGCAGCCCAAAATTTTGAATTTCTGAACACGCAGCTTATTCTGAACATACAGGATGCGATGAGGAACTTGCAGAAGTTTGAAACAAACTCAGATGCCCGACATTTTCCATTTTTTCTCTTGCTTTGAAGTCTGGAACCTATATAGCTTCAGATAGGTCTTGGTTTTACTGTTCCCACATGACCTGGGTTGAACCCTGCGGTTTTTGAAAGAATAAAATCTTGTTTTGCACAAATGTGGAGAATGGCACGGCACTCTGAGCACAAAAACAAATCATTTTGAAATTGAGAAATGAGTTCTCGACCGGGTATTGAGTCTACGACTGAACACAGCGCACCATGACTCAACAATGGAAAACAAAGGTAAATAACCTAAAATCAACGGGATACACTTGGAACGACTCAAAGCAAGAATCGAGATAGACAAAACAAAAGACACGACAAATAGACGTGTTATAAAAATGAGAGACCTCTCAGTATGCGAGGAGCCAGTTTCTTCGGGTATTTGTTTCCCACCCTTTCTAATTTGTGATTCACACATCACTCGGCCCTTAGGCTCTATTTTTTTTGAAAAAGCCCTTTCCTCACTTTTCCTTTCAGCGCACATCTCTCCATTCTTCAATCTCTCATTTTTTTATCCCTCCCCTGGGTGGTTGATGGATAGGCAGGAAGTTGTGGCCTCTTGCCCCTGGTATTCTACCAGATTCTCTTTCTCCTGCGCATAGCTAGTGAGTTTCTCCCACCAAGAGGTTGCGCTACAACTGGGTGTGTAGTCAAATCTGCAGCTGACATCGGTTGACGATGCTGCTGGGGAGTTTGGACATGATCAGATCTGTCCAGATGAGGAAGCGAAACATCTTGATCCATTCCAGTTCGTGCTTCGCACTTGGCTTGATACCTCGTTACTTGGAGGATGAAAGAGCTTTTTGGCCCTTTGTTGTTAGCTTCAATTGTGCCTTTTTCTGGCAAGTATGTTAACAATGGGGAAAAGACAGAACACCTGACTTAACTGTGCCTCTAGTTCATTATTTTGACCATTTTTTTTGTTTTTGACGTTCTGCTAAAACAATTTTGACCAACATGAGAGTTAGATTAACATGCTTGTTCAACTTTTTGATTTGAAATCATGCAAGTCAGGCTATGAGCACTGAAAATTTTCCTTTTTTGGGTCCAAGAAATGGTCCAGTTTTAGAAAAATGGAATAATTTTCGAGAGAATTAGTCAACCTCATTAAAAATTCTCAAAAACTATTTTTGCAAATGGCCACTGCTCGACCAACGCAGAATTTACTTTTGAGATGCACAACCTCAGATCCAAAACAAATGGAAAATTGCCCCTTGTCTAAATGACACTGCATGGCAACTGAAAGTTGCCCCTAGTCTGAATAGCACCACAGCACTGCACGGCAACGAAAAGTTGCCCCTAGTCTGAATAGCGCCGCAGCGTATTGTAATCAGTCCTCAGAGTGACGATCACAACTGAACTCTCGGATATAGAGAAGGAAAAGATGATCAAAACCATTACATGGACACAATCGATTTGGAAATGTTTATGGCTGGACTTCGGAATGAAGTTGCCTACGTATCCCAAGCATGGGAATCAAGCCTTATGTAGTTCGGGTAAGGTACTCTTGGGTATTAACCTCTCCTTTTGCGCTTTAACTTTTGCCAAGGCTGCCCTTCTGGGTTTTCAACCTTGAGAGCTATGTTTTTCTTTTCTTTTCAATTCCTTTTCATTTCTTTTCTACTTTTTTCTTTTTCATTTTTTTCTTTTATTTTCTTCATTTTTCTCTTTTTTTCATTTTTTTCATTCTTTGCATTTTTCTATTTTTTGTTCTCTTTTTTCTTTTTCTTGCTCTAACTTTTACCTGGGTCGCCCTTCCAGGTTTTCGGCCCAGCGAGCCTCTCAAGGGTAAAAGTGTAGCTTTATCCATGTCAAATGGTTTTGAGATCCTGAAGTCATCTAAATCCAGGAGAATGGCTGCTGTTTGCTGACGATGTAGAAGTCCATTCAATGGAGGGTGAATTTGCCCCTAGTGTTGTGGATAGGAACTCGGTTGTGCTTCAACAATGTCTTCTTCTTTCCTCCCTTTCGGGGTTTGGCATTCTTACCGATCTTCATTAGCTTGAGTAACATCCCAATTTTTTGACTCTTCGAGCACCTTTGTCATTTTTGCCCCTAGTTCAAGAGGTGCCTTTGATCTAGCTTTGCAAGCTTCTTTTGATAACATCTGATCTTCTTGATCTGAGTTTCTTGCCCCTTAGTTCATGAGTGACTTCTGATTCGGCCACACAGGCCTTACATTGTGGTTGACCGTTGAACATTTTGAATCTAAGTTCTAGGTTTGAAAGCCAGGGGTTGAGTGTCGAGGCTGAGAACGATCCTAAGCTGCACAATCTCAAGAGCGATTCCACACAAGTCTTCGCAGGACGGCGCAAAACATTTTTTGAAATCTTTTAAGAAAGCGACTAATTGCTCGTGCGGAAGACAATGTAGAACCAATCTGGATCAAGCCAGGATCCTTCTCAGTTCTCACATTAACAAGCATGATATCAATCATTAAAGGCTTAGCATGCCTCTCTTTCTCTCAATTGATCAAGTTTTGCAAAACCTGAGGAATTCCTTTCTCTTCGTTTTCAATACGTTATTCAAAAAGTTTTAAAAAACTTAGGTCAAATGCAATGACTTTAAGGCATAGAAAAGCAACTGAAAAGCACTACCATTTCATTCAAATCCTCTGGCACAACTGGCGCAAGGCAGAAGTAAACACAAGTGTGTGAAAATCACTGCTGTTCATTCAAATCTATTGGCATTACTGGCTCCAAGGCAGAAATAGACTCAAAAGAAAATGAAAATACAAACGCAAAACAAAATGGTGATGCCCGAGGTAACACCCCCGGAATCACCCGACCTTTGTACAATAAGACTGACTCGATACAACCAGACAGACCCTACTGACTTAATATGAAAAAACTGACTTAATACAAAATGACAAGACTGACCCAATACCCAAGTCAGAAAGCACAAAAACTAGCATTTGCAAAATGCTCAAAATAGTGCGTGCCATACGCCACATCCGGAGTAAACTGAGCGCCGCCCGCAGGTGGTTCATCCCTCGATCACATCACATTATCCCCCACAAGTTCACTGATCAAGTGTCGATAGACTTTGCATGACCTGGTGCGGGGATGACCCTGTTGTCAATCAAATCTTGCACTTCGTGGCGAAGACGAAAGCAATTGTCGGTGCCATGACCGGTTTGTTGATGGTACGCACAGTACTGGGTAGTATCATGACCTGGTGAAAGATGAGCAGGGAGGGGTCGAAGCTCGAGGGGTTTAAGATGCCCATTTTCAGCAAGGATTTGAAGTGCTTTGGACAAAGGCATGTAGAGGGCATGGAAAGACCCTGCGACCTCGGGGTTGATACTTCGAGGTTTGTGGATTTTTCTCGGACGCATTGGCAAAAGGGTCGGCAGGTGCTGACTTGGTTTTCTGATTCTTTCCGAGTGCAGGGTTAGGATTGGAAGGAACTGTTCTGGTATAATGGTCCCTATCCCGATTTTCCCTCTGGCTTGAACTGCTCCCGGTCTCAGTGGGGAAGATGTCATCCACAGTCTTAGCCACAACTGTGAGTACTTGTTGCTTATTCAACCCCTCGGCTTTCAGAGCCTCACCTACTTGCTGAAGTTATTCATAGGGACTGGTGTCCACCTTTATCTTGTTCTTTCCACTAGCCTCAGCTTGGTGGAAGGTTTGGGTTGCTTGATCAGAGTGGAGCCTTTGTCATGACGCGAACCCGCCCCGTGGGTTAAGGACATAACCGGCCAGTAATCATGAGATTACCTACGGCCTCAAACCAAACCAAATGTATTTTAACAGAGTTGATGGGGGCCAAACAGAAGCAATTCAAAACTTTGTCCATAGAGTTGTGCTTACATGGCACATCAAAACAAACCATACATATATATATATTAATAACTCGCAACTGAAATACAGTGCTATAAGATTCTGTTCAAACATGATCATTCAAAACTAAGTCAACCTAAGGAACTATATACAGACATATACAAAACTTCGCCAACATGACAAAATACAAGTACATAACAAAAGGGCGAAGATGGGTCTCGTGCGTGAGACATAAGGGCTGACTTTCCAAAACCTATGTTGATCCACTTAGGCTTTACTGGGGCTGGGTCTGGACCTGGACCTCTCTTGGCTCACCTACAAACACATGAATGAGCGTGAGCGAAAGCCCAATGAATAATATCAAGTAAGAGAAGTGCTCACCTACAATAGATGGCCTTGGGCCCAATTCATTCATGTCAACTGGCCTTTGGCCTTTTCAAACTTTCATATCAGACTGGCTCTTAGGCCTGTATATCAGACTGGCTCTTAGGCCCTTCAAACTTTTCAGATCAAACTGGCTCATAGGCCTTTCAAACTTTCATATCAAACTGGCAGATAGGCCTTTCAGACTTTCATATCAAACTAGCACATAGGCCTTTCAGACGTTCAGATCAAACTGGCTCATAGGCCTTTCAGACTTTCATATCAAACTATGCCCACCATTCAAATTAATGAACTTTACAAAACTTACATAGAAGTAGCAATTGGACAATAGCATATGTTAGATATTACTCACAATGATCGGTTGATTGGTTCGCCCTGGAACTCGACCTTACACATGCCATGAACATAAAAGGGTCACTAACAATTCAATCCGTTCAAAATTCACATTTTCCTCTTTAAGCTTCATTCTTATCTCTTTAACTCATTTACAATGCTTAATGCATGCCTAAGAGTGTTTGCAAATGAAAGAGAACGGAAAACAGAACACATAATGCATTTTCAAAGTTTCAGAAAACAGGGTCCCCGCTCGAGCGTGGACTTCCCTGCTCGAGCGGACCCTTGAGGCCTGCAAAAGTACTCGATAGGTGAAAATTACACTCGATTGTGCATTATGGCGCTCGAGCGGAATGCCTCTCTACATAGCTCCCCGCTCGAGCGTACACCATGTCTGCAAAAAGTGCTGGGAGCATGAAATTCACGCTCGAGCGGTATTCAAACTTTCTGGAAATTCCTGAACTGTTCTTGGAGTTCAAATTCGATGTTCAAAGGTCTCAATTCAGGATTTTTGGCTCAAACTTCATATATTTATGTACTAACATGGTACAAACACCAAAACATATCATCATGGAGCTCAATTTCAAGAATTAAACACATGCATGTCTCAAATTGACACTAAACTCCATTCCATCATACACATTCATGCATTCAAAGCTCCTATCTTCACAAATTGTATATGCATGTGATTTATTCCTCTCATTCTCAACTTAGTTGGTACAAAAGATGACTATAACATGAGCTTTAACCAAACTCTACATGAATCATGTGTTTCAAGCCCAAACATGCAAATTCAAGGCAATTATATACATGCATGCATATATAGTCTTCCAATTCAACTAGACCAACTCAAATCATGCTCTTGATCACAAACAAGCCTTGAACTTACAAAATTACAAATTCAAACTTATAAATTCAAGGTCAATTACCTACCTAGAGGCTCAATTCTTCCAAGCTATAGCAAATTCTTGGGTTTAATCCTCCAATTCTCCAAGTTCTTGTCCAAACCTTCAATCTCCTACTCTCTCTTCCTCTAACCGACCCTCTCTTCTCCTCTTTGAATTTATGATCAGCCAAAATGAGGCCAAGGAGAGAGAGATTGAGTGTATAAAGGCCCTCGCTCAACCATTGTTTTAATATAAAACAATTGGGCCCTTAATTCATTAATTTTATTTGATTAATTTGATCCAAATCAATTTCTAATTAAATTTGACCATAGGCTCAAAAAATTATGCCAATCACAATGGTGCAATCAATTTCGGGTTCTGTGGCCGATAAGGCCTTCAATTTACTTTCCAAAGCAGATAATCAAACAGATATTCTTACGGTGAACATATAGAAATTGAAAACCACATATTTTCATATAATGGCACACAAAATCACATTAAACACCTAATCATACTCAAATTAAGGACCAATTAGCACATCACGGAACAGGGGTATCACAGTCTTCCCCCCTTTAGGAAGTTTGGTCCTCCAAACTTAATTTACCTTCGTCGGGAAACAAATGTGGATAATGTAGTCCCATTTCCTCCTCTTTTTCCCACGTAGCATCCGTCCCGTAGTGTTCTTTCCATTCCACTTTCACCATTGGGATGGACTTGCTTCTCAATTGTTTCACTTGTCGAGCAACGATTCGTTCCGGCCACTCAGCATATTCCATATTTTCATCAATAGCTACCCGGTGATAATCAATCACATGGAATGGGTCTCGGAGATAACCTCTCAACATCGACACATGAAACACATTGTGGATTTGCTCAAATCCCGGTGGCAAAGCAACTCTGTAAGCAACTGGACCAAGCCTTTCCAGAATCTGAAATGGCCCAATGTAACGGGGCGACAACTTGCCCTTCTTTCCAAACTTGACTTGGCCTTTCATTGGAGATACACGGATAAACACATGGTCACCAACCTCGTACTCAAGAGGTCTTCTCCGAACATCTACATAATTCTTCTGTCGGTCTTGAGTTGTTTTGAGCCTTTGCCGAATGATCTTGATTTTCTCAGAAGTGTCTAGCACAATTTCGGGCCCAAGTAAAGCTCTATCCCCGACTTCTGTCCAACAAATAGGTGATCTACACCTCCTACCATACAAAGCCTCGTATGGTGCCATACCGATGCTGGAGTGGAAGCTGTTATTATAGGCAAATTCTGCAAGTGGCAAATAGTCTTCCCAGCTCTCCTAAAAATCTAAGGCATACATTCTCAACATATCCTCCAAAGTCTGTATGGTCCGTTTTGATTGCCCATCTGTCTATGGGTGGAATGCAGTACTGAACCTTAGTTCTGTTCCCATAGCTTCCTGCAAACTCTTCCACAATCTAGACACAAATTTTGGATCTCTATCCGAAACAATAGATACCGGAACTCCGTGTAAACAGACAATCTCATCAACATAGATGGTAGCCAATCTGTAAGCAGTAAATGTAGTTTTGATAGGCAGAAAATGTGCAGATTTAGTCAGTCTATCAACTACAACCCAAATAGAATCCATACCTCGAGAAGTCTGAGGTAGGCCAACAACGAAATCTATAGTCACATGCTCCCACTTCCATTCAGGAATAGGGAGAGGTTGAAGTAGACCGCCTGGTTTTTGGTGTTCAGCCTTAACTTTCTGACACTGAAGACACTTGGACACATATTCTACAATCTCTTTCTTCATCTTAGGCCACCAATAAGTTTGTTTCAAATCCCGATACATTTTGTTGTTACCCGGATGCATAGCAAATGCGGATCTGTGAGCTTCATCTAAAACCTTCTTCTTTAGTTCCGGAATGTCTGGGACACATATTCTGTTCCGAAATCTCAACACTTCATTCTCAATGCTAAACTCCGCTTTCGGACTTGTCTCAAATTCAACAATCACTTTCTTGAGGAATTCATCCTCCTTCTGTTTCTGTTTGATTTCTTCAACAATCGCCGGCTCGGGTGTGATAGCGGCTATCAATTCGCCTTGTTCGCACATTACCACTTCGATTTCAGATTTCTCAAAATCCTGCAAAATCTCTCTCTGTTCAATAAGCAACCAAGCCATACTTCTTGTTGATTTTCTGCTCAAGGCATCAGCAACTGTATTGGCTTTCCTGGGGTCGTACTGAATCTTAAGATCATAGTCTTTTATCAATTCCAGCCATCTCCTCTGTCGCATATTCAACTCCTTTTGCGTGAGGAAGTATTTCAAACTTTTGTGATCCGTGTAGACTTCACACTTTGCTCCATATAGATAATGGCGCCAGATTTTCAAAGCAAAAACAACTGCAGCCAATTCTAGGTCATGTGTTGGATAGTTTTTCTCGTGCAGTCTTAACTGTCGGGAGGCGTAAGCAATAACCTTTCCATTCTGCATTAACACACAACCCAAACCTTTATAAGATGCATCACTGAAAATCACAAAAATTTCTGTACCTGAAGGTAGTGTCAAAATCAGTGTAGTGGTCAGTCTTGTTTTCAATTCATGAAAGGCTGATTCTCTTTCATTGTTCCACTTAAAAGGTTGTCCCTTGTGTGTTAGTTGGGTAAGAGGCACAGCTATTTTTGAAAAATCCTTCACAAACCTCCTGTAGTACCCAGCTAAACCCATAAAGCTGCGAACTTCTGTTACATTAGTCCTGTTTGGTAGAGCTGTGGGAAAGTGCTTATAGCTTACGCCTGACTTATAGCTTATAACTTTCAAATTAAGGCGATTTCCAGCTTATTCTTAAAGCATCTCCTGCCCCACTCAAAGAATAAGCTGATTTCTGACTTCCACAAAGCTATAATCTATAAGCTATAAGCTAAACCAAACACATCAAAATAGCTTAAATTAAGCTGAAAGCTGAAATAAGCTGTAAATAATTTTGCCAAACAGGCACATTGGTTGGTGTAGGCCAATTCACAATTGCCTCTATTTTCTGTGGGTCTACTGAAATCCCTTCCTTGTTGATTACATGCCCTAAGAAAACAACTTCATCCAACCAAAACTCACATTTCTTTAGTTTAGCAAACAATTTCCTTTCCCTAAGTATTTGCAGGGCAGTTCTCAAATGCTGTTCATGTTCAAATCTATCTTTAGAGTATATCAAAATGTCATCAATAAAGACTACGACAAATTCATCAAGGTAGGTCTTAAAAATACAGTTCATTAAGTCCATAAATGCTGCCGGAGCATTAGTCACTCCAAACGGCATAACAAGAAACTCAAAATGACCATACCTTGTTCTAAACGCTGTTTTCTCAACATCTTCTGCCTTTACTTTCAATTGATGATACCCGGACCTCAAATAGATCTTGGAAAACACCTGTGATCCCTGCAACTGGTCAAATAAATCATCAATACAGGGTAGGGAGTACTTGTTCTTTATTGTTACCTTATTCAGTTCCCGGTAGTCGATGCACAAACACAAAGTTCCATCATTCTTTTTCACAAATAATACTGGTGCACCCCAAGGCGAAGTGCTAGGTCGGATAAACCCCTTGTCAAGCAGGTCTTGCAACTGTTCTTTCAATTCTTTCATTTCAGCGGTAGCCATTCTGTAGGGAGCTTTGGAAATAGGTTGGGTGCCTGGCACAGTCTCAATTGTAAACTCTGTCTCCCTGTCTACCAATTCCCCTGGCAACTCATTCGGAAACACATCCGAAAATTCTCTAACAATAGGGATATCATTCAATTCAACATTCAGAGATAGTTCAGTCAACACATAGCACAAATAACCCTGGCACCCTTTCCTGATTAGTTTACATGCTTTTATTGCAGATATCAAATAGGGTGGACGCACTACCCCATTTCCCACAAACACATTTTCTTTCTGTTCTAGTGGTTTAAACACAACTCGTTTTGTCACACAATCAATGGTGGCACAATACTTGGTCAACCAATCCATGCCTAAAATTACATCAAAATGCCTAAAGTTCAAGGGCAACAAATCTACATATAGGATAGCGTCCTCAACACGCATTTCACAAAACCGGTATATAGATTCACACAATACAAACTCCCCAGATGGAGCAGACACACATAGTAGATATGGCAGTGGTTCTAAGGGTCTATTTAGTCTAGATGCAAATGCACATGTCACAAAAGAGTGTGTGGATCTGAAGTCAATTAACACAAAAGCATCGTGATTACAAATAGAAATAGTACCTGAGACAACTGCATTGGCATTTCGTGTATCGCCCGGAACAAGTGCAAAAACTCTCCCCTGTCTCACGGTATCCCCAGTGGTAGCAGATCTCAAAGTGTTTCCTGGCTTTGGGATCGATGCAGTGGAACTAGCAGCTTTCTTTCCTCCATTTTGATTACAATCTCGGGCCATGTGCCCTTGTTTACCATACTTGAAACAGGCCCCTGACACACGGTAACAAACCCCACGGTGTCTTTTGCTGCAAATGTTGCACATGGTAGATGTGTCTTGGGAAGAATTCGAGGTGTTTGACGAGCCCGTGTTTTGCTTTTTCAGAAACTTCTTCTTTGAAAAGAAGCCTTGTCTTTTGTTACCTTTCCATTCTGTTGTTGGCTTGACTTGTCTAGCTATATTGGCCTCTGATATGATGGCCTTGTCTAGCACTCCAATGTAGGTTTCTAACTTTAAGTCATTCACTCTTTCAAGGATGTCACTTCGAAGCCCACTTTCAAAATGTCTCACCTTCTTATAATCTGTATCAATCACATGTGGCGCAAACCTAGCCAATTCAGTGAATTTGGCCTCATACTCAGCCACTATCATACTGTCTTGCTTTAATTCCATAAATTCTGCCACTTTCCTATCCCGAACACACTGCGGGAAGTACTTGTCCTAGAAAATTTCCAAAAATTTTGCCCAGTCAGCATCTTTGTAACTCTCACGCATTAACATCCACCATCTTCTTGCTTCATCCTCTAGCATAAAGATAGCTAGAAGCACTTTCTGTGTCTCCGAACACGGGAACACTTCAAATAGTTTTTCGATCCCGAGAACCCAAGCTTCAGCTTTCAAAGGATCTAGTCCGCCATGGAACTGTGGTGGTTTTATTTTCTTGAACTCTTTGGTGAGGGCTATGATTCGGTCATCATTCTTATTATTTGGCACAGGAGGAGTCGGAGGCAGAGGTGGAGGATGTGGCTGTTGCCACTGTTGTTGCCATTCTTGTTGTTGCCTCAATGACTCTGCCATTTCCTAAATCAGTCTCTCCATTCTATCCAGTCTGGTGGTAGTAGACTCTTCTATCTCATCACCCCTTGTCCTCACCATCTGATTAGACTTGCATTATAATTTATACAGAAAGTTCACAAATATGCATATAGCAAGAGCACACATATTCAATCAGTTGTAATGCAAGTAAATCACAAATTATAACACATAGTTGTTCGTATTAAAATAGTTAAGCACATTCTCAATGCTTTCAAATTCATACTTACGAATGCATCTTAGATCTTTTCTAGACGCTTATTGCTCCTTTGGACAAGTGTGTGAGTTATTAACTCGTGCTCTAATACCACTTTGTCATGACCCGAACCTGCACCGTGGGTTAAGGACATAACCGGCCAGTAATCATGAGATTACCTACGGCCTCAAACCAAACCAAACGTATTTTAATAGAGTTGATGGGGGCCAAACGGAAGCAATTCAGAACTTTGTCCATAGAGCTGTGCTTACATGGCATATCAAATCAAACCATACATACATATATATATATATATATATTAATAACTCGCAACTGAAATACAGTGCTATAAGATTCTGTTCAGACAGGATCATCCAAAACTAAGTCAACCCAAGGAACTATATACAGACATATACAAAACTTCGCCAACATGACAAAATATAAGTACATAAGAAAAGGGCGAAGATGGGTCTTGTGCGTGAGACATGAGGGCTGACTTTCCAAAACTTATGTTGATCCACTTAGGCTTTACTGGGGCTGGGCCTGGACCTCTCTTGGCTCACCTACAAACACATGAATGAGCGTGAGGGAAAGCCCAATGAATAATATCAAGTAAGGGAAATGCATTGAAACATTATACAACAGACGGCCTTGGGCCCAATTTATTCATGTCAACTGGCCTTTGGCCTTTTCAAACTTTCATATCAGACTGGCTCTTAGGCACTCAGATATCGGTACCGCTCTTAGGCCCTTATATATCGACCAGCTCTTAGGCCCTTCAAACTTTTCAGATCAAACTGGCTCATAGGCCTTTCAAACTTTCATATCAAACTGGCACATAGGCCTTTCAGACGTTCAGATCAAACTGGCTCATAGGCCTTTCAGACTTTCATATCAAACTATGTCCACCATTCAAATTAATGAACTTTACAAAACTTACATAGAAGTAGCAATTGGACAATAGCATATGTTAGATATTACTCACAGTGATCGGTTGATTGGTTCGCCCTGGAACTCGATCCTACACATGCCATGAACATAAAAGGGTCACTAACAATTCAATCCGTTCAAAATTCACATTTTCCTCTTTAAGCTTCATTCTTATCTCTTTAACTCATTTACAATGCTTAATGCATGCCTAAGAGTGTTTGCAAGTGAAAGAGAACAGAAAACAGAACACATAATGCAATTTCAGAGTTTCAGAAAACAGGGTCCCCGCCCGAGCGTGGACTTCCCCGCTCGAGCGTGGACTTCCCCGCTCGAGCGGACCCTTGAGGCCTGCAAAAGTACTGGATAGGTAAAAATTACGCTCGATCGTGCATTCTGGCGCTCGAGTGGAATGCCTCTCTACATGGCTCCCCGCTCGAGCGTGAACTCTCCCGCTCGAGCGTACACCATGTCTACAAAAAGTGCTGGGAGCATGAAATTTACGCTCGAGTGGCGGTTTCCTCGCTCGAGCGGTATTCAAACTTTCTGGAAATTCCTGAACTGTTCTTGGAGTTCAAATTCGATGTTCAAAGGTCTCAATTCATGATTTTTGGCTCAAACTTCATATATTTATGTACTAACATGGTACAAACACCAAAACATATCATCATGGAGCTCAATTTCAAGAATTAAACACATGCATGTCTCAAATTGACACTAAACTCTATTTCATCATACACATTCATGTATTCAAAGCTCCTATCTTCACAAATTGTATATGCATGTGATTTATTCCTCTCATTCTCAACTTAGTTGGTACAAAAGATGATTATAACATGAGCTTTAACCAAACTCTACATGAATCATGTGTTTCAAGCCCAAACATGCAAATTCAAGGCAATTATATACATGCATGCATATATAGTCTTCCAATTCAACTAGACCAACTCAAATCATGCTCTTGATCACAAACAAGCCTTGAACTTACAAAATTACAAATTCAAACTTATGAATTCAAGGTCAATTACCTACCTAGAGGCTCAATTCTTCCAAGCTATAGCAAATTCTTGGGTTTAATCCTCCAATTCTCCAAGTTCTTGTCCAAACTTTCAATCTCCTACTCTCTTTTCCTCTAACCGACCCTCTCTTCTCCTCTTTGAATTTATGATCAGCCAAAATGAGGCTAGGGAGAGAGAGATTGAGTGTATAAAGGCCTCCACTGAACCATTATTTTAATATAAAACAATTGGGCACTTAATTCATTAATTTTATCTGATTAATTTGATCCAAATCGATTTCTAATTAAATTTCACCGTAGGCTCCAAATATTATGCCAATCACAATGGCGCAATCAATTTCGGGTTCTGTGGCCGATAAGGCCTTCAATTTACTTTCCAAAGCAGATAATCAAACAGATATTCTTACGGTGAACAGATAGAAATTGAAAACCACATATTTTCATATAATGGCACACAAAATCACATTAAACACCTAATCATACTCAAATTAAGGACCAATTAGCACATCACGGAACAGGGGTATCACAGCCTTGTTGTTGTCGACCTGTCATTGCCGGAGCTTGAGACAACTTCCGGTTGGCTGAGCTCAATTACAATTCGCCCTAGTAGCGGGGGCTCTTGCAGTATGAAATTACCGGCATACGATGCAGTTGGTGGCGGGGTCGACATTTCATGGGCTAGATCAGCCACAGATCTTTGAAGGTCGCCAATCATTCCCATCAGCTCAAAGGTAGTGGGCTCACGGGTTTGAAATAACTGGGGTTCCCAGATCGGATGTGTGGCAGGCGACCTGGGCGGGTGTGGTATCTCAACATCGGTCTCATCCTACAAATTGATTCCTTGGTTTAGTGCGGCTGCCATAACCGTAATTTCCTCTTAATTATGGGTCGTCATAAGTGGTGTAACTTGTGACTGACGAATCTGATGAATCAGTGAGTCTTTTCCTGCTTTGCCTCAGCAAAGGAGAACTCTGGTTGCTCTGAACTGAATCTCTGAGCCCCCTTGTAAGAGAAAACAGGCAGCATCTCAGCCCAATTTCATTAGAACTGACGTAGGCATAGCTAAATAACTATACTCTACTACTGATCACTGTTCCCCAAAATCACTGCCCCAAATCTGAATCTGATACCCACAGGTAAAACTGATTCCCAAATATTGATACTGATGCCTGTAGGCCTGATGCCCAGGTTTGCAAACTGATACATGCATTTCTGTAGAGACACACTCTAAAAGCACATAGCACGCAAGTAAGAGCCAAAACACCCCTATGTTGGGGTAGGGTTTCCTTGTCCTATTTTGTCAGGAGCTAGGGTTTCACTACGCACACAGCGGTTTCAAACAACCTATGATCGGGTAAGCAATCTGTCCTAGTTTGGAATAGTCACTACGGATTCCGAATATGCACTAGGTCGAATGGTCAAAAAGGGTGCCCCGGTAAAAATCGGGGTTTGTGTTCCCATCGTGGTAGAGCCCGTAACCGGTCAGCCTTATGGTACGCAACCTCTGGCAAACCGTTCAGGAATAGCAGATGGAAAACACGGTGTCCTAGGCGCACCAATGCACATGCAATGCAAAGAAACACATAAGTGCAAACAAAACAAGATATCATGAGTTCGAGTCAAGTTCTTTAACTCCCCAGCAGAGTTGCCAAAAACTGTAGACGTCCCCGAACATCCCGGGGAAAATCCCGTTTTGTTCACTTTGGCTCACTACAGTTCGAACTCAATGTCACGGTCCTGTATCTAATCTCGTAGAGTGCAATGCAAGACCGATGAATCATCAAAGAGTCCAAATCCGGCAAATCGTTTTTGAAAATAGATTTTTTTTTGAAAGAAGTGCCAAACATGGACTGCTTTGCCAAATACAGAGTCGCCACCTAAATATTTTATTTTGGGGGAATTTAGGAAACCCTGACTCGTTGCCTAAGGCCACGTGTCTATCATCACCAAAGTTGCCTTGGCTCGGGAACTTGGGTACGATTGGAGAAGGTCACTTCGTGAGCACCCCCACTCGCCCGATCAAAGATCGGCCTCTATTAACCATGATATCGAGTTTTGAAAACAATATGAGCTCTTATTCTGGTTATTAGCCTAGAATTACTATGTGATGCACACAGTATACAAGTACAGACTGGATTATCTAAGTTGGAACAAAACATCGTATATCCGTTTGTTTTGAAAATGGATTGAAGTTTGCTACTTGCAAGTAGGCTAAAACATGGGTTTCGACGAATTATTCCAACTCAAGCAACCCAACCTTCACCAACAGGCATTCAGGCAGTTATATCACATAAGCACATAGCCTCATGGCAAGCATGCTATCATGACAATTACTCACACACATGCAAGGATGCTAAAGCATAAATACTCACCGAGTACTCCGAGCGAAAGAAAGAAGCTAATTAGAAAACATGCATGAATCCTAACTATACTGAGATGTCTAATGCAACACATGCAAAAATGCAACTACAATAGGCTCGGCTATTCTAAGATGGCATATGAAATGCAACAATCAATACATGTATTCAACTTGAAATTGAAATACAATGCAGTTAGCATGATGCGCCGAGCTCGGTGCATGCAATACAGATGAATGAATGCAAGCATGCGAACATATAGATGCTAATTGAAACATGCCCTAAAACTAGCCATCATAAGTTGGTAAATAAAAGAGAGAAAGATGTGGGGTTGGAAGACATACATCACACACACACACACTTATTACAACATTGCCCTCTCTCAGAGGGTCCGAATAAATAATTAACTACTCTAGCTAATTAAATATTACAAAACCCTAATTAATTAGCAAATTAACTAAGAAACAAAATAAACTAGTATGCAGATCTATGGACCGCCTCAGCTCTGTTCCGAATGATGAAAGATGCATGCATGCTCGAGTCGCCTTGTCGGGAAATTCCTCGCGGTGCCCCGATTTGCCTCTGTTTGCAATTGATCCCGGAATATTGTACAAAGCTCTAGAAGGCTGCTGGTTTCTGGTTTGCTGCAACAGAGAGCAAGAAAGGGGCATGGCAAAGAATTTTCAACACATGTGCGCACGACCACTCTCCCCGTCATTGCATAAGCTCTAGGGAGTGTAGTCCTCGATCCTTGTGCCATCAATCACGCATCTCGATGCATAATGGCTGAGGAGTCGAATTGCACGACTCAATGTGAAATGAATGCACATATAAACACAACAAGGCCTAAACTTGATCATGGGTAATCCGGAGTGTCGGCGATCGAAAATTGAGGCACGTTTCGTCACTTTGAGTACGAAACGCCCCTCATTTCCCGTCTTTGGACTAACCCTACTCCAAACACAATGCAATGAGATGGCATACACAATGTGACTAACATGCAACCTTAAATGCAATACAACCTAATCATGCTGGCATGCGAGGGATGATATGCACACATGCAACCTAGCATAGGCAATGCTATGGACTAAAATGGCATACACAATGCACATGAGCTACATGGCATACACAGTGCACACATACGAAGATGGACATAAACAAAGGCATAATCAAAGCATACACAATACGATGGTCAAACATGCAACAACATGAACCAAATGGCATACACAATGCAAGGTAGACTGAAACCAATATGAGTGGACCTCAGCCACACTCAAATTAGTGGCCATTCATGGTGAAATTAAGGGCAAGAACACTCATGCAAACATTCCCAATGCAAGGGACCGATCCTAAGGCACCAAATGAAACTTTATCAAAGCATGGCAAAGGATGAAATATGGCATACAAACACACATTTTCCAGCTCTGGAACATGATGCACCATGGTCCCGAATCATGCAAATATGTCACCCAATACATGCTAGATGGCCCGAATACTGAAACTAGTGAAGCGGATTACACTAGAGGTACACAAAGCAATGCATAAAGGAAAAAAACCAACCCCAAAATGACCCTAGGCAGGTCCAAGACAGTGGGAAAATGGCCTAAAATGATGGCTCAACATGCATAGAAATAAAGCTCACACAATGGTCTGAAAACGAGGCATTTATGCACAACTCTCAAACGCATTTAAAGAGTGGAAAACATGGGAATATGGCATGCATATAAGCTTTGAAGTATGATATACAATGGCCCCAAAATATGGAAACACCTCAACACAAGCATGCAATAGGCCCTAAAACTCAAAGCTAGGCAAGGGTATTGAACTACAATCATGCATAGCAAGCATTATTCGACCATGAGGCATAAAAACAGAGCTAATGCAGTCTAAAACATGCACAAAATCAGTTTAAGGTATGGCCAAAAAGTGCTAGAACCAAGGACCAAAATAGCATGCAACATAAGCTAGTAAAGGGGATTTGCACTACAAGTATGTGAGGCAATAAAGAGGCTACCAAACCAGCAAAGTCACAGGTATGAAATTCCAAATAAACCCCAAAAACCCACTGAAACATGGTCTATGCATGCAAGAATGATAGGCTCCTTTGATAGGCTATAAAGAGGGTTGTTCTACACATGCAAGAGGACACCTAATATGGAAAAACCACTTCTAGACAGAGGTCATCCAGGTCCTAAAACTCACTGAAAAGGGCCTAAAATGAGGCTAGGAAGCATGCAAGTAAAGACTCCTTTGAAAGGCCATGAAGAGGGTTACTGTACACATGCAAGAGGGACACCTAATATGGAAAAACCACCTCTGGAAAGAGGTCATGCAAGTCCTAAAACCCACCAAAAATGGCCTGAAACATGCTCAAGAAGTTGTAAATATAGGCCCCTTTGTTAGGCCAACAATGCTAGAAAACAAGACAAGGGTTGAGAGGGTCACCTCTCTCTGATTTTGGGGCTCAAAATAGTATGCTAGCCACTGAAAATCCACTAGATTTGAATGGCTAGAAGGCCAAACAAAGCTCACTTCAAAGGCCTAGATGCATGGCTCAAAACAAGGTGAAAACAAGCATGCAAGGGGGTAGATGACCCCCAACAGAAAAATGACCTTAAACACACTTCAAGAGGAGCTCAAAATAAGACTTTTTTCAGTTTATGACAAAGCCCAAATATGCTTGAAAATAGAGCTAGGACATGAAACAAAATAAGGACCAAAAGAGGGAACTAGTGTATGACCCTTGTAGCACAGCAAGACAGCAAGCTCTGGACCAAGAAACCAGCTCCTCAAGCTCTGAAAACAAGCTCCAAGGACCTCCAAGCAATGGTGGAAGTGTGTGGTTGTGAGATGGTGTGTGAAGGGCCAAGAACAAGGCTCTATTGAACCTAAAAGAGAGAGATATAGAAGGAGATATGTGTATGTATGCTCCAGCAACTTCTAAACCCCTGCAAAGGAAGGGAGGCCCTTCCTTTATAGAGAAGAGAGGCCAAAGCTTCTCTTGGAAGCTAAAAACCAAGAATAAACATCCTCCATACACGTGCATGGAGGATGTAGCAAATGCCTCCCAGCTGGCACAATTGGAAGCAACTCAGTGAGACAAAGCTACAGGGAGCTGGCCGACCGGTTCATGTGGTCGGCTGACCACTTGCCCTGGTCAGTCGACCAAGTTCAAAAGGGTCAGCTGGTCGGTGGCCTCCTAGGGTGGTCTCCAAGGTGAAAGTAAGCTAGTGGTGGTATGGGAGACCAGTAAATGTGGCTCAAAACAGAGGGAGACTAGTTTCCCGACAAGAAAACCGGCTGGAGGAGAGAGAAAAGGTCTCCAAAAGAATTTCTGGTCTCGCACCCTTCCACCACCTTCCAAACATGGAAAACAAGGTCCATACCAAAAATGAACCAAGACGGATGCAAAACGAGGGTTCGGGGGCCAAAACGCAATGGGTGCCCCAAGCAGCCATTAAGCATCGAAGGCGTCACGACCACGAAGGTGGTCTCCTGCCACTGATGTCCCTCTAGAGAGAGAAACAAGGTGTGTGCCAAAAACTAGAGCAAGCGGAGAAAGTTAAGCGGTCGAACCGAGGTGCACTACGACGGCTCAAAACCTGGCCCGGTCTTCAAACGGGAAGAGTGGTCTACGACCACGAAAAGTAGCCTATGGCCACTGAGAGATGGTCTACGAGACCTCTCCCTCCCTTCGGGAAGAGAAAACAAGACCTGGTTCGCAAACCGAGGCAAAGCACAAAAGGGTCCCGAGGTTCGGGGGTAAGGCTCTCAGTCGAAACTCTGAAACCTTAAAACGAGCACAACATGCGTAATCACCAAGCGCTCAATCGATGACGTCTAAGTCTTAAGGTCAATAAAAATTGGGGTGTCTACACCTTTCCTCTTAGCTATCAGTTTACGCATATTTTTCGGCCCTCGCTCCAGGGCCTATAAAGGAGCTCCCCTTTGTTATCCCTTACTCGTGACGGTACGATGGTCGGTGTCAGCGCTAGAGTCATGAAACCTTTGCCTTCTTTCACCATTACTTTGATACTGTGGCCAACCACGAGGTAACCCGAAACTCACAGTTATCTTTGCTTTACTACTGTTCTGATTCATACTTTGGCAACTGAAGGCGACTAACAATCTGTACATTCTCTGCATGCAGATCACGTGGCAGCCTTGGGCAATGATGCCGGCCGGGGTGAGGGACCAGTATGTGAGAGTTTGGGGCACATCTCACTTTCGGATTCTGCTGGAGGGCCTAGTCTTTCGAACTTGGTTTTTGAGCGAGAGATTCATACGCTAGACTGTGGGCTTGCCTGATCTAGTCGTTCCGATGCCACCCACAGTGTCTATGGAGGTAGTGGATAGCCTACCTGTTGACGCAGTCATACAATTCATGGTAGGCGTAGACGCTAACTTCTTCAGAGGAGAGGGAGATTCATCCAGACCCATCTCATGCATCCTCTGACGGGCACTCACGCAGGTGAGGGAGTAGGGGCTCCTGTGGTAGGCGAGACAACTCGGGCAACCAGGGCCCATACTAGAGGGGCTCCCTTGTTGAGCAGACTGGGACTGCTTACCAGATTCTAATTGAGCCGGTAGAGGCTGGGCACGAGTATGTTGGAGTTCAAGGCACATTTCAGGTATGGACCACATTTTACATTTTGCACCCCACACTTCCATTTTAGATATGTTTATCCTAGACATTAATCATCCAAATACACTTGCAAGCATCTATAGAGTGTACAGGGAGCCTTATCGAGCTGGTCGCTTCTCTAATGGGCAAGGTACAGAGGAGGGAGATGCTACTTGGTCTCCACAGTATCCAGGTAATTTCTTTCAGTTCAGCATGTATTTCATTACTAACTCTGTTGTGCACTACATTACCATATTCTCACTGATACATTAGCATCTCCACTGTAACCTTTCCCAAACTGTACTGATACATTGCATTGGCACACTGTACTCACACACTATAACATTGTACTCATGCAATACAACATTTGTTTTCTGCATGGTGCTCACTCTACTATACTCTATCCTGTAACTATACACACTGTATCTAATATGCTGACAACTATTTTTTTGAGATTCCATCTGTGCCGAGGACACCAGCGGCGGCAGCAGCACTAGTATCGGCAGTACCTCCTCTAGCAGGAGGCGAGAAAGGCAGACCCCAGTACGTAGCTGAGGTGAGCGTCGCAGTTAAGGTGGGGATAGAGGCCTTTGAGGCTAAAGCAGTCCCTCAGAGCCTCTTTTGAACGACAATGATGTTGAGACTAATGACTCCGAGGAGACAGTGAGTCAACATGTTAAGTCATTTGAGAGTGGAGATGATGATGCTGACTCGAGATCCGAGAGTGGATGTGACGCTGAGGCCGACTCTGAGGCAGGAAGCGGAGATGATATCGACTCCGGTTCAGAGCTTGATTCTGATAGTGGTACTGATGGAGACAGTGCCCCCGAGTCCCCTCCGAAAAAGAGGATGAAGAGGGCCTCTCGAGCCTGAGGCGACTGGTGCTAATTTTTCTTTTGTAGTTTTTGCTTAGTTTCTTTTAGTTTTGGTAGTTCAGCACATGTATAACTTCAAATAGGTTTTACTTATGCTTTTGAAACTTGTACTTCTTTTTGTAAAATCTATGATCGGAATAAAACCTTTGCAGCTTTTATTTTTTTATTTTTTATGAAAAGAGTTTTGATTCTATAATATGAGCATTACACCATGAGTAACTTTTGGTCCTTCAGCATGAACACTGCACCACGAATAATATAGTTATATGAAACAGAACATGCAAATTGAAATCGAACATGCTTGCATTGGAATAATGTTCTTAAACGGATAATGAGCCGACTAACGACAAAAAAAAAAAAAAAAAAAACTCGATAAATAAAGCAATAACTTGATAAACAAAGCAACAAAACCAACTATACACACTTGCGAAAACCAAAAGACTTAAAACAAGACCAAATAACACCAAGATCAAGACTAAAACTAGGCTGCCAACACTGCCCAGCACACAAGTGAATGGTAGGCCAGAAGAGGGAGTTGCCGGCCATAAAAGGGAGGTTGCCGGCCAGGAAAAGAGGCCTGCCGGCCACCAATGTGAAAAACCATCAGAAAGCTGACAACTGGCCTCCACTATAGCCTTATCTTCTACAAAAAGTCTTCCTTCATTATTTCTTCTCCAAAACTTCATTTCAGCTACTATTTTTTTCACAAATGGAGCCATTTCTTGCTAAGAAACTCACAGATTAGATAGTCACTTCAGACAGCACGGAAAAGGTAAATTTTTAGGATTTAAGCATAAACGTGCTTTTTTCGTTGAGCCATACTCCACTTTGTTTTTCATTCCTCCATGCTGCGGTTCGATGCTGGGACCTAATTACGCATGTCTTTCGCTTCAGAGCACAAGAAATATGCCTGACTCTTGAAGAATTTCAAGCACTAATGGAATCCCAGCGCGATGAGGAAATCATACTTCTGTCCCGTTTTGGCCATGCCTTAGCCTTGGGACGGATGTGAGGGTTTACTTTACACGAAGTTCGATCGTTGGCCCACGACGGAGAACTAGATGTACCCAGCCTGATTGATCAATTTTTTGACATTGGTGACTGAGGCGACCTCCTCTGGTGAGGTTTTCGGCAACACGCCCTCTACTTATGTATGCTTGCACATTATCTTCTCACCCCTAGTTTTGATGGAGTCAATATCAAGTTGATTGAGGTAACCTAACACCTGAAAGAAGGTAAGAGTTACATTGGTTTGGTCTTGGCCAAGACCTTGATGGATTTGGATGCTTTTCACCAACAAGAGACCACTAGGTTTGTGGGGAGTCCACTACTACTCCAGGTATTGTTTCCCACCTTATCTCATATATATTTCTCACATCACTCGACATTCACACTATATTTTCTCTCAGAGCCCTTTCCTTACTTTTCTCTCAACATACATCTCTCTATTCTTCAGTCTCTCTTGTTTTTCATCCCTTCCTAGGTTTAGTTGATAGACAAACTGAAGGTGATGGACTCTTGCCTAATTTACTTAGCTCGAACGTACTTTTCTCACCAATGCCTAGTGGACTTCCCCAATGAAGGATGGTGGTGCAACTGGATGTGCCACAAGTCTATAGCCAATATAGTTTGGCATTGCCCCTGGCTTGGCTTAGCTGAGATGAGCTACAACATAACCCGACAATTGGGTATTCAGTTGATTGGCCTCACACACTGTGTATTCTATTTCCCCTTTCCATTCAGACGCCAATTCGGGCATGATCAGACTTGCCCAGAGAAGGGGGTGGAATACCCGGCTCCATTCCCAATTCGTGCTTCACACTTGGCTAGATACCTCACTGCTTCAAGTACGAGAGAGCTTCTGGCCCCTACCCCTAGTTTTAGTTATGCCCTTTCTGGCGAATGCTTGGCTTGGCTCAAGGACGAGGCACAAACTGGACCAAGTTTAGTTGCAGGGACTTCCGCCAGCATGAACGGAGGGCGCATGAACACTTGACTCATGTGCCCCTAGTTTTATTGCTTTGATATTTCTTTTCAAGTTTTTATAATGTAAAAGCAACTTCAATTTGTAGCAAAGAGTTGGAGAATGTATTAGATGTTGAAATTAATAAAATTAAAGTTGTGAGTATTAAAAATTTTCCTTTGGTCCCAAAAAATGGTCCAAGTTGTAAAAGGGTAAAATTTTGAGAAAAATCAACTTTTATTAAAACTTTTCAAAACTATTTTCGAAAATGATCACCACCTGACACGCATAGAAACGATTCTCAAGATGTACAACCCCAAATTGGAAGATCATAACCGCCCCTGATTGAATACCACTTCTGCTATACATTGTACAATGATTCTTCTTCTCAAAACAAAGATCACAACCAAACTACAAAGATCATAACCAAGCTTATAAATAACGAACAAAAATGACCTAATCAAACAAATGGACAGGACAGTTGAGTTGGCGATGATTACAGCTGAACTTCAGGATGAAGTTGCCTACGTATCCCAAAGATGAGAATCAGGTCTTACGTAGTTCGATTCATATTCACTCAGGTTTTAACTCTCTCCTTTTGCGTTCTAACTTTTTCCAAAGTCGCTCTTTAGGATTTTCAACCTTGCGAGCTCAGTTTTTCTTTATGTCTAATTTTTCATACTCTAACTTTTTCCTCGGTCACCCTTTCGGGTTTTCGGCCTAGCGAGTCTCTCAAGGATAGTATTTCTTCAACTTGTCTATGTTGATCGACTGTGAAAACTCCAGGCCATCTAAGTCCATGAGAATAACTGCTCCACCCGACCAGATAGCTTTGATGATGTAAGAACCAGTTCAATTGGGTCTGAACTTGCCCCTAAGGTCATAGATGGGAGCTTGGTTGTCTTTCAACACCATGTCTCCTTCTTTGAGATTTCGGGACTTAAATTTTTTGTTAAAAGCCCTGGAAATTCTGAACTGGTAGCCTTGGACATGATACAATGCTTTCAGCCTTCTTTCATCAAATAGCATCAGCTCGTCAAATCTACTCCGTTGCCAATCTGCTTATGCTATCTGACACTCTGCCATAACCCGCAACAATGACACTTCAATTTTAATTGGCAAAATAGCCTCTATCCCATAAATAAGAGAATAAGGGGTTGCCCCGGTAGATGTTCGAATTGAGGTTTTGTAGCCCCAGAGCGCAAACAACAATTCATCTGGCTAGTCCTTGTAAGTCTCTACCATTTTCTGCAGAATTCTCTTAATATTTTTGTTTGCAGCCTCGACAGCTCCATTGGTTTGTGGCCTATAGGTTGATGACTTATGGAAAGCCACATTATATTTCTCAAGCAAATCTATCACCTCTTTCTTAAAGTGCATCCAATTATCGGAGATAATCTCATTGGGCACCCCATACCTATAGATGATGTTGTTCTTGATAAAGTTAGCCACGTGCGACGCCTTTAGCATGGAGTACGACTAGGCTTCTACCCATTTGGTGTAACTGCGCTGATAACATCTACTTCCCAAATAGAAAATGGCCATGGTGAAGTCATGTTGTAGAGTTTAGATGGCGGTATGTTCATGTAATTGGCATGAATCTGGCACTTGTGGCATCGCCACACAAAACCAATACAATCCTCTTCCATAGTTGACCAATAGTAGCCTTGTTTAATGATTTTCTGAGCGAGCATCACACCGGACTCCGACTCTTGAGCTAACATACACCCCGTGGTTGAGTTTGTCACTGACAAGTACAAGATCAGTGGTTTTCCTTGTTCTGGCGGTGATAACACAAGCGGATTCTGCAGGTATTGCTTAATCTGTTCAAAAGCGAATTGATAGCGATCATCCCATTGTAATTTCTTTCCTGACCAAATAGTAGTTCACAAGTCAAGGTTAGTTTGGAAATAAACCGTCTTATGAATTACACTTTACCCAGAAAGTCGGACACCTCCTTTTCAGTCCCTAGTGGTGGCATTTCTAAGTTGGCCTTGATTTTGGAAGGATCTACCTCAATTCCTCTCTGTGTGATCAAGAATCCTAGCATTTTTCCCGTTGTTACGCCGAAATTGTATTTTTGCGGGTTCAACATCAACCTATACTCTCTGATCCGCTGAAAGAATTTCTCCAAAGGGGTGTAGTGGCTTTCTCAGCCTTTGGACTTCAAAATCATATCGTCCACATACACTTCAACCTCTTCGTGGATCATGTCATGCAGAATGGTGGTTACAGCCCTTTGATAAGTGGCCCCAGCATTCTTCAACCCAAATGGCATGACTCGGTAGCAATAGGTGCCCCACGGAGTAGTGAAAGCAATCTTCTCCCAATCCTCGGGTGGTATCAGAATCTAGTTATACTCGGAAAATCCATTTATGAATGAGAGCAATGCATGGCCTGCGGTGAAGTCTACCAACTCATCAATATGCGGCAGTGGAAAATCATCCTTCGGACTAGCCTTATTCAGATCCCTGAAGTCGACACAGACTCTGATTTTGCCATCCTTCTTTGGAACTGGAACAATATTGGCTAACAACATTAGATACTCAGAAACCAGTAAGAACCCTGCCTCAATCTGTTTGGTAACTTCTTCCTTGATCTTCAAAGCCCAATCTAGGCGTACTTTGCGCAGCTTTTGCTTAACTAGCCGGGCCTCAAGGTCAAGAGGGATCCAGTGCTGTACAATCTCAGGATCGATTCCAGGCATGTCTTTGTAGGACCATGAGAAAACATCTTTGAAATTTTTTAATAAAGTGATTAAACACTCGCGTTCCTCCGAAGATAGTGTGGACTCGATTTGGACCAAGCAAGGATCTTCTTCAGTACCCACGTTAGTTGATACGATTTCATCTGTACAGGGCTTAACACGCCTCTTCTCCTCAAAATCAACCAATTTTTTCAAAACCCGAGAAATTTCTTTCTCTTCGTTTATGTCAAAATTTTGAAAATTAAGATCAATACAACAAACCAAAGGCACAGAGAAGTAGGCAACATTTACAGCATTCCCATTCAAAAAGTCTAGATCTTCAGTTACAGTGGACTCAAAAGAAAAAGAAAAAAGAAATGAAGATCGGGACAGGACTTTGGCATCCAGGTTACTAGGCCTGGAGATGCCAGACTCTAAAGAACTCGAATCTAATTCCGACTCCATAGATTCAATGGAATCAAACTCGGACTCATTATCCAATTCAGAACTGCCGACGGTGCCTTTCTCAAACTTTCAGGTCAGGCATGGAGCCTCAGATACATCCATGATGAGACTAGTAAAACCCTCTGCTAGTTTATCCCCTATCATTGAGATAGTAAAACTATCCCCCAAGTTGGTGGACTTATCTCTAGTAGTAGAACTCGCCAGTAAGTCAGCCAATGCCTTTCCCAGCAACTTCTTCTCTTCAACTAGGCTCGTAGCCTCTCATTGATATGTACCAATGCTTAGGTCTGCCTACTCATCCTTTTCTTTCGGTAGCTGGTGCCCAAAGAAGATTTCGAACCCAGGATACCTAGCCTTCGTTTCCCAGTCATACCAAGGCTCTGGGAATCCACAGAAGGGGAAATCTTCCCCTTGGCGGAAAAAGCATCCGTTCAAGGTTCCCCGTATAGGTTTGTGGACTAACTCATACTGCTTTCCAGTCTTCTTTGCTTTGATTCTTCCTCTTAACTCCTCCCTCTTTCTTTGCCAATCTGCAGCGGTAGGTTTGTATCCCAGCCCGAAAGCATGGGGGTTATGACTCATCTCTTTTGCAATAGTACCTCCCTGTCTGCCACTTTGGCCTAGTCCCGATCTGGGCACATGCCCCTGTTTGTTCATTATATAGATTGACTGGGCACTCATATAATCTCCATTGCCTCTACCGTGATGGTTTGGACCAATCGGGCTTCTACCAGAGAGAAGCCGGAAAGGAACACGTCTTCTTCCCCATGTATGATTTCCAATAATGGCGCCGTGGTTCCCTTGGGAGGATGGATTACAGAGTTACTATACATGGTGGCAATCCCGCCTTTAAAGGGGTACTTCACTAACTGATGGACTGTTGATGATACAGTCTTCATCTGATGTAGCCAGGGCCTTCCCAATAGTAGGTTGAATGTGGCTGGAACATCCATGACATGGAATTCCACCTCATGTTCAGACGGGCTGATTAGGATATTGCTCTTGAACGCTCCCATGACATCCCAGCTTGTATTGTCGTAAGCTTGGACAGCTTGGGTCATGGGTGTAAAGTCAATCGGCCTCAAATCGATGGCATAGGCAGGTCTCACTCGGCACACATTGATTGCTGATCTGGTATTTATTAACACCACCTGAATCCACTTTTTTTGACTTTCGAAAGTTACATATAATGGACGGTTGTGGTTGGCACCTTTGGGAGGCAATTCTTTATCCGTAAAGGATATTACTTGCATAACGTCTCTAAAGGTGACCAAAGACACCAATTGGTTAGCGGTGGTATCAATGGGCAGTTTGGTTCGGTTCATTGCTTCGAGCAGGGCTTGTCTATGCTCCCGAGATGCCATTATCAGTCCCCAAACGGATATGTCGGCTTGAATCTTCTTGAGTTGTTTTAAGACCATGTTTTCTTTAACATTCTTCTCTTTTTCTTTCTCAACCTCCTTTCCAGAGGTCTCTGGCTGGTCTACTACTGCAGGTTTGAAGTACCGACTGCTCTGGGTCGTATGATTGACCTCAGCGGTATACCAAGTGTCATCTGGGGCATCAGTTTTCCAACCTTCGTTAGTATACGCATGACTTAGGGTGTTGTCTTCCCACCACTCTCCTGCACTCATGGTCAGGCTAACATCAGATTCTATCTAGAGCATGTTAACATTATGTGCCCTGTCATCATATCATTCTTCTTCTACCACAGATTGGGTTTCAACACCCCGATAATTTTTGAGTTTGCTCAACATCCTCTTTCAGTCATTAGGATCCCATTCAACTTTTCTGGTTATCTAGCATCACCCACTATTGTTTCAGGTTCTTCTTTCCCTTTTCCTTTGCCTTGTTCTAGAGTTATTTTTGGATCTCCTCTATCTTTTCCTTTTGAAATTGTTCTAATGCCTATTCCTTCTCAGTAAGAGGTGCAACCTCAGCCTTACCCTTTACAACAATTTCCTCTTCTGTCCTGGTCTCTCCCGTTTGTTCCTCCACATCTGAATCTTCCTTACTCAACCATCCATTACTTGTTTCTGGCTGGCTTGGATTCTACCATCCCATCGCATCTGACTTGTATCTTCTTCCTCGTAGAAATAGAGATCCTTCAAATCCTCTTCCAATTCGGCCAAATCCTCCTCTAGGTTTGCTAAGTCATTTAGGCCTTGTTCGGGCCACTCACTCTAACTCTACGCTATTTGGTCTTCCCCAATAGCATTAATGCTGAGAAAGTCCGACAGTATGACCATTGGCTTTGGCTGATCAATGGCCACAATATATAAACTGAGATCGTACTCCTCTGCGAATAAGACCCCCTTCTCTATGACATGGGTATCAGATGACCCTGTCTTCAGTGCATTCTTCTCTTCTCCATTTCTATTACCATGAGCTTGGGTTGGGTTTTTGGTGTTCGATCCATCATGCACATGTCTGTGCCTTCTGGAATGACCACCCCCGGTTTTGGTAGGTGGGATGAGGTAATGTATGTGCTAGGGTTGAAGGTGGGCGGTAGTGTATGGATGTGGTTAATATTTCTAGGTAGGGGGACTTGCTTGTGTGCAGGAAGTGGGTTGGTTGTTACGTTGGGTTTGGAAGGTGGAGTGATGACTTCGTTGTCAATGAGATCCTAGATTTCGTGACGTAGACGGTAGCACATGTCCGTGGGATGGCCATGTTGTTAGTGGAAGATACAATACTGGGTAGGGTCGTGTTTGGGTGGTAATGGGTCTGGAAATGGATGAGGATCAAGAGGCTTGAGATGTCCCTTTTGTATTAATAGCTTGAGGGCGTGGGTTGGACTCATATAGAGGGGAGTAAAAACTCTTCGATTCTGGGGTGGACTGGTACTTTGTGAAGGTTGTGAGGTTGTGGCAGTAACAAACGAATCAACCATCTTGGCCGTTGTGACGACATTGCTGACATTTATAGACCGCGGAATAGTGCTATTGCTAGCATTGGTATTTCGAGAGAATGGCCTTCTTGCGGGTTCACTTGTTCTGTGGATAATACACTTTTTTAATCCACTCTCGATCTGGACCCCCAAATCATGTAAGGAAGCAAATGTGGACAATGGTGCCACTATCACCCTCTATAACATGTCTGGCTCAAGGTTCTGGACCACCAATCAGACTTGTTCTCTTTTGGCAGACCTCTTTGTCATTCAGGCTTCCTTGGCTCTCTACTGGGCAACAAAATCGATGAATGATTCTTTGGGGTTTTGGGTAGTAGCATCTAACTCACTAATGGTTACCTCTATTTGGGTGTTATATGAATACTGATTGACAAATACCTTGATAGCTCCTCCTAATTCCATTTTGTAGAGTCCTCCAACTTAGCGTATCGGATGGCCGCCACATCAGACATGGGTCCTTAAACCCTAAACCCAAACAACGAAAGCTTCTGTGCCTAAGACAAACCTGTGGGCCTCAATACAAAAACAACCGGACATGCATGATTGGATCCTCACTCCCATCGAATCTGTCGATGTGGGACATTTTAAATTTCTTCGGTAATTTGACCGCAGCCTCTGTGTACCTATCTTCAATATCTGGAATGGAGTTGAAGCCTTGAGATTTCTTCAATGCTTTCTCCAATCTAGCAATATTGACCAAGGTCGGATCAATTTCATTGATATCAAAAGGAAAAATCCCTGTAGGAGGTTGAACCAGAGGACGATAAGCTGGAGCTGGGGAAAACATGTCCTGAGGATCTGGGATTAGTAGATTTTCTACTGGTGGGGTAAGATCCGGGTTTAGTTAAGTAGTAGGGATTGGGTGCACGGTTGATGCCGATGCCCCAGATGTACACCGTAGGTCGGCAATGACTTTATCTTGTGCAGCCATCCTCTGGTTTACAGTGTCCATAGTCGTTTGGAAGGAAGTCATCATGGCAGTGAATTCCTTTGCGTTCTGTGCTGTGTTCTGTGCCATTGCTAATTTGGGTGACCTAGATGCTGGTGAATTGATTGACTGAGAAAGGGGTAGGTATTTGTGAAGTGCTTTGTACTGATGCTACTGACCGTCTGTTTTTTCTCCTTCAAGTGACTGGAAGAAGCGAAACTAACACGGGCTGACCACTAACAAGGTTCTGAGCTTTGCACAGCCTACCGAAACGAGTCCACACAACTTAGGGAATATCGGGTCTTTTTGAAGCTATGATGGTAAACTACCTAGTAAAAAGAAAGAAAGAAAAAAACACAATAAAAAACTTGGACAACACTTCGGCCCCAATTCACAACAGTCAAATCACATATCTGAACTATAATCCCCACTGAACTCTGTTCTCAAAGTCATACTGATATGAACCACCTTGTACAGTTTCACTGAAAAGGCACATATCAAGTAAAAGTACCAAAACACCCCTATGAGGGGATAGGGTTTCCCTGTCCTAGATTTTTGGTATGATCTAGGTTGCACTATTTCAAACAAATGGGTGGCATCATGTCCTAAGTTGGAATAGTCACTATAGCTTCACTATATGTAACTAGGTCAAATGGTCAAAAAGGTACCTTGGCAAGATTACCTAATATACCTCTCACACCTAACACCTAGAAGTGAAAGGAGGATCATACGGTACAGTGGTAGTCCAGATCCAAGGGTTGTGTTCCCATCATGGCAGAGCCCACGACCGATTAGCCTTTTGGCAAGCTTTTGGGCAAGCCTCCGGCAAACCGTCTAGGAATAGCAGATGGCAAACATAGTGACTTAGGCGCATCAATACAAATGCAATGCAAAGAAACATACAAATGTAGATAAAATTTCACATCATAAATTTCAAGTCAAGTTCTCTAAATTTCCCCAGCAGAGTCACCATAAACTGTAGCTTGACTTTTCTTACCCCCATTCGAAAGACGAATAAGCCCTATAGTTCAGACTCTACTTGTGGTTCTGAATCTAATTTCACAAGTGCAATGTAAAATAGTGAAAACACAAAAAGAGTCGAAATCCGGCAATTTCTTTGGAAAATTGATGTTTTGAATAAAATTCCAAAAATGGACTGCTTTGCCAGATTTCAAAGTCGCTACCTAAATATTTTTGGAAAATATAAGAAACCCAAGACTCGTGCCAAAGGCCATTAGTCTGTCATCACCAAAGTTGTCTCAGCTTAGGAACTTAGGTACGAGAGAGGAAGGTCATGAATTGAGCACCCCCACTCACCCAATCAAAGATCGGCCTCTACTAATCATGATGTCATTCTTATCTACATTATATGCTCTCGTTCCAGTTATTAGACTAACTTATTATGTGATGCGCACACAAGTATAGACTAATTTTCAAGAATTGGAACACTTGATTTCATGTTTGTTTTGAAAAGAGTTTATGAATATGTGCCACTTGAAAAAGTGATCGCATATGAACATTACCCAAATTATTCTAATTCAAGCAATTAGCCTTCATCCACAGGCATTTAAACAGTTTATCATTTAAGCACTTAGCCACATGGTGAACATGCTTTTGACATGACAACACCAACATACAAATACAATATGCTAAAGCAAAAATGCTCACCTAGTACTCCAAGCCAAAGAAATATAAAGGAGTTAGAACAATGCATGATCCTAACTTATGCAATATGACTAATGCAACACATGCCATATGCAATTACTAAGCTCGACTACTTAACATGGCATGTGAAACAATTTGATAGCATGGGGTCTAAACATGTTTTCAAAGAAGTATTTAACTAACAATGCAAGTTAGAATGATGAATCGAGCCTCGGTGCATGCAATACAAGTGGATGCAAACAGGGAGAATGCTAAACAAAACATGATGCCCTAATCTAACCATCATAAGTAGGTAAATAAAAAAGAGAAAGACGTGGGGTTGGAAGATATACACATTATTACATTGTTGTGCCCTCGAGCAGGAGGGTCCGATTGAACTACCTAGCTAAGCTAATTAACTAGCTATTACAAAATGAATTAACTAATTATTACAAACCCAAATGGATAAATTAGCCAAACTACTTAACTTTATTACAACAACAAATTAATTAATTATTCTAGCTAACTAATTATTTACAACACTGTACAAAATTAACTAGCTACAACTAATTAATTACAACAAATATCTAAGCAAAGCAATTAAATTAAATAGCCCTGGGAAGCGAGAAGTGCTCATGTATGCACGCGAATTCCTACCCGAAAAAGCCACTATTGTGCTGCCAGGAAGCCTCTGTTGCACAGTAGAACACTTGCACTGTTTTCTACTTCAAGACCAACTCTGTTCTGCTTCAAAAGTACACTGCTGGATTTTGCACAGGTCGCTCGCCAGCTATAAGTGATGGCCTTCCGTCCACAAATGGTGGCCTGCCGGCCACTGATGACTGGATTTTTCTGCTGCAACAAAGAGCAAAGAGAGCAAGAGTAGGGTATTCTCAAGGGTTTGTTTGCACAACTTACCTCTCCTTATCATTTGAACAGCTTAAAGGAATAGTAAACTTGGTTCACAAACCATCAACGAATACAATTTCATTGCATGATGGCTTATGAACCAAAGAGTGCAAGTTCAATGAATGTAATGAAACAAGACTCTCAAAACCACCTCCCTATCATGAATGATCAAGGGAAGTAGTTGACAATGAATCTTGAGCCATTTGCATAACTGATGAGTATGAAACGACTCAAGACTCAAGGGTTCAATTAACGTTTGATTGAACCCAAGCCAAATTATTATCTTACCCTTTTTAGTCACCAATTTTATTACTCTATTTTAGTTACCTTTCAATTCTTTAATCAATTAAGTCCAAAAGTGAGTTTAAGTCCTCTAATGGAGTGAAGCATCAAACCAAGTGTTTATTTTAGGCATGAGAGAAGTGTCATGCCATTGGTAATGAACCCCCAAAGGGATTAAACCATTAAGCATAAGACCTCAATCGATGCTTTAAACAAGCAACTAGTTTGAACCAACTTTCAAAGCAAAGTAAAACCCAAGAAAGCAGAGAGGTTGTAGAGATGATTAGGGGTGAAAATAAGTATGGAAAACATAAAATAAATGCTATCAACTCAAATAGGATAGTGGCTAAGGCCTAAACCACCAAACCTATGAGGACAATTGTACTACAAGCATGCAATACAAAGCTCAAATGCAATAATGAACTAAAAATAATCCTAAAATAGTGCTAAATGAGTCCTAAAACATGCTGGAATTAAGAAAAAAAATAGCTAGAGCAATAAGCTAAAACATGGAGCTATGTAAACTAGTGAACAAGACACAAAGAAGGGAGGCTAACCCCTCTAAATTTGGACTTCAAAACATGTTTTTAGTCACTGAAATAACTTTGAAAATCAGTGTTTAAAAGCTTAAAAAAAGATAGTGTAAAGGTGGGAAACATAAGGGTAAAAGCCAGAGAAGCAAGGTGGAAAGAGAGGTGAACCACCCCTCCACCCTTTAAAGCCTTAAACTACAAGTTTTAGCCCAAAATTACAGAGTTTACACAGCGCAAAAACAGTAGGAAAATAGCAAACAAAACCAAGGAAAACAAGCTAAGCCTTATATCTCTTGAAAAGGAGAGCATTTCCAAGCAACAATACAACACAAACACACCCTCAAGAGCTCAAGTAAGGCTCAAAAGTACCTCAGCTCAAGGATGGTAAGGTTTGGTTAAGAATGTGTAGGCAAAAGTTCAAGAAATTTCAAGAAAGAGAGAGAATTGTAAAGAGAGAGAGAGAGAGAGAGAGAGAGAGAATTAATTTTGCTCCAATTTTTCTAACCTTAAAAAATGAGAGAGGAGGTCCTATATTTATAGAAAAACAAGCCACTCCCTCAGAAACATCTATCCATACATGTGAGAGCAGATGCAAGCATCTGTGCAAACAGCTGGCATAATTGGCAAAAAATATCTACAAAACACATTTGTGGTCGGTAGGCCAGCAATTCTGGCCAGCAGGCCACACTCTTGGCCGGCAAGGCACAAGGGTGGCCGGCAGCCCACAAAAATAGGCCCGCAGGTCCCAAATTTTTTAGGTTTGAAAGGCTGGGGTTTTGGTGCAAAAACAAGGCACAAGGTTTGCAGGGTTTTGAGGCTCAGAGCTGTGGCATTCCGTTGAGGACTTTTGAGCACTTGACAAGCATATACATTCATCATTGGGTGTGCAAGTGATGGTGTCTAAGTCGTAAGGGCGGTCGAAAATGAGATGTTTACAGTAACCCAAAAAAATAAAAAGTACACTTTTGTAGGAGATGTCAAATAGTGCCATAATATTACAATAGAACGTAAAAGGTTAAATTACACGTTTCATCTTAATACTTTTAATTCAAAATTTATTTTGATCTTTGATCTCTACCATTTTAGTTTTAATAATTTGATTCATATATTTTAAAATAACTTTTAATTTAATATTTTTATTCATATTTTTTTAAAGTTTTTTAGTGTGTACTTTTAAAAATTAACAATTGTCCTAAAATTATTAATTTTAATATTTAATTTGAACAAAAAAAATTATACTTAAAATATAAAAATTAAAGGATTAATTACCTAAAAGTTCTATCTACATATTTGGTAATATCTTAGGTCCTTTCTAAGATTTTTTTGAATTAATAAGTCCTATTTTCAGATAAAAAGAAGTTTATGTCCTTCAACAAAAACAATTACATATGTAGACAATAGACATCACGTTATTTACCAAAAAATAAAAAGAAGTCAATTATGGTAAGTAGATAAAGACACGATCTTGAAGAAGTTTTCGGTTTGTTTTTATTTGCTATTTTACAGAAATTAATTTCGACGTTTTTAGAGAAATTGATTTCGGTGATTACTTCTAGTTTGTTAGCTGTGGTTTCGATTTACAAATTGAAGTATTGATATGCCGGATGTTTGATTTTCGATCTGATTTGTACGTATGTATGATTTTAATTTTTGTGTATTATGTGTTTTCATGATTTTTTTTTCCTAGTTTTGATTGAGTTTATTTTTGAGAATATGTTGAATGATTTCGATTCACGAATTGGAAACTTGATTTGCTGGATGATTTCGGTTTATTAATTTATTATGTGTTTGATTTTAGATCTGGTTTGTTTGTATGTATGATTTCAATTTTGTTTATTATGTATTTTTAGAATGTATTTGAGTTTTGATTGAATTTACTTTTGAGAATTACGTAATGTATATGTTGAATAATTTGAGATTGATCAGAATGTATTTTTTTGTTGTGCAAGTATAATGGTTGCACATTTACAATTAACATTGATCAGAATGTTACATATGATCAGTTGGTTCATAAGCTGTGCTTGAAGTGGGATAGTTTGTAATCTGATAACATTTGCCTATCTTACTCATTGCTTGAATATCTTAGTTGTACGTTGGAAAATAATGAGAAATTAAAATTGTTGTTTGCATTTGTTATTCATTTTGATTCGTAGTTTGTTGATATTGTTGTGAGAGGAAAAAAATTCAACCGTTCATGATGTTAATAATTGTGATAATCTCAAAAATAATTGACGAAGAGAGTTGATGTTAGAGCTTGAAGATTGTGATCTTTCATTGTCTCATAACAACGGTATCTCTGTGAACTTGTCAAATAGAGCATCTACATCCTCCTAGAGAAATTTGAGGCTGGAGGTTGAAGGTTGAACAAGAGACTGATATGTTATCATCGTTTTGTCGACATAAAGAGAAAGTATTGTTGTCTGCTAGTTGGGCAGATAGTATTAAACATGTAGGACATAAATTTGAAGGTGAAATTGTTGAATTTCGTAAAACATTGTCGAAATTTTCTACTGAGTGTGGATTTGAGTTCAAATTTGTTAAAAATGATAAAATCTGTGTTACTGCACAATATTTGTTTAGAGAGGCAAAATGTTGCATGTGAAATGTTCATGATAGAGTGGAGAATGCTAATAGATTCTTTTATGTAAGAAAGCTCAACAATATGCACACATGTGGTGCTGAAATACGTATAATGAATCATTCTCGTATAAATTTTGATTTATTTGTTGATTTGATTATTGAAGATATTCGTGATAATCTATTGACAAGTCCAATTTATGTTGTTTGTGATTTTAAGTTGGGTTATGAGGTGAGAGTCAATTATTTTATCAAAATGAAATTTAATAAGACTAATTTACCCCAGCACCAAGTGATGTTCATTTTGTTCAAGTCTCGGTCAACCAAGCGAGTCCGCTAGTTAGGAACTTACGAGGTAGGGGGTTTTGGGTTGGTGATATGATATGGGTGTATTTGCTTGTGTTAGGTCAAATCTGTGAACCAATTGCTAATGCTATCGTTGTCGCTCTTCTGGTATGCTATGCGTACTACTACTTTTTTAGTTTTATCTACTACTTCTGATGATCAATTATAAAAATATATTAGCTGCTGTTGTTCCAATGAACGATTTTTTTGGCCATGTTTCAAGTAATTTACTTGTATTATATATTTTGCAATTAGGTTATTATTGTTCACTTTTGAGTCCATGATAGCAAGTGCAAGGTTGTGGAAACACACACAAATTTAGTTTTTATTTATTTAGAAATTATAAACGAAATTTGACATATAATATTAGATAAATTTTTTTTTGTTAAGTTCTTTTTATTATTTAATTAAGATATTATTTTATTCTATTATTATTTATAGAGAATTGTTATTATTTAAATTGTCTAATTCTACTTTTTCAGTATATCTAATATTTATATAATTTATTGACAAGATTGAAAAAACTGATTCTAATATTAATTTAAACACACAATGAAATAAAATACCTTTTAAAGATAAAATAAAAATTTAAAAGATTTTTCTATAATAAAATATTAATTGGGAAGGGTCTTTTACTAAATTATAATACATATGAGCATATATTTTATTTTGTAGTACTTTTAGAGACTAAATAGATTTTGATTTATATACTTTAGGACCTAGTAGACACAATTGATAGTTGAGGGACAAAATAGACTTTGATTTATATACTTTAAGGACTAAATAAATTCAATCAATAGTTCAAGAACTAAATAGACACTTTGACGATAGTTTAGAGATAGAAAAAATAGACTTTGATTTATCATGTTCTTGTTTAAGAACAATTCAGTAATATGTGCCCAAAAATATATATATATATACACGATTGTTTAATATCATATTTATAGTTTGTTTCGAATGTTAATGATTTTCGATTTGATTCGAATTTAGAATTTCAATACAATTCTCATCAATTTGACAACTATAAGAGTTTGAATAGCTAAAAGGTGATGTACAGAACACACTATCAATTACAGAACTTCATGATTTCTTAAAAAGTTTGTATCAATCCCACAACTGCACTCTTCTTCTTCTTCACGGTCCAATGCATGGAGGCCTATAAATTGCTAACAAAGCTCCATTGGAGATATCACACGCTCTCATCACATTGAGCATTTTGTTAATCATTTTTAAGTTTCTCTCTGCCTGCTTCACTCAAACAATTCATTTTGAATAATTTTCTGTGGTTTTTTGTGTAGTCCTTCAGGCTTCAAGCTTTTGTGAGTGCAAAATGTCATGCTGACTGATATTTGTTGCTATATTTTTATCGTATAATTTTATTGAAGGTTTCATACTTGTGTTTGAAGGGTACATTTCCAAACCTGAGTCGCCAAATCCACAGCTGCCTACTTCTAGCGAGGAGTTTTATTGCGAAAACAATAACCTAGCTGCTCAAGGCCTGCCTTTCCCCGGTGGAAATATCGACAACTTGTGGAATAGAAACAAACCTATTCCAAGGTAATTACCATGGCTATTTTTGTTAATTATGTTATGGATTTTCACAAAACTTGCTAAACTGCTACTTATATTTTGCAAACCTATTTCCTAACATTTTTTTTTTATCAGTGAAAAAGAATACTTTATAGTTGAACCTACTGAGAAATTAACATGGATAGGCGATTTTGGACTTGTGGTTCAAGAACCTAGGCCTGGTGAGGAATTTCTAGGCTGAGTCACTTGTGTCTTGATCAGGTTTTTTCTAGCTTAGATTGTTTTTTTTATCTAAACCTAGCAGCACCTGCTCAAGAACACTCATGGTCTCTAGGAAATATTTTTGTTGAATTGGAATTGCCACCTGTGCATGAAGACCTTGGCTTGCCTAATCTACAACTGCCTGGTTCAGGTGAGGAATTTTTTTACTGAATTCAAGTGTCTAAACTAGCTATTGCTTGCAACGATGGACACTCATTATATTCAATATTTTTTTCGCTGATAAAAGAAAAATTGACCAATACAGATATTTGTGTCACTCTTTCGCATAAGATCATGTTTGGTTAACTTATAAATGATGAGGTTGGACTAAATAATGTTGTGCTTGGTAGAACTTTTTTTTTACTTGGAATAAATTAAGATGATTATAAACCTTATGGAAAAAAGGGAGTTTTGAAAATTAATATAATTTAGAGTTTATACTCTTCTTTTTAACTTTTACTATTCTGTGAGAATTAACGGTTGTTAAGCATTTATTTTCGGTATATTCTTTGTAAATCCTAGAGAATGATCTTACTTTTGGTATTCTCTTTGAATTAACGGAAGATCAGTACCTTACTTCCTCTTTTCCACATTTTTGCTACATCAGTAGTGAACCGCATGAGTAGCTCAATAATAAAGTGCAATAAACAGAAGATGCCTTAATTCACCAAGGTTAAATTGGATATGAGTATAGCCATTTTTATCTCCTAAATCGGCCACTGCTAATTATGATTAAAATTTGAAGGAGGCCTTGAACAGCTACCAGGTGATGGAAAAATCTACAGAGCAAAACATACTATCAATTGCAGAAATTCATGATTTCTTAAAACGTTCGTATCAATCCCATAATTGTAGCTACACCGCACTCTTCTTCTTTACATGAAACAATACACTGAGGCCTATAAACTACTAACAAGGCTCCATATGAGATATTGCACCCTGTCATCGCATTTAGCATTTTGTCAATCAGTTATAAGTTTCTCTCTGCTTGCTTCACTCAAACAATTCATTTTGAATAATTTTCTTTGGTTTTTTGTGTAGTCCTTTAGGCTTCAAGCTTTTGTGTGTGTAAAATGTCATGCTGACTGGTATTTGTTGCTATTTTTTATTGAAGAGGGTTTCATACTGTGTTTGAAGGGTACATTTCCATACCCGGGTTGCCAAATTCCCAGCTACCTATTTCTAGTGATGAGTTTTATTTCCAAAACGATACCCAGGTTGCTCAAGGCCTGCCTTTCGCAGGTGGAATCATGCCTTTGCCAAGGTAAAGCAAATTTTCTATGGTATGAAATTTGTTTTATTTTAGAAGCATGAACATAACAACCTTATATTGTGAAGTTGCTAGATTCCTAATTAATCAGTGACTTTGCAGCAAAAGTGGAAGCATATGATGGAAAGAGATCCCAGTTTGAAGAAGCTCTACAAGCGTGCATTGATAGCCAATAAGAATGCTAAGTTCAAATCACCCAAGTGCAAACAGGGGCGAATTCTAAAAAATATATAATTGGATGAGTATTCATCAAGAACCAAGTTGATCATCCCTGTCTTTTAATTTTAAGTCGAAAGCATTTTTTTTTTTAACTAGAATAATTAGTCGAAAGCTTGTTATAAGGATTTTAATAGATTTGAAGGATGGTTTGGAAGTTTTTTTTTTAGTGTGCAAATAATGTAACTGCTTATACAAGGTGTTTTTGAAAACTATAATATAAGGAAATCTTTTATCAATGAAATGTGGAAAAATTTATGGTGACAAGTGTTATATCGCTTTGTGTTAATTATGTTATAAAAGTTATGAGTGAAGAATATGTTTACTCTTAAAATGAGAGTTAATAAGAATCATTATAGTTATGTTAGGTATGTTGTGATTATGTAAGGAATTGTGTGGTGTGAATTTTAGAAACAATTTATAGTGAGAAATGTTACAAATCATTTTGATGATAAAAGTTATGACATGTGACATTCGTCAAGGAACATTATAACTATATTTAGTATATTGTGATAAAGCGCATATGGTAATTGTCTTTTTAAAAGTGTACACCGTAGCATCACTCCTATACATATAAAGGAGAAAGATCATACAAAAGGAAAGAAAAATTGTATTCAAAACACAGAATGAGATGCAGATGTCTCACAAAATGTGAGTTTTACATGTACGCCTCATATCATGTGAGATCAACCCCTTAAGAGACATCTCTGCTCGCTAAACATTCCCAAAGTTATATCACTAACATAATTTAGTTTAAAATTAAGAATTTGCTTTCAAAACCTAAACATTCCCAAAGTTATATCACTAACATAATTTAGTTTAAAATTAACAATTTGCTTTCAAAACCTAAAAAATCTCACCCGTTACCCAAGGCTTGACCTGAGATTTACATGGCCTTAAGCGAACTTCGAAAGTGGGGCCCCCTACATATATTTTTTTATAAAAAATTTATGAATAAAATAATAATTACCCATAAATTTTTTATTGGTTAGTAGCCACAAAAAGTTTCTTTACTCATATAATCATTAAAATTTACCTTTATATATTAAAATACAAAAAAATAAAAAAAAAAATTCATTACAAAGAATAAAAAAAGATAAAATATGGTCTTATTGTTTTATAGTTTAGCAATAATCAATACAAATAACATAATTCATTGATATCTGATAACGAAATAATTATATTATTGTAATATGATATATGATAAAACAATCACAATCCATTGACTATTTGATAGCAAAATACAAATTATTGAACAAAATTAGAAAAAAAAATTAAGGCAAAATTATTCAATTAAATTATGATACAGAGAGAGGGCAAAAAAAAAAAAAAAAAGATAAAGTTATTTATTCTATTAAAATCTTAACATAAGACTCTATCTGGATTCATTATATAAAATATATTTCAATTTGTTTGGATTGTTGGTATAAAATTTTAATTAGGCTTAACAACGATTATTTTCATATATTTTTTTTTGGAATGAAGATTGTTTTTGAGAATTTAAAAAATATATGATTTTTGTGTGTTTATTTTCATCAAAATAATTTTTATATTTTATAAACAATACTTTGAAAGCATAACTAAACAGAGTAATTACTTTTTATTTATTTTAAATTTTTATTAAATTTATTTAATATTCGTCTTATTTTAAAAGTAAATTTTCAATGATATTAATTTTATAAAAAATAAAATTTTATATTAAAAAGTATATATATTATGAAAATAAAATGAAAAAGATTAAATAATTTTTTTTATTTTTCTTTAGAAATGTGATAGAGTGAGAGTGTGTGTGATTTTAATTTTTTTTATTAGAAATGAGAGAGAGAGAGAGAGAGAGAGAGAGAGAGAGAGAGAGAGAGAGTGTGTGTGTGTATGTGTAACGCTCTCAAATAATACATATAAACCAGTCATTCATGACATCCATATACATAAGAGAATAACACATACTTTCATATACAAAAGAGAATAAACATACTTTCATTTATCGGAGTATTCAGTAACAAGTATTACATGTTGACAACAAAAGTAAATGCCCTACGGGCTTACAACTTTCCAAGCTAACACTTGGTTACAAAAGAGAGTTCTAACTCTAAATACATTAAGCCCTTGGCTTGAATTTACATGTAACACCAAAAATAACAAAACAACCAAAAGAGTCTTCAACTCCCAAAACCTCCCAAGCTAAGATCTTGGAGGCGGCATATCACCTATACTTGAAAATGATGTCCCAGATAGGTTGAGCTAAAGCCCAGTAGAGATATGCAAAACCAAATATGCGAAATGACTAACACATTAGCATTTGATAAACGTTTAACTCATATAAACCAACGCACATCTCTTCCATAACTAATCCATATTCACAACCATATTTCAATCCCTTTCCGTTTCATTATCCAGTTCAAATCATAGATATGGTTCATTGTCTATTCGAACAATTCATGATGAGACTACAACTCATACTATCAACACTTCAATCATAATCAATTTAAAATGAGACTACAACTCATATTATTAACATTTCAATACTTCAATCATCTACGTTATGCAAACGAAATTAGGATTTCGGGACTTTCACCCTGGACAATTCGGCCAACTTAGTTGTCAATGGAGTCCATCTCCTATCTTCTCGCAAACAGGTTTGAGAGTACATTCCCTATCTCCTCCCAAACCAAGGAGTACATCCCCTATCTCCTCCTAGACAAGATACATATGCAATGTATTTAAACAAGTCGCCATATACAATGACCAATTTGCTAACATATTCAATGTTATAATCCACTCGTCATATTCAATTACATATTTCAATAGATTAGTTTCAATTTCCCTAATCATCATGCAAGTCTACAACACTTATGATTATCCTCCACCGATAGTCCAAAGAAGTTATTTCTAAACAGATAACAAATTCATCAAACAGATAAATTATCGACATTTCCATAGGTGTGTGATTAATCAATCTAACTACACCATTCAATTCCGTGACTTCCCAATTTCATAGTTTTCAACACAATTGTAGACACCCTATTTTTGACCACCCTTAAGACTTGGGCGCTACTGATGGCTTCTTTGGTGATGAAAGTTGTGTAGTGCAAAGGTTCGATTTCTTTGGCAAGATGAGAGTCAAATCCTAACCTCACACCCCATTTTTGGACTAAAAATATTTTGAATGGTCTTTAGACCTTAAGACCCTCTCTTTCAAAATATTTTTGAAAAGAAGTTTCTACGATGTTCCGAGGCTCGCATTTTGTTAAATGTTGCGCTTTTCGGTAAACCGAGCAAGGACAAAGTGAAAATGAATGAAAGAGAGATGAAATATTTGGAAAATATTTCAAAACACCTTGTTTAGGGGTTTGGAGTTGAAGAAAAGAAGAGGAGAGGGAAGAAACCAAGTTGGGGAAGAAGATGGGCATAAACCGTTAAGAGAGAGTCGAGCAATCCTCGCTAAATTAGGCCTATCCTTTTGTTTACTTGGATTTAAGCTATGAGGCCACCACCGTTGGAAATAAGACTTCCGGGGCTTCATTTTGCACTCAAGAATCTCCTAAAGACGAGTCCGGATTGGGGAGATATGATTGGTTGAAGTTGGGCATTATTCTGGTTGGACCGAAACTGACTAGTCTTCACTAAAAGAGGCATATCTCTTAGCATAGTTGGAATTTTGATGCAAGGCTGCCACCATTGGAAATCTTACTTCTGGGGCTTCATTTTGGACACAAGAATGACCTGAAAAGAAGTCTAAATGAAGGATTTATGCCTGGTGCAAGTCGGGGACTGGGGTTAGTTTTTGCCGTCGCCCTCTATGGGAGTGCATCGGCCACAATTGGAGCTCATCGGCCATAGGTCGGCTAAGAGTGAACCTAATTGGCCACAAATGGTGGCCGGTTGGCCAATAAAGTGGCCGGTCAGCCAAAAATGTCTAGAAAGCCCAGAATTGGCAGATATTTCTCCTCCAGCTGTTGTACACTGCTCCAGATATTTCCAATTTAGATATTTTTGGCCATAGCTTGTATTTTTTCTATATATGGAGGCTATATCTCATATTTTTCAAGGGGTTAGAACATTGAAGCAATTTTGGGAGCCTCTCTCTCTCTCTAATAAGTCCTCTCTCTCTAGAAATTTCAGAGCTAAATCTCTGCCTCTCTTTCATTCTCTTGCCTTTGTGTGCATAACAAGAGATACACTTGGAGATACACCCCTCCTTTGCCTAGGCATCCTTCATCAAAGTTGTATATCTTTGGGATGAGGTCCCTTGGAGCCTATTTTGAGCTCTCAAAGCTGGTTTAAACTCGGATTTTGGTTGGTTTTGCTACTGTCCTTCAAGGTGCTTCAAGGGTAAGAACTTCCTCATTTCAAGCTTGTTTTTGCACACTTGCTTCACCATCCCTTTTCCACTGTTTTGGGCTATTTTTGGGGTGTTTTTGAACTGAAAAAAACTCTGTTATAGCGATTCCGGTTTTCCCTTCCTTCGTGTATTGTATCCCAGACTCGATTCTGTGGATGTGTTGTTGTCTTATTCTCGTTTCCATCCTTTACTCTTTGTATTTGAGTCTTGGGTTGTGTTGGGCAGGTTTGAAATAGGTTGGTTGTGTTTAGAAACCTAGAGTTAATGTCCAGAATTTTGCCTTCATGCTCGAGGGGGCATTTTGACGCTCGAGCGTGATTTTCTATCTTCCAGTATTTTTCTCTGCAGGTCATCGGATGCTCGAGCAGGGCTTTTGACGCTCGAGCGGGCCATTTTGATTTTGTTCCTCCGCTCGAGCAGGGATTCAGACGCTCGAGCGGGGACCATGGTTTGCAAAAGTTCTGGAAGTGTGCAATCAACGCTCTAGCGGCACTTTTCACGCTCGAGCGTGAGTCTGTGTTTGAGGCTCGAGCGGGGAGTTCCACGCTCGAGCGGGGCGACTTTTATATCAGTCCGAAAAGTGACTTTTTGGATAACTTTTCTTTGACTCTTTCTCTCTTTAACTTTTCAAAACCTTCATTGGAGAGCTCCTTACTCTAAACTTCAACTTCTCTCTAGGGTTTGATCTAGTTTGAGTGATCTTCTACCTTAGTGTCTTTGTAAAAAGTGTAGAGCTTGGTTTGGACTACATTTCAATCCGAGAATCTTGGGTTTTGGAGCATTTCGAAATTCGTCATTGTCACGCCCCAAACCCGCCCCTAAAAGTTTGGGCATGACCACTTCAGAAACGAACATAAAACCTGGTGAATGTAATTTATGGGGCCTGAACGGAAGCATTCAATATCATATAATAGCGTAAAATAATATCCATTGAGCTACCACTACTATGCCAGGATCGCAAACAAAACATAATACATGAAAATAGCTATGTACATACATCTATAAACATTATATATACATCAATCTTAATAGACATTTAGGGTACAAATTAAAAACTTAGCAAAACTCCGTGACATGAGCGGTCATCTGCTAAGGGCTTAGATACTGTGGATTGACAATCGGGTAACGGAAGCCACAGCTAAGGTGACCTCCGTGTTGAGTGCCTCTGTAAAGCAGACATAAAATAAAGTGAGCCAAGCTCAGTGAATAATAGCACATAACAATTCAATGTTCAACATGAATTATAATACATATCCGTGCATTTATCAATAAAGAGAACATATTGTTAATTTGTTTCTGTATGCATAGCAAGGTATCTTATTCAAAGAACTTGTCGTATCTTGAACATTCGGAGTTTTGTAGCATATCTAGGCACTTCAGGAAAATTATCCAGAAAACGTATCATATCATAAACATGTCGGAAGTTCATAGCATTTCTATCATTTCAGAAAATACTTATCATATTAAACATTTCGTAACCCAAAATATGGATTTCATTAAACACACTTTCATATACCAATATAGAGTTCACATAACAAGTCTGAATTTGTATTTAATCATAATGGTCTTAGACCTTATCTTGGAACATATCCATAACTTCATAAATTGGCCCTCGGCCTCATTGATTCATAACTTCATAGCTTCACAAATTGGCCCTCAGCCTCTTAGATTCATAACTTCATAGCTTCACAAATTGGCCTTCGGCCTCTTAGATTCACAAATTCACAAATGGCTCCTGGCCACATAAGTTCATAGTTCACAAATGGCCCATGGCCACATAAGTTCATAGTTCACAAATGGCCCATGGCCACATAATTTCATAGTTCACAAATACTTCACAATTTCATATAAAACATATTCTTGAACCACGGTATTATTACCCCCGGGCAAGGGCCACAAACCACGGTATTATTACCCCCGGGCAAGGGCCTTGTACTAAAAATGCCTTAAATACTTTTCGTATCTTTACAAATTATATCTTTCATAACTTTACAAATTGTATCTTCATAACTTCACAAATTATATCTTTCATTGAGCGGCCATAGGCCTCATGACTTTCACATAGGCTTTAAGCCCAATTCACATATGTATGGACTCAAGAGGTGGCTCCCACCAAAGTGTAGCACTTTGTTCCATACCAGAAATCATATCGTTATATATCATATCATAAGCAGAGCGAATAAATAGGACAGAATAACCTCAGGTTCACAAAAATACCTTGTCACCCAATAGTGTACACAAGTCTCTTCATAAGTCATTCCAAGTTAAAATATTCATCTTACGTATATCGGAATAGTAGTAATACTTATTGATGGAAGACACATGCATCATTGTTCTTCTTGTTCACTATAAACCAACAGGTAATTTACGATAATGTAACATTAATAGTATTCATTAACAAAATAAAGCACATGACTATAGCACTATCCATAGTTCTAGCCATCCGCCCAAACCGAGGTATGTCAAATCCTTCACGCTACATAAGTCTCAATCCACACATACGTTAGCATAATTGCCCATAAAGAACAGAATATTAATAACAATGATTATTAACGTAAGTAATGTACAATTATAGTACTACTACTCACATTTATAACGGAGTGCTTGTCCTTCCCAAGTTATGCCCTACACATGTACACAACTTATACATTAATTCATTTTCTTTCTTAATTCATTTCTGCTTTATTTTACTTCAAATGAATTTAGGCATCTTAAGGGCATCAAGCACATAAAACAAAGCAAACAATATTTTGCAAAGATGAAGTCTTCAAACCTATTTCTCCAATTCAATATATACATATAAAGGATTACTAGTCTTACAAAACACATTATGGAATTTACACCCATCATCTTCTATTCAAAGAAAGAAAGGATTTTATGAACATTTCCATGTTCCCCAAAACTCTTTAAATTTCTAGTGTTTGCACCAAAACCCAAACATTTCCTCATCAGTCAACAAAACTCAACATTCTCAACACAATTCAACATGATTCAATTCAACACTACCCAGTATAATTTAACATAAATCCGGGTAAATTCTTTGATCTCATTTCAAGATTCCATAGCCAAATTAATATCATCCACATCATCAACAAAACCTTTTCTCCCAATTTCATTTCACATTTTAATATGATTTCCAATGCCCAAAACAAGGTTCATTCGCTAATTTTTAATAAAATTCCCAAACATTTTCAAACTTCAAATAAATTTGCATATATCCAATTCAATATCTTAATTCCATGATTTTACTTTCAATTTGGGTAAACTCTTTGCTTAACCTCATAAATCAACCTAGGGTTTTCAAGAAAATAAAGGATTTCAAGAAAAAGCCAAATTTCCCAAACCATTACTTCTTGTTCCAATTTTCTCATTGATTACAAGTCTAAAGTTCATAATCCATCACTTAAACCAAGCAATTGCATTCCCAACATTCTAAACTCTAAATCCCCAAATCTCAAGTTTGACACAATATGCACAAAACAATAGATTTTGTATTTATATACTCAAAATACCACAAACCCATCCATGAATGCAAGTATTGAAAGAGGACAAGGATCCCTACCTCAAGAACCAAACAAGGAGCAAAGCTTTGAGACGAAACCACCAAAATCCCGAAATTCCAATCGGTTGGAAATGGTCATCTTCTTGCCTTCTTCACTTCTTGGTGGAAGATCTTGCTCAAACCTAAGGGAAATGGAAATATTTGGGATCAAAACCCTAGGGTTTTCGGAACTAGGGCAAAAGGAATCAAGAGAGGGGAGGAAAATATAAGAAATGATCTCAAAATCTCGTTTTTGAAGCTGTTGTCCCGTAATTCCCGCTCGAGCGGAGGAATTCCCGCTAGAGCGTACCTGTTTTCAGCACAGATTTCGAAACTTTGAACAGGTATAACTCCCCCATCCGGACTCCGTTTTAGGTCGTTCTTGTGTCCAAATTGAAGCCCCAGAAATAAGCTTTCCAATGGTGCTAACCTCACATCCAAATTCAAAGTGTGGAAAAAGAAAAGGGCAAAAGAGTGACGGCTGGTCATAGACAAATTATTCAAACTAAAGTTTTTGATCCAATCTTACTCTACCATCATATTACCACCACGATCAATACCCCAAAATAAAATAAGGAGGTTCCAAATACTTCAATAAAAATACCTCAGACGAACCCACGTGCCTCAAAATTCAAGCTCAACCAGGTGATCCGCTCGAGCGCCCACCTTGCGCTCGAGCCAGACTTAAAGACGCCCCGCCGAAGGCCCACTTCTCGCCGGCGGAATCTACAACCCTTAGAATCTCGGGCAACCTGGAAAAATATACTGGGAGCCTCACAAGTCCGCTCGAGCGGCAACTCCTCCGCTCGAGCGGAGGAAAAATTTCTGGATCGTCACAGTCATCTTCTCCATTTGGTCTCATCTTTTGAGGTAGGCATAACTACTCACTTTTATGATCTTTGACATAAACTTTTGGTCATTTTGATTTAATGTTGAATTTGGGTAATCTTGGATGTTAGGGTTTCAAAATGTATGAAGAGGGGTTTTGTTCTTTTGGGCCAATACATGTGTATTTTGGGTGTCAAATGGGGTTATTGTTGTTTATTGTTGGTATTTGAGCCTTTGGGTCAATGTTGAGAAAAGAGGAAGAAAGCCCTAATTTTATGTTATGAATTAATTTACATAATTAATTTGGAAGGTTATGAAATCATGAAATTGAGTTGGAATTAATGAAATTGGGTAAATACGGGAATGAATGGTGGAGTTGGATTGCTTAACAACTCACCTTTGAAAATTGTTGATAATTTATCTGTCGGATGTGATTATTATCTGTTTAGAAATAATTGCTTTGGGCTATCGGTGGAGGATAGTCTTGATTGTTGTAGACACTGCATGATGATTAGTTGAATTAAAACTAATTGGTTGAATATGTCATTGAATATGACAGTTGGAATAATACATCGAATCTGTGTATTGATTGATCGTGTATATGATAATTATTTATATACATTGTATTGTATGAGAGGAGATAGGGGATGTACTCCACGGTTTAGGAGGTGATAGGGAATGGACTCCTAAACTGGATATTATTTGGGAAGAGATAGGGGATGGACTCCATTGATACAGCACACAAATGTATATATATTGTGAAGTATGGAAGTGTTTTAATATCATATTGATACAGCAAATATGTGTATCTAATGTGAAGTATGGAAGTGTTTGTTATGAGTTGTTATCTCATTTGAAGTGGAAGTGCTTTTAATAAGAGTAGTAATCTCATTTAATTGTTTGGCCAGGTTCTGAGCCATGTATTATAAATCGAAATTGTTAAGTAAAGGAAATTGGAATGAAACATGGACATATGTGCCATAGAACTGAAATGTGTTATGAGTTGATTTATATGAGTTAAACATTTATCAAATGCTTATGCTTTAGTTATTGCTCATATTATGTTTAGCATATCTCTACTGGGCGTTGGCTCACCCTATATGGGACATCATTTTCAGGTTCAGGTGATATGCCACCTCCAAGGACGTAGCTTGGGAGGCTTGAGGCTGATAGCTCTTTTTGTTGTTCTCTTTTGTATATTACATGTATATCAAGCTGTGGGCTTATTTTGTGTAAAGAGTTAGAACTCTATTTTGTTGAACCCAAGTGTTGACTTGGAAAGTTGTAAGCCTATAGGGCATTTACTTTTGTTGTCAACATATAATATCTTTTGTAAGAATACTCTGATAAATGGCAATATATTTTATCCTCTCCAGTTTATGGATGTAATGAACGCATGATTTGTGGGTTTATTTTGAGGGCGTTATAGCTTGGTATCAGAGCGTACCGGGGTTGAATACTTTGGGTACGTAGGAAGTGATTAGTATCATAATGGGTTTGTCTCGCTTGTTAGAGACTTAGGTGTAATGTTGTGTGCATATATGATAACATGTTTATGTGACTATATGGGTATGGGATTTAGTTTCTAGGATGTTGATTGGACCCTTGGGTTTTTGTGAGTTTTGTTGGAAAAAGCACTTGATTAATGCTGTTTCTAACCAGAACTCTAGTAACAGCATGGGACTGTCATTATCCGGAAATAAAATTCATCCGGAAATGAAATTCATAAGTGCTTATGTGATTATATGCTTACGTGGGGTGAATTACAGTTGTCCATACATTAGGACGCGAGTATTATTGCTTCGGCACATTTATGAATGTACTAATATTCTTTGTTACCTTTATTAGGATGTTAGGATGATGACGTGGTGGTAGGCGAGGTAGGCCTAGGAGGCAGGAGGTGCCTATACCAATTGAGATTCTGGAACAGCAGGAGGGTGTTGGCCAGGCCAATGTGGCTGAACCAGTAGGTCAATAGGCCATGGGCGCCTTAGCTCGCGAGATAGCTGGATCTTTGAGGGAATCCATGGACATTCTCCGAGCTGAGAATCAAGTCTAGGCCCATGTTGCTGAGGTAGGGCCTTCTTTTCTGAAGAGGGAGTTCTTTCGGTCTAACCCGAACGAGTTTGTGGGTGATTCGAAAGAGCCAATTAAGGCTAATGAGTGGCTCGAGTAGATGACGAAGACGTTTGAGATGCTTGGCATCGAAGACGGGGCTTTGAAGGTGACCTTGGCGTCTTTCCAACTGAAGGGAGACGCGGGTCAGTGGTGGAAGTTTGTCCGGGGCCATATCGGTGGCACATGGGAGGCCTTTGTAGATGCTTTCTAGGAGAAGTTTCTATCCCCAACTATCAAGGAGAAGTTGAGGGACCAGTTTTGTCAACTCAAGCAGTTGAGTATACCGGTGGCCGAGTTTGAGGCCGCATTCGCTAGCTTGTCTAGGTTTGCACCAGAGTTAGTGGTGTCTGAGGAATGCTGTTGTCTGGAGTTCGAGAAGAAGTTGAGGCACGGGCTTAAGACTAGGGTTGCAGGGTCCATGACTCGGGAGTATGGACGCCTTGTGGATGCTGCGGCGCATCTTGAGATTATTATGCAAGAGGAGGAGGAGAGGCAGAGGGGCTCCAAGAGGAGTCAAGATGGTCAAGGGGACGGTAGGAGGCAGAGGGATTCTAACCCTCAGTAGTCCCAGGGTGCATTTGCTAGATCGACCTTTTTAGTGCCGAGTACAGGCTCTGGGAGAGGCAATCAGGGAGACGTTACCTGTTACAAATGTGGTCAGCTAGGCCACAAGTCTCCAGCTTGCCCGCAGAGGGGAGGAGGGCAGAGAGCAGCTTCATCTTTGGCTCGACCTCAGAGCTAGAGTCAGGGCAGAGGCCAGCAGCTCTCTTGTTACCAGTGTAGTCAGGCAGGGCACCTGAAGAGGTATTGCCCGCAGTTGAGTGGCACATCTGGTGCGTCTGGTTCGAGGCAGACGCAGAGTTTTCAGCTAGCACAGTCAGTTCAGGCCTCGAGGGCCAATCAGGGGACTTCATCGTCTCATTCTGTGCAGCAGTCTTTTGCTCCCAGAGGTGAGTAGGTAGATCAGAGACCTTCAAGGCGTGTGTATGCTGTTACCGCGTAGGATCTTGTACCGGCTCCATCTGTTGTGAGAGGTACCTTTTTGTTTTGCAACTTGGTTGCTAATGTGTTGATTGATACAGGTGCATCCCATTCCTTTATATCTGCTGCATTTGCATCTGTTTTGGGGTTGGAGTTGGTGCAGTTAGCATCTCCTATTTGTGTTGTGTCACCTGTTGGGGGTGAGTTGATTTTGAAACAAGGGTGTCGGGGTTGTGATATAGAGGTCGTTGACCGCCGGCTTCCATTTTCTTTTGTAGTTATGATATGTCGGGATTTGATGTGATTTTGGATATGGGCTGGTTATCGTCATACCGGGCTGTTATTGATTGTTACCGCCAGAGGGTCACAGTATGTACCATGGGCGAGGATTGTTTCCATTTCTTGGGGGATCGGGTTAGTAGAGTGTTGCCACCATTGTATGATCCGCGAGGGCGGAGTGAACTTAGTTGTCTTCTCGCTAGCTGTATGAGTAGTGAGTGTGATGAGACCCAGACTATATTGCCGAGGGTGGTTTGTGAGTACTCAGACATCTTTCCCAAGGATCTTGTTAGTTTGCCACCTCACCGAGAGATTGAGTTCTCTATTGATTTAGTGCCCGGCACGGCGCCGATTTCCATGGCACCTTATCGTTTTGCCCCAGTAGAGTTGAGTGAGTTGAAGGTTCAACTCCAGGAGTTGCTAGATAAGGGTTTTGTCCGCCCTAGTGTTTCACCGTAGGGAGCACCGCACTCTTTGCTAAAAAGAAATATGGTGCCTTGAGACTTTGTATTGATTACCAGAAATTGAATCGGGCTACGGTCAAGAATAAATACCCTATGCCTTGTATAGACGATCTGTTTGACCAGTTGAAGGGGTCCCGTTGTTTCTCCAAAAGAGATTTGAGATCGGGTTACCATCAGTTGAGGGTCAGGGAGGAGGATATTCCAAAGATGGCATTCCGTACGTGGTATGGCCACTATGAGTTTCTGGTGATGCCTTTTGGGCTCACCAATGCACCGGCAGTGTTTATGGATTTGATGAACCGGATCTTCCGGGAATTCCTAGATCGCTTTGTGGTCGTCTTCGTGGATGACATTCTAGTTTATTCACCTTCAGAGGAGAAGCATAAGGAACACTTGAGAGTGGTGCTTGAGTTGCTTAGAGCCCATAGGTTGTATGCCAAGTTTGGGAAGTGTGAGTTCTGGCTAAGAGAGGTCAAGTTCTTAGGCCATGTAGTCTCCGGGGAAAGGGTGTCTGTTGATACATCTAAGATAGAGGTAGTGCAAGAGTGGGCATAGCCAAAGAGTGTTTTTGAGATCCGTAGTTTTTTGGGATTAGCTGGATGTTACTGCTGGTTTGTGAAGGATTTCTCCAGGCTAGCTTTACTGTTGACTAGATTGACGCAGAAAGGGGTCAAGTTTGTGTGGAGTGAGACTTGTGAAAAGTCATTCCAAGAGTTAAAGGTTAGACTTACCACTGCTCCAGTTTTGATTATTTCGGAGAGAGGTTTGGGTTTTGCAGTTTATTGTGATGCCTCACGAGAGGGTTTGGGTCGTGTGCTGATGCAAGAGGGGAAAGTGGTAGCCTATGGCTCACGTCAGTTGAAAATACATGAAAGGAATTACCTTACACATGACCTAGAGTTAGCAGCTGTGATCTTTGCCTTGAAGATTTGGAGGCATTACCTGTATGGTGAGAGATTCGAGGTGTTCTCGGATCATAAGAATCTGAAGTATCTGTTTACACAGAAGGACTTGAACTTGAGGCAGAGAAGGTGGATGGAGTTTATCGAGGATTATGATTTTGAGTTGCAATATCACCCGGGAAAGGCAAACATTGTGGCCGATGCCCTTAGTAGGAAATCCATTAGTGATGTAGCTTGTATAGCCATCCGGGAGTGGGAGATGTTGGGTGCACTTGGCGAGTTTGATTTCCTACTGGGCGAATCTGTTGAGTCTGTGACTTTGTTTTCTGTTGTTACGTAGTCTACACTTGTGACTCGAGTGTTAGAGGCACAGAGAGGTGACCTTGAGGTACAATTCCTCCGAGAGAAGATCTCCAGTGGGAAGGTTGAGAAAGGTTTGACTGTGTATCCCGACCTAAGTGTGAGATACCGAGACTGTTTGTTTGTGCTGGAGTCTTGCTGAGATGAAGTACTCCGAGAGTTTCACCATTCATGCCTTGTGGTGCATCCAGAAGACACTAAGATGTATCGTGATTTGGATTGCCAGTTTTGGTGGCGGGGTATGAAGAAGGATGTGGCAGTTTTTGTATCGAAGTGCCTTACTTGTCAACAAGTGAAGGCCGAACATCAGAGGCCAGCGGGTTTGTTGCAACCCTTGACTATAGCCGAGTGGAAATGGGAGCATGTCACGATGGACTTCGTTGTAGGTCTTCCGAGGACTCAGCGGGGTAGTGATGCTATTTGGGTGGTTGTAGACCGATTGACTAAGTCGACGCACTTTATCCCTATGCGCATGAGAGATTCGGTAGATCATCTTGCCGACTTGTATGTTCGGGACATAATGAGGTTGCACGGGGTCTCAGTGTCGATCGTCTCAGATAGAGGTCCACGCTTTACTGCTAGGTTGTGGCAAAGTTTGCAGAGTGCATTGGGCACCAGGTTGACCTTTAGCACGGCTTATCATCCTCAGACTGCCGGGCAGTCCGAGCGTACTATTTAGATCCTTGAGGATATGCTCCGAGGTCATGTCCTTGACTTTAGTGGGTCGTGGGAGAGGCACTTGCCCTTGGTGGAGTTTGCCTACAACAACAGTTTCTAATCGAGCATCGGTATAACACCATTTGAGGCCTTGTATGGCCAACCATGTAGGTCTCCAGTATGTTGGGCTGAGGTGGGTGATGCACCTTTGTTGGGCCCGGAGTTGGTGAGGGAAACGACGGAGAAAGTTGAGCTTATCCGTAGGAGGCTTGTTACAACCCAGAGTCGCCAAAAGCGTTATGCCAACCGTAGGAGGAGGCCTTTGGCATTTGAAGTGGGTGATCACGTCTTTCTGAAAATATCACCTAGGCGAGGTTTGATAAGGTTTGGGAAGAGTGGGAAGTTGTCCCCTCGGTTTATTGGTCCTTTTGAGATCCTTGAGAGGATTGGGGAGGTTGCATACCGTTTAGCTTTACCGCCACAGTTGTCCAGGGTGCATGACGTGTTTCATGTTAGTATGCTTCGGAAGTACGAGCCGGATCCATCATATGTGTTGGATTGGACCGACTTAGAGGTAGATGAGGATGCCTCGTATGAGGAGAGGCCGGTTCGGGTCTTGGATAGGCGAGATCAAGTCTTGCAAGGCAAGATGATACCCTTGGTAAAGGTTTTGTGGAAACATCACGAAGTGGAAGAAGCCACTTGGGAACGTGAATTAGAGGTCCGAGAAAAATATCTGGACTTGTTTGTTAATGTTTAACCATGTAATGGGAGTTTTGTTTTGTATTGATAAACCTTAAGAGCATTGAATATTAAAACATGGTATATGTTTTGATTTATGGAAGCATTGTTGAATATGCTTGGAAAATGGAAGTTTATTTTAGCATTGCATATGTTAATTCTGTTTTAGAAATGCAAATATATTATTGGCATTGAATATGTAATTGAATTATGGAATATGTGTTGAAATTGGTGAATTTCAAGGAAATGCATGTTGATAATACATGTTGTAACTTATGTTGTAAATTGCCTCTTGAATAGAGATGGGATGACCGATAATGGGTCAGGTTATTGCATATTGAGTTGTAATATTGTTAAGAATTGAAGAAAACATGTTTTTGAAACTTGTATCTAATTTCGAGGACGAAATTCTTTAAGAGAGGGAGGTTATAGCGATTCCGGTTTTCCCTTCCTTTGTGTATTGTATCCCGGACTCGATTCCGTGGATGTGTTGTTGTCTTATTCTTGTTTCCATCCTTTACTCTTTGTATTTGAGTCTTGGGTTGTGTTGGGCAGGTTTGAAACAGGTTGGTTGTGTTTAGAAACCTAGAGTTGATGCCCAGAATTTTGCCTTCACGCTCGAGCGGGGCTTTTAACGCTTGAGCGGGCCATTTGTTTTTGCTTCTCCGCTCGAGCGTGTGTTTTGACACTCGAGCGTGATTTTCCATCACCCAGTATTTTTCTTTGCAGGTCATCGGATGCTCCAGCGGGGCTTTTGACGCTTGAGCAGGCCCTTTTGATTTTGTTCCTCTGCTTGAGCGGGGATTCGGACGCTCGAGCGGGGCTTTTTATGCTCGAGCGTGAGTCTATGTCTGACGCCCCACGCTCGAGCGGGGCGACTTTTATATTAGTCCGAAAGTGACTTTTTGGATCACTTTTCTTTGACTCTTTCGCTATCTAACTTTTCAAAACCTCCATTAGAGAGCTTCTCACTCTAAACTTCAACTTCTCTCTAGGGTTTGATCTAGTTTGAGTGATCTTCTACCTTAGTGTCTTTGTAAAAAGTGTAGAGCTTGGTTTGGGCTACATTTCCATCCGAGAATCTTGGGTTTTGGAGCATTTCGAAATTCGTCATCTTCTCCATTTGGTCTCATCTTTTAAGGTAGGGATAACTACTCACTTTTATGATCTTTGACATAAACTTTTGGTCATTTTGATTTAATGTTGAATTTGAGTAATCTTGGATGTTAGGGTTTCAAAATGTATGAAGAGGGGTTTTGTTCTTTTGGGCCAATACATGTGTATTTTGGGTCTCAAATGGGGTTATTGTTGTTTATTGTTGGTATTTGAGCCTTTGGGTCAATGTTGAGAAAAGAGGGAGAAAGCCCTAATTTTATGTTATGAATTAATTTGTATAATTAATTTGGAAGGTTATGAAATCATGAAATTGAGTTGGAATTAATGAAATTGGGTAAATACGGGAATGAATGGTGGAGTTGGATTGCTTAACCACTCACATTTGAAAATTATTGATAATTTATCTGTTGGATGTAATTATTATCTGCTTAGAAATAATTGCTTTGGGCTATCGGTAGAGGATAGTCTTGATTGTTGTAGACACTGAATGATGATTAGGTGAATTAAAACTAATTGGTTGAATATGTCATTGAATATGACGGTTGGAATAATACATCGAATCTGTGTATTGATTGATCGTGTATATGATAATTGTTTATATGTATTGTATTGTGTGGGAGGAGATAGGGGATGGATTCCTAAACCAAATATTATTTGGGAGGAGATAGGGGATGGACTCTATTGATACAACAGAAAAATGCGTATCTATTGTGAAGTATGGAAGTGTTTTAATATGATATTGATACAGCAAATATGTGTATCTAATGTGAAGTATGAAAGTGTTTGTTATGAGTTGTTATCTCATTTGAAGTGGAAGTGCTTTTAATATGAGTAGTAATCTCATTTAATTGTTTGGCCAGGTTCTGAGCCATGTATTATAAATCGAAATTGTTAAGTAAAGGAAAATGGAATGAAACATGGACATATGTGTCATAGAACTGAAATGTGTTATGAGTTAAACATTTATCAAATGCTAATGTTTTAGTTATTGCTCATATTATGTTTAGCATATCTCTACTGGGCATTGACTCACCCTATATGGGACATCATTTTCAGGTTCAGGTGATATGCTACCTCCAAGGACGTAGCTTGGGAGGCTTGAGGCTGATAGCTCTTTTTGTTGTTCTCTTTTGTATATTACATGTATATCAAGCCATGGGCTTATTTTGTGTAAAGAGTTAGAACTCTATTTTGTTGAACCCAAGTGTTGACTTGGAAAGTTGTAAGCCTATAAGGCATTTACTTTTGTTGTCAACATGTAATATCTTTTGTAAGAATACTCTGATGAATGGCAATATATTTTATTCTCTACAGTTTATGGATGTAATGAACGCATGATTTGTGGGTTTATTTTGAGGGCGTTACATTTTCAGTCCTCAAAATGTTGGTTTAAGCGTTGTTTGGCTTGGGGGTGTTTCCTCCTTTTTGCTCATTGGCTTGTAAAGCCTTTTGAGCTATCTTTCAAGCTTTTCAAACAACCTTTTTTTGGCCTTTAAACCACTGAATTCCAGAGGAATTTCAGTGGTGGAAATGTGATTTTGAGGCCCCAAATGGGTAGGGGTTGTCCCCCATCCTCTTCTCTTGTTTGCATGCATTGATGGCCTATCAAATGAGCATGTATTTCTCCCTTCTTGAGGCTTAGTTTGAGCATGTTTTTGTGACTTTTTTAGCATGTTACAACTCTGTTTTGTGCCGGTTTGATCACTCGAGCTTTGCTTTGTATGCTTGTAGTGGAATTGTGCTAAATTGCCTAACATGTGCTATTGTGTTAGCCTTTCATTCTAGCTATTCCTGACTTGTTTCAAGAATGTTTTAGAACTCCATTTGGGCTATTTTAGGACTGTTTTGAGCATTCTTGGTCATATGAGCTTCATTTTGTATAGCTATAGTGTAAATGGCTTCACTAGTCTTGAGTTTTGAGACCACTAGCGTGCCATGTTTGTGATGATTGCATGTTTTGGCATCACTTGGCATGTAATTTCAGAGCATATGTCATTGCCATACTCTCACATTTTCCACTCCTTCAATGTGTTAGAGAGTTGTGTCTTCATGCCTTGTTTGCGAGCCATCAAATGTGCATATTTTCCTTGTGTTATATGCCTTGATCTTAGTATATTTCAGCCACTTTTTGGCATATTTAACCTCTATCCGGGGTTGGTTTGGTCATTTAGGCTTAGTATTGTATGCCTATAGTACTATGCCTTTTGCTAGTTTCAATGCTTTCGACTCCGAGTATGCCTTGCATGCATCATTTTCATGTTTTGATGTCATTTAGCATACTATTTCAATGCTGGCATATATGTCATTGCATCCCATTCTTCATTTGTTATATCACTTTGAAAGAGGTTTTAAGCCCTTTGTTGGTTTGAGCACGAAATCGAGGCGTTCATGCCTAATGGTTTTAGCCTTCTCTTGAGGGTTTCTACTAACCAATGGCATGATGCTTCTTTCATGCTCAAGATGCTTGTGGCTTAGTCCGTCTTTCCATTTAGAGGACTTCTCACTTTTGGACTTAACCGATTAAAGGATTAATTGGTAATCTAAAATGAGTAAACAAATTGAATTGAAGTAAAACATGCCAAGATAACATGTTTGTGTTGCATTACATGTGTTTGGATCGGACGTTAATCCAAACACAAGAAATGAGAGACGTTTCATACTTAGAGTGATAAAACGTGCCTCATTTCTTAGTCACCGACATCCTTGATCGTGCATGATAGGGTGGAAGTTTCATCGAGTCTATTTGTGCATTCATTGACTTGTACACATTTGGCTTCTCGGCCATCGTGTACTGTGATGCTCAGTTGGTGGCCCGAGAGTTGAGTACCATACTCCTTTGAACTTGAGATATGATAAGAAGTGTGGTGGTACACACATTTCCTTGCAAATACACTGCCATGCCTTTGTTTGTGCTCTGTTACAGCAAAAAGAGAATTTGCAGGAAGCAGTGGCCGACCGGCCACCAAAACTGCCGATCAGCTATCACAAGTGGCAGATAGCCATTAACTCTGGCCGATGGCCATTTCTCTTGGCCGACCACCCCTCAAAATGTTCCTAAGGTGGGTCAGAAGAATCTTGGAAGTTGGCACAATTTTCAGAAGTCCAAAAGAGTGCAAACAGAGGCATCATGAGGCACGGTGGTGGATTTCCGAGCGAAGCCGACCGAGCTTGCATATCCTCCTTGCTTCCCGAGGCCATTTGTTTAAATTGCTTAACTAAACTAGTTCATTAGCTTAGTTATTTTGTAATTAATTTGGTTTGTACTTAATTAGCTTAGATTAGCTAGTTGTTCGAATTCAATTTGTGTTGTGTAAATAATTAGTCTAATTAGATTATTAGATTAGTTAAGTAGCTTAGCTTAGAATAGCTTAGCTTTCATTCAGACCCTCCGTCGAGAGGGCACACTTTTGTAATAAGTGTGCGTGTGTGTGTGAATGTCTTCTAACCTAACGTCTTTCTCCCTTTTACTTATTCGCTTTTGATGGTTAGTTTAAGGCATATTTCAATTAGCATACCTTATGCTTTGCATGTTTGCATCATTCATTTGTCTTGCATGCACCGGGCTCATCACATCATTCAAACTGCATTGTATTTCAATACCTATTCGAATACGTGTATCAAGTTGCATTCACATGACATCTTAGAATAGCGGAGCCTATCTTAGTTGCATTTTGCATGTGTTGCATTAGGCATTATTAACATAGCTAGGGTCATGCATTGATTTCTGACATGGATAAGCCCATAAAGATTATAGCCCACTATTTAGGGCCCAATACATAACTCAAATACTAAAGCCCAACATTGCTGAAGCCCCACGTAGCAATAAGAACCAATGACATCAAGACACATGGCAAGAGAAGGGCAAGCCACATAAGCAAACAAAGATCTGCAAAGTTGTTGCCACTACAAATCGCCATTAATGAAGCCCCTTACAGCATTTATTGCGATAACCCCTTTCCGTCGGGACAGAATGTCTTCACCATGAACAAGGTAAGCTAGAGCATAGACTTTCGGCCAAGGTGACAGGTCGGAAGGGACAACGAAATGATTACTAGAGGATATAAGCAGACGTCGAAGACATGAAGAAAGTTAAGCTTTCTATCTCTAATCTATCTCTACATTCCACTTTTTTTTTCTAACTTGCTCGTTGAAGGGTTCGCTGGGGGACTCCCCGTTCCCCGTTGAACTCTTTTGCAGGTCTTCTGGTGGGCTTGGTCATTCGGATACTGATTTGAGGAGCGTGGATCAGTTCGACCCGCCTCCATCTGGAACCCGCAGTATCATCAATTTCTAACATAGCTTTTGTTTTGGCTTGGAGTACACTGTAAGTGTTTATGCTTTAGCATCTTGCATGTGTGTAAGTGTTGCCATGATAGCATGCTTGCCATGAGGCTATTTGCTTAACCGCTATAACTGCATGAATGCCTGTGGATGAAGGCTTCATTGCTTGAATTGGAACAATTCATCAAAATGCCCGTTTTAAGCCCACTTCAGAGTGGCAAATCATGTTTTCTAAGCCCACTTGAGGATGACAAATCCGCATTTTAGCCTACTTGAGGGTAGTAAATTCAAACCATTTTCACAAACAAACATGAGATGTTTTGTTCCAAATTGAGTGGTCTAGTCTATACTTGTGTGCTGTGCGCATCACACAGTAATGTTAGATTAATAAACCGGAATAAGAACGCATGTGTTTTCAAAAATAACATATCATGTTAGTAGAGGCCGATCTTTGATCAGGCGAGCAGGGGTGCTCATTTCAGGACCTTTCTCTCTCGTACCCAAGTTCTTGAGCCGAGGTAACTTTGGTGATGATGGACACATGGCCTTAGGCACGAGTCAGGGTTTCCTAAATTTCCCAAAAACAAAATATTTAGATGGCGACTCTGAAATCTGGCAAAGCAGTCCATGTTTGGCGCTTTTTGATTAAAATCAATTTTCCAAAACGATTTGCCGGATTTGGACTCTTTGGTGATTTATCAGTCTTACATTACACTTTGTGAGATTAGATTTAGAATCGTGACAGGAGTCCGAATTGTAGTAGCTAGAACTATAATTCGTGCCCTCGCGCGTGGAACGGTGTTCGGGCAGTCTGCAGTTTCTAGCGACTCTGCTGGGGATTTAGAGAACTTGACTCGAACATCATGATATGTTGTTTTTTTTACACTTATATATTTCTTTGCATTGCATTTGCATTGGTGCGCTTAGGACACCGTGTTTGCCGTCTGTTATTCTTGAACGGTTTGCTGGAGGCTTGCTTGGAAAAGCGTGCCATAAGGCTGACCGGCTGTGAGCTCTGCCACGATGGGAACACAAACCTCGATTTTTACCGAGGCACCTTTTTTGACTATTCGACCTAGTGCATATCGGAATCCATAGTGACCATTCCAAACTAGGATAGGTTGCTTACCCGATTGTAGGTTGTTTGAAACCGCCGCGTGCATAGTGAAACCCTAGCTCCTGACAAGATAGGACAGGGAAGCCCCACCCCTCCATAGAGGTGTTTTGGCTCTCACTTACTTGACACGTGCTATAATGACTCAGATTCTAAATTCACATTGGATTGATGTATAGTGATGCCCGTCACCTTAAAACTTGTATGGTTGTCGGACTCTTGATATTGATGGGTTGGCAAGTGAACTTTAAATATTATAATTGAGGACCCTTGGGTGATGTTTGGAACCTTAATTGAAGCCTTAACAAGTTATTTAGATAAGATTAGATAAAAAGCCCCAAATTTGAGTTTGAGTTTTTGATCAGTCGTCACTCTTTTGCCCTTTTCTTTTTCCATACTTTGAATTTGGATTTGAGGCTAGAACCATTGGAAATATTATTTTCGGAGCTTCAGTTTGGACACAAGAACGACCTAGAACGGAGTCCCGATGAGAGAGTTATACTCATTTGAAAGAGGCGCTCGAGCGGACTGTGCGAATTCAGTAACTTAAAAACGTGATTTTTAGCTCATTCTTTGCATTTTCCTTTTCCTTCTTCATCCCTCTCACCCTAGGTCTGAAAACCCTGGGGTTTTGACCCCAAATACCTTCTATTTCCCTAAGGATTGGCTAAGATCTCTTACAAAGAAATGAAAAAGGCTTGAAGATCAACATTTTTAATCAATTGGAATTCGGATTGGTGAAGGATTCTTCTCAAAGCTTGCTTTTCTTGCTTGATTCTTGAGGTAGGGGTCCTAGTTCTCTTTCAATACTTCCATAAATAGATAGATTTGTGGTATTTTGAGTATATACATATAAAACTCACATTTTTGAGCATATAGTGTACATCATGATTTTGGGGGTTTAGGGTTTGAAGTGTTGGGGGTTCAATTGTTGGGTTAATAAGGTGGATTATGAACCTTAGGTGTTTAATCAATGAGAAGATTGGAATAAAGAGTTGTGGTTTAAAAAGTTTGAATTTTTCTTAAAATTCTTGATTTTCTTGAAAACCCTAAGTTGATTCATGATGATAAATAATGATTTTGCCCAAATTGAAAGTAGAATCATGAAATTGGTAGGTTGAATTATATATATAAGTTTAATTAGATTTTGGAGGTGTTTGAAAATTATGTTAAAAATTAGCTATTGAACCTTTGTTATGGATGTTGTAAATTATGTTATAATGTGAAATGAAGATTGGAGAAATGATTTATTAATTATATGGATGACATGAGCCTTGGAGTGAAATGATGAAATAAAGGTTTAAGAGTTCACCTTGAACTATGTTGAATTGTGTTGATTATGTTGAATAGTCTTGATTATGTTGAGTTGTGTTGAATAATTGTGTTGGACTATGATGAATTGTGTTTGAATCATGTTGAATTGTGTTGAGTTGAGTTGTGTTGGGTGTGTTGAGTTTGAGTTGTGTTATGTTCAGTCATGTTGAGTTTGAGATGAGTTGTGTTGGTACCTAGGGGGGAGTTGAAAGATGATATGGAATTTGTGATAAGATGATGAAGTGAAGATTTAAGAATTTTATTGTATAATTAGAAAGTGATTTTATACCTCAAAACTAAAAGCCCAACTTTATATTTAACTCTAGTTATGAAGTTTTATTTTGGAAAATGAGGATACTTCAATCAACATTAAATTTATGAAATTGAGTCTATGTTGGGTTAAGATGAGTATAAATAATGATAAATGGGAGATTGTGAAATATGACCATTTTATATGAAGGAGTTGTATCAAAGAAAATTAAATGTTGGAGATTTAATTTATAACCGTGGGTAGTAATTGATAATCAATGTGTTTAAAAAAATTGAATTTGAAGACTTGATGATAATATGGAAAAGTAAAGAAATAGTTTGAACCCAAGAATTGTGAACACTTTAAAGATGAATCTTTGCCTCTATGGATGTGTTGTTATATTTTTGTGTGACAAAACAATGAATGATTTAATGGATAATGAAGAAGGTCGTGGAACATATTTGTACTTGTTATGTGAATGTAATTTTAATAAATGGTGGATGTATATTAAATTAATGTGTTACGGAAATAATGGAAGATGTGTTGGCATTGTCCACTAATTGTAATGATGGATTGTGATGATATCTGGGGGTCCGTTTCCTGCCGTGTTTGAGCCGGCAAAGCGTGGCGTTTGAGATAGGTTCCGTCTTCCTTCCGGAGTAGCGCTTAGTAAAGCGTGTGGTATGTTGAGGTTCCGCGTTCCTTCCGGATGGTGACCGGTAAAGCGTGAGGTTCCGCGTTCCTTCCGGATGGTGACTGGTAAAGTGTGAGGTTCCGCGTTCCTTCCGGATTATGACCCAGAAGCGTGAGGTTCCAGATTCTTCCTTAGTGACCGGTAAAGCGTGTGAGTCATGGAGATGACTTGTGATTGGATCCGGTATTTGATATGAGATTAATTGAAAGAATGGAAAATGAAATGGTAATTGGATTAGGGAATGGTGTTGATACACTCAATGGATTGCTTGTGATTAAAATGGAAGATTATGAGTTTTGTTTTGTAAATAATAGAGGAATTGAATTAAAAAGGGATTGTTATTCTTGTGTCATGCTTGTATTGTATTTGGTAATGCAAACATTAATGTGAGGTAATTGTTGGGCAAGTTGGAGTTGAGTGTATGAGGATTGTCATTTTGAACATAAAGGAAATTGGATCTTGACATTATGAAGTTATAGTGATTGGAAATAGTATAAGGAAAAAAAAAATGGAAATGAAATGGGGAATATTTTGGGAATTGGTTAATAATTTTTAAATGAAGTTGTTTCTTAAACATGTTGGTTTCACAAGGATCTATGGTTTTCTAAAGTTAATGGACGAATTTTAATGGCTGAAGATTTTTCTTAAAAGTGTTCAAATAATTTTTGAGAAAAGGTACTCTACTTATGATATTTTGAAGTTATAAAACGTCATTCTACTATATGGCACCCTGCATGCATGATCATTTCTATCTGTGTGTTAGTTATTGATTGAGAACTATGAGATTCCTACTGGGCATTAGTGCTCACCCCGTTGTTGTTTTACCTTTTTAAAGGAAGAAAGTTTGGATTCTTTGATTGAAGAGTTGAAAAGTCCATATGTCTTTTATATGTAATTTCACTGTAGATGTGATGGATCTTGTAATTGTATTTTATTCATTTATAGCTTCATAGTAGGAGATTGGCATGTATTGTTGACATTGTAATTTTCATTGAGAGAGAAAGAACATGTATCATTGTATTCCTATTACTCAAGTGTAATAGATATTTGTATATGTATAAAAAAAAAATATGGACCTAAATTTACAGGCTTTGGTAATGTTTTCGTGTAATTAAAATTCGGGGCGTGACACGTGCTGTCAGAGTGTGTCTCTACAGGTTGTATGAATCAATTGCAAGTCTGAGTATCGGCCTGAGGGTATCAGTTTACAGGCAAAATTTTGGGTAGAATTTAGTAGAGAGCACAGTCATTCAGCTATGCTCATATTTGTTCTGGTGAAATCAGGCTGAGATGCTGTCTGTTTTCTCTTTTGCAAGGTAGTCCTAGAATTGTAGCTTCAGAAGGCTCCAATATCCCCCGGGTACACCGGACATATGTTGATAGACTTTGTCAGGTTAGAGATTCAGTTCAAGGGCAACCAATGTTTCCATCGCTGAGGCAAGGCAAAGAAGGGCCAGTCAGAGCTCACCGGTTCAACAGATCGGATAGTCACCAGTCACATCACCTCTGTTCAACTCAGCAAACCGTGATGGCACAGGGTTCGGAAGAAGTTGTGGCCGTGATAGCAGCATTAAATCAGGGAACTGTCGTGCAGGATGAGACCAATACTGAAACGCAACGCCCATCTGGCGTATCTGCCACACATATGATCTTGGGACCCCAGCTGAACTTTGACCCACTTCCGCCAGCTGAAGATTTGCACGGTCCGGATCCCCAAGAAGGGTTGGCTCAAGCTCAAATTTCCACACCCCTAGTGCAGCCTATTGAGAGGCTTAATCCCTTTGATGTTAATGAGTTCAATCCGATTGCAGTGAAAATTGCGAACCTTGAGAAGCAATTCAAAAAGGCATAGAGCCTTAACTCCATTCCTGACATTGAGGATGGGTACATCGAGGCTACCGTACGACTCCCAAACAGATTAAAAATGCCGCATGTTGACCGTTTTGACAGGTCGGGAGATCTTATGGTACATATCCGGCTTTTCTTGGATGTCCTGAAGCTAATGGGTCTGACTAAGCCACATAAACTCTCTCTGTATGGAAAAACCCTGTCGAGTGTAGCAGCCACTTGGTACGCTAAGTTAGAGGATAAAGTGAAGCAAAACTGGGAAGAACTGGCTGAGGCCTTTGTTGGTCAGTATTCTTACAATACCCAAGTTGAAATGACCACTCAAGAGCAAGAAGCTACCCACTAGAATCCTACAGAGCCTTTTGTGGAATTTGTTGCGAGGTGGAGAGCGAAGGTAGCACATATGAAAAATTGCCCTTCTGAAAGGGATCAAGTGCAGATAGTGGTGCGAAACCTTGAGCATGATATGTTGCAAAAGTTGATAGTCGTTTCGCTATCCGCTTTCAAAAGTTTGCATGAACTAGGGGTTCAGGTCGAGAATGCGTTCAACAGTGGGATCATTCCCAGAACAAGTGAACCGATAAGGAGGGTTTTTGCAGGGAGTACCTATGCTGGTAGTAGCGCTATTCCCAAATCCACTGAAATCAATACAGTCACCACAACTGACCCTTTTTCCAAACCAAGCCGACAAACAGTTGGCCTAACCTGAGCTCAAGGTAGAACTTTCACTCCCCTCTATATGAGCCTAACCAGCGCACTAAAAGTCCTGATGGAAAGAGGGTATCTCAAACCCCTTGATCCTCAACCTTTGCCTGACCCACTCCCTCCCAGACATAACCCCACCAAATATTGCATGTATCATCAGCAGCACGGTCATGGCACTGATCGTTGCTACCGCCGTCGTCATAAGGTCCAAAATCTCATCGACAGTCGGACGATAGCTCCACCTTCAGACCCCAATGACCAAATATCTCCTGCCTACCTCAACCTCATCCGTACACAGCCATCCGGCTACAACTCGAGCATATATATCACCCTAGCCTATCTACCCAAGCCTGAGGTGTTTATTCCAGTCAGCATGGACTTATGCATGATGGATGCACCTGAACCCCAATCAGCTCAAACCGGTCAACCCACGACTTCTGAGCTGATGAGAATAATTGAAGATCTTCAGAGAACAGTGGTAGATCTAGCCTTTGGGATATTGGCTCCGTCATTGATCACATCACATGCCAGAAAAGGCTCTCCAGTCTTGGGGCAAGCTGCATTTGAAATTGAAAATGGCCAACCTAAAGCCATCCTAGGTCTGGGCAATGACATGTTGACAACAACTGGGCTTCGCTCTGATATAGCGACCCAACCCCTTGGCAAGGTGGAGGCAAGTGGTAAGAACAAGGTAGGGGCATGCATTGGTTCCTATAAACACCTTCAGTGGGTTGTTGAGGCTTTGAAAGCCGAAGGGTTGAACAAACAGCAAGTGCTTGCAGTCGTTGCAAAGACTGTGGATGACACCTTCGCTACTGAGGATGAGAGTATTTTGAATCAAGGGGCAAGCCGGAAGAAGGGTTGTCGTACTAGAAACACCCCTCTCAGCTCCAATCCTATATCTGTCAGAGATCATCAAACCTAGTCAGCACCTGCCAACCCTTTTGCTGGTACATCTAACACGACTGTGCAAACCTCAAGCCATCAACCCCGAGGCCACAGGTTCTTCAATCCCCTCTACATGGCTTTGTCCAAAGCTCTCCAAATCCTTATAGAGCAAGGCCATCTCAAACCCCTTGAGCCTCGGCCTCTCTCAAATCCCCTTCCAGCCAAGCACGATGCGGCCAAATACTGTGCCTTTCATCAACAAACTGGCCATGACACTAATGGTTGTTATCGTCTTCGCCATAAAGTTCAAGATCTGATTGATAACAAGGCCATCGTCGCACCAGGCTCTGCAAAGTCTATCAACACTTGATCAGTGAACTTGTGGGGGATAATGTGATGTGATCGGGGGATGAACCACCTGCGGATGGCGCTCACTTTACTCCAGATGTGGGAATGGCACGCACTATTTTGAGCAATGTGTGAATGCTAGTTTTTGTGCTTTCTAACTTGGGTATTGAGTCAGTTCTGTTGTGTTGTATTGAGTCAGTGTTTTTGTATTGAGTTAGTTGAGTCTGTCTTGTTGTATCGAGTCAATCCTGTTTTGTTAATAGTCAGGTGATTTCGGGAGTGTTACCTCGGAAATCACCTGCTTGTTTTTGTGTTTGTCTTTTCACTTTCTTTTGAGTCTGTTTCTGCCATTGAGCCAGTTGCGCCAGAAGACCTAAATGAAACAACAGTGATTTTCACCCTTTTTGCATTTGTTTCTACCTTGGAGCCAGTTGTGCCAGAAAATTTGAATGAAACAACAGTGCTTTTCACTTACTTTTTCTGTGCCTTAAAATCATTGCATTGACCTAAGTTTTTCAAAAAAAATTTTTTGAACACTGTGATGAAAACAAAGAGGAAGGAATTCCTCGGGATTTGCAAAAAATTCGATCAATTGAGAAGAAGAGAGGCATGCTAAGCCCTTAATGAATGAAATCATGCTTGTTAATGTGAGTACTGAGAAGGATCCTAGCTTGGTCTAGATCGGTTCTACATTGTCTTCAGTGCAAGCGATTTGTCACTTTCTTAAAAGATTTCAAAAAATGTTTTGCGTGGTCCTATGAAGACCTGTGTGGAATCGCTCTTAAGATTGTGCAGCATAGGATCGTTCTCAGCCTCAAGAGTCAACCCCTTTTTCTTTCGAACCTTGAACTTGGATTCAGAATGTTCAAAGGTCAACCATAATGTGAGGCTTGTATGACCAGATTCGAAGCAGCTCTCGAACTAGGGGCAAGAAGGTCAGATATGATTAAAAGAAAGCTTGCAAAGCTGGATGAGAAATAGTCCTTGAACTAGGGGCAGAGAAAAAATGTCAAATGTCTTGGAAAAGTCAAAAATTGGGACATTTCTCAAGCCAACCAAGATTGGCAAGAATGCCAAATCCCAGTATGGAGAAAAGAAGAAAGTTTTGTTGAAGGACAATTGAGTTCCTATCTACAACAATGGGGGCAATTCAGACCCGGTTGGATGGACTCCTACATCATCAGCGAACAGCAACCATTCTCCTAGATTCAGATGGCTTCGAGATCTCAAAATCGATCAACATGAACAAAGCTACACTTTTACCCTTGAGAGTCTCGTTGGGCCGAAAACCCGGAAGGGCGACCCAGGAAAAAGTTAGAGCAAAGAAAAAGAACAAAATGAAAAAATGAAGAAAATGAAAAGAAGAAAAGAAAAGATGAAAAGAAGAACAAATGAAAAGAAAAGAAAAACAGGGCTCGCAAGGTTGAAAACCCGGAAGGGCGGCCTTGGCAAAAGTTAGAGCGTAGAAAGAGAGGTTAATACCCCAGTGTATCTTAACCCTAGAACTACGTCAGGCTTGATTTCCACGTTTGGGATACGTAGGCAACTTCATTATGAAGTCCAGCCATAAACACTTCTAAATCGACTATGTCCATGTAATGGTTCTGATCATCTTTATCTTTTCTGTATTCGAGAGTTTGGTTGGGATCGTCACTTTGTGGATCGACATAGCAATCGTGATGCCATTCGCATAAGGGCAACTTTCCATTGTGCGGCAAAGGCCATTTAGACAAGGGGCAATTTTTCATTGTTTTGGATCTGAGGTTGTGCATCTCAAGAGTAAATTATGTGTTGGTCGAGCAGTGTCCATTTGTAAAAATAGTTTTTGAGAATTTTTAATGAGGTTGACTAATTTTCTCTCGAAAATTATTTTATTTTTCCAAAACTGGATCATTTCTTGGACCCGAAAAAGGAAAATTTTCAGTGCTCATAGCTTGACTTGTAAGATTTCAAATCAAAAAGTTGAACAAGTATGTTAATCTAACTCTCATATTGATCAAAATTGTTTTAGTAGAAAGCCAATACAAAAAATGGTCAAAATGATGAACCATGGGCACAGTTGAGTCAGGTGTTCTGTCTTTTCCCCATTGTCAACATACTTGCCAGAAAGGGCACTCTACTTGCTAGAAATGGCACTCTACCTGCCAGAAAAGGGCACAATTGAAGCTAACAGCAAAGGGCCGAAAGCTCTTTCATCCTCCGAGCAGCGAGGTATCAAGTCAAGTGCGAAGCACGAACTGGAAAGGGAGCAGGATATTCCACTCCCTTATCCGAGAAGGTCTTGTCATATTCGAACTAGCCAAGGGCGTCATCAACCGATGTTAGCTGTAGATTTACTACACACCCAGTTGTAGCGCAACCCCTCTGTGGGAAAGTTCACTGTTGTGAGCAGAAGAAAAAGAATCTAGCGGAATGCTAGGGGCAAGAGCCCGCAACTTCCTGTTTATCCATCAACCATCCAGGGAAGCGATAAAAAGAAGAAGAAGAGAGATTGAAGAATAGAGAGATGTGCACTGAGAGAAAAAGTTAGAAAAGGGCTGTTTTAGAGAAAAAGAGATTGAGTGCCAGAGTAATGTGAGAATCACAAATGAGAAAGGGTGGGAAACACTACCTGGAGAAACGGGCTCTTTGTGAACTGATAGGTCTTTCGCCTTTGTAATACGTCTGAGTGTCGTGCCTTTTGTTTTGTTTGTCTCGATTCTTGTTTTGAGTCGTTTCGAGTGTTAATAGATGTGTTCAGGTTGTTTTACCATTGTTTTCCTTTGTGGAGATGTTCTGACAGTGGTCAGTCGTAGGCTCAATACCCGGTTAAGAATTCATTTCAATTTCAAATCGTTTTGTGCTCAGAGTGCTGTGCCATTCTCCACAGTTGTGCAAAACTGGATCCTTTCTTTCATGAACTGTAGGGTTCAACCTAGGTCATGTGAGAACAGTAGAACAAGGACCTATCTGAAGCTATTTAGGTTTCTGACTGCAAAGCAAAAGAAAAGAGGGAAAATATGGAGCATCTTAGCATGTTTCAACTTCAGCAAATTCCGAGACTACATTCCAGGTGCACCTTCTCAGGCCTTGCGATTTCTTTGGAGTATGAGTGTATCTCGACCCTAAGCTTAAGCCTGCTTCAAGTCAGAATGGCAATTGAAGCAGCAGCAAATGTTATCTCTCGCCAATACGAACAGGGTGTGCCCTTTTTTAGCTGAGTGTGTTGCAAAGTCCTCTGAGAGGTAGATCAGAGGCACCAAAGTACATATTTGATGCCCCTCTATTGCATAGAATGTGCACTTTCATTTACACTTCTGTTGCATGCGTGCCGTGCATCGTTATGATTCATGCATAGAATATGCTTGCTTTCAATTTTGTATAGAATATGCTTTGCTTGTCTCATGCATAGAATATACTTTCAATATTCCATAGAATATGCTTTGCTTGTATTTTTTGCATGGAAAATGCTCGTATCTTTTGCATAGAAAATGCACCCATCCTTGCATAGAACCTGCATTTTGTTCGCACCTTTTTGTGTACCTTACTTGCATAGAACATGCATTTCATCGCACTATTTTGTGTAGTTTACACTCGCGCTCTCTTGCGCATTGCACTGTTTTGTGCAGTTTACACTCGCGCTCTCTTGCGCATCGCGCTATTTTGTGCAGTTTACACTCGTGCTTTCTTGCACATCGCACTCTTTTGTGCAATTTATATCGCGCTTTCTTGCGCATCGCACTATCCTGTGCATTTCATTACATGCTTTCATCTTGCATAGAAAATGCTTGTATCTTTTGCATTGAACTTGCATTGGCCGCGCTTTCGTGCACATCTTACTTGTACTTGTTAGTGTATTGCATTGGTCGCGCTTTCTTGCGCATCTTACCTGCACTTGTTAGTGCATTGCATTCTTCGTGTTTTCTTGTGCATCTTACCCGCACTTGTTAGTGCATTGCATTGTTCGCGCTTTCGTGCACATCTTACCTGTACTTGTTAGTGCATTGCATTGCTCACGTTGTCTTGTGCACCCTTCGTCTTAGCACTACCTTGTGCACACACTTGCATCACACTGTTTTATGCATTCAACCTGCATAGCACTGTTTTGTGCATTCATTCTTGTATCGCACTGTCTTGTGCATCTTGTTAGCACTGTCTTGTGCATTTCAACCTGTATCACACTGGTTTGTGCATTCACTCTACTTCGCACTGTCTTTTGCACTCTCTGGTCTATGAGACCTTAAATCCTTTGAAGGTGCAATTCCTTTGGTGTTTGTCGTGCCTGAACGACTTCCGGTGGTTTGGTATAGCCACCTGCCTGTGCTTGCGGTGAGTTCCTAGGAGATCAACTGAGATGGTGGAAACTAGAGTTCGAATGGCCAATGCCTAGAACGCAAAGGTTCGGGATTTTCAAGACTAAAGTCTGGTTTAAATACCCAGAGGTGTATCCTCAGCTTGAAATCTGTATGGCAGCCCCATAGGTTGAGGTAGCGGGTATGCACCTCAATTCTCGATACTGAACCAGCCTAGTTTGTCACCCTGTTGAAGAATAGGGAAAGCTGCGACTATAGCCAGGGAGAAAAGTAGTACCTGTGGTTCAACCAATCAAAAGGGGAAGGTCCCCAGTAGCATGAGGTAGGTCATTACCAATTGCCCCTGTAAGGTACCTTCACTTCCTAACTATTACATCATCTAGTATGTCTATTGCATTGCATATAGAATCTATCGCATGCATTTACTGCATTATCCGTTGCATCATGCATCCTTTCCATGTTAAGCTTAGTCTGGTATGTGCTCATACATTTCCTTCGTTGAAGCATGGTTTTGTGATTATGTGTACGCGCCTATTCCACTAAGAGAATTGTGGTCTGAGGGTGTTGGCACCTTTTCTGTGTTAGACGTGGTCTGTTTTGTGTCCATGCCTTTTCTAGGTAGAAATGTGGTTTGGCCACGCGCCTTATTCACTTCATCCATTGCATTGTAGTTTGTTTTGTTGCATTCAGCATGTAGGATCACGATCTTTCCTCAACAGATCATTCCTTGCTTATATCATGCCACCCAATTACTTGTATTCTTTCTGCGAAACACAAAGTTCTGCCTGTGCACACACCTATTCCACTAAGAGAATTGTGGTTTGAGGTTTCCGCGCCTTTTCTATGTTAAACGTAGGTTGATTCTGCATCTCTGTTCCTTTATGATATTTGTGTGGTTTGCGCTGGTTGTGGTTTGATAATTCAGTTACATTGCATATCATTTGCATTGTTTCGTTACATTGTATATCATTTACATTGTTTTGTTTTGTTATATTGTGTATCACTTCCATCCTGCCCCTGAACTACGCTGGTTTGATTCCTTGTAAAGGGATACGTAGGCAGCCTGCGGGCGCAACCATTTGTTTATCTATCTTTTGCTTGTTTGTCCAAGTCTTCGGCCTTGTCAAAAATTGGTCGTCTCTAGGCTTTGACATTCACTCACGTCATTTCATGACTCTGAGCTCTGTCAAAGAGGGGCAACTGTAGACACCCCATTTTTGAACACCCTTAAGACTTGGGCGCTACAGATGGCTTCTTTGGTGATGAAAGTTGTGCAATGCAAAGGTTCAATTTCTTCGGCAAGAGGACAGTCAAATCCTAACCTCACACCCCATTTTTGGACTAAAACTATTTTGAATGGTTTTTAGACCTTAAAACCCTCTCTTTCAAAATATTTTTGAAAAGAAGTTTCTACGATGTTCCGAGGCTTGCATTTTGTTAAATGTTACGCTTTTCTCTAAACCGAGCAAGGACAAAGTGGAAATGATTGAAAGAGAGATGAAATCTTTGTAAAATCTTTCAAAACACCTTGTTTAGGGGTTTGGAGTTGAAGAAAAGAAGAGGAGAGGAAAGAAACCAAGTTGGGAAAGAAGATGGGCGTGAACCGTTAAGAGAGAGTCGAGCAACCCTTGCTAAATTAGGCCTATCCTTTTGTTTACTTGGATTTAAGTTATGAGGCCACCACCGTTGGCAGGAAGACTTCCGGGGCTTCATTTTGCACTCAAGAATCTCCTAAAGCCGAGTCCAGATTGGGGAGATATGATTGGTTGAAGTTGGGCATTATTCCGGTTGGACCGAAACTGGCCAGTCTTCACTAAAAGAGGCTTATCTCTTAGCACAGTTGGAATTTTGATGCAAGGCTTCCACCATTGGAAATCTTACTTCAGGGGCTTCATTTTAGACACAAGAATGACCTGAAAAGGAGTCCAGATGAAGGATTTATGCCTGGTGCAAGTCGAGGACTGGGGTTAGTTTTTGCCGTCGGCCTCTATGGTAGTGCATCGGACATAATTGGAGCTCATCGGCCATAGGTCGGCCAAGAGTGAACTTAATTGGCCACAAATGGTGGCCGATTGGCCAATAAAGTGGCCAGTCGGCCAAAAATGTCTAGAAAGCCCAAAATTGGCAGATATTTCTCCTCCAACTATTGTACACTGCTCTAGATATTTCCAATTAAGATATTTTCGGCCAGAGCTTGTATTTTTGCTATATATGGAGGCGATATCTCATATTTTGCAAGGGGTTAGAACATTAAAGCAATTTTGGGAGCCTCTCTCTCTAAAAAGTCCTTTCTCTCTAGAAATTTCAGAGCTAAATCTCTACCTCTCTCTCATTCTCTTGCCATTGTGTGCATAACAAGAGATACACTTGGAGATACACCCCTCCTTTGCCTAGGCATCCTTCATCAAAGTTGTATATCTTTGGGCTGAGGTCCCTTGGTGTGATATCCCTGTTCCGTAATATGTTAATTGGTCCTTAATATGAGTATGATTATGTGTTTAATATGATTTTGTGTGCCATTATGTGAAAATATGTGGTTTTGAATTTCTATCTGTTCACCGTAGGAATATCTATTTGATTATCTGCTTTGGAAATTAAATTGAAGGCCTTATCGGCCACGGAACCTAAAATCGATTACGCCATTGTGATTAGCGTAATTTTTAGAGCCTACGGTGAAATTTTATTGAAAATTTGATTCGGATCAGATTAAATTAATTTAATTAGTGAATTAGTGCTCTATTATTATATATTAAAATAATATAACAAGAGGGGCTTTTATATGAGCACTACACACTCAATTTCTCTTCTTTAGCTTGGTTGGCTAATTATAAACTCTAAGGAAAAGGAGAGGGTCGGCTAGAGAGAGAGAGAGAGAGAGAGAGAGGGTGAAGGAAATTGGAGTTTTGGCTTCAAACCTTGGTGATCTTGAAGGCGCACTCAAGAATTTACCATAAATTGTAAGGATTAAGCTCCTAGGTGAGTAATCACCCCTTGGTTCATAAGTTTGAACTTGTGATTTTGTGTATTCAAGCTAGTTGGGTGATCAAGAGTAAGAGTTAACATGATTTGAGTTGGTTTTGTTGATTTGGTAGTCTATATGAACATGTATGTGAAGAATTGTTTTGAAATTACATGTTTGAGCACAAAATGTATAATTCATGGGAGATTTTGATTAAAGCTCTTGTTTTGACCTTCTCTTCATCATCTAAGTTGAGGATGAGAGTAATTTGCCACATACATGTACAATTCACAAGGGTGTAACTGTTGAATGCATGAAATTATTATGTTGCTAATGAATTTGGTGTAAATTGGGACATGCATGAGATTAATTTGTGAAATTGAGCTTCATAATGTTGTGATTTGGTATTTATACCATGTTAGTACATGTATATGTGATGTTTGAGCCAAAAGCATGCATCTAGAACCTTTGAATGTCGAATTGAAGCTCAAGAACATGTTCTGGATTTTCTAAAATTTTGATTCCCGCTCGAGTGGGGAAACCGCCGCTCGAGCGTGAAATTCGTGTTCCTAGTATTTTCTGCAGACATGGTGTCCGCTCGAGCATGGAAGTTAATGCTCGAGCAAGGAGCCATGTAGAGAGGCCTTCTGCTCGAGCGCCAGAGTTCGCGATCGTGCGTAAATTTGACATATCCAGTACTTTTGTAGGCCTCAAGGGTCCGTTCGAGTGGGGAAGTCCACGCTTGAATGGGAACCTTGTTTTCTGGAATTTTGAAAAGACATTCTGTGTTTCATTTTCTGTTTTGTTTCACTTCCAAGTATTCTTAGGCATGCATTGAGCATTGTAATTGAGTTAAAGAGATAAGAATGAAGCCTAAAGAGGAAAATGTGAATTTAGAACGGATCGAATTGTTTGTAACCCCTTTTGTGTTCATGGAATGTATAGGGTCGAGCTCCAGGGCAAACCAACCAACCAATCACTGTGAGTAATATCTTAACAGAGATATCTGAAATATGTTGTTGTCCAATTGCTTACTTCTATGTAAGTTTTATAAGTTCATTGATTCGATTGGTGGACAATATTTGCTATACCAAATGAGTGGGCTAGAGGCCAGTCTGATCTGAATAATAAAATGAATGGGCCAGAGGCCGTTTTGGCAAGAATGAATGGGCCGGAGGCCGTTTTGGCAAGAATGAATGGGCCGGAGGCCGTTTCGACATGAACGAATGAATTGGCCAAAGTCCAGTTTGTCATCTGAATGGGACAAAGGCCATTTTGACACAAATGAAAGTTTAAATGGGCCAAAGGCCAGTTTGTTCGGAACCGCAGTCACTTGACCTAAATTGTGTATATATGTTAAATCGAATATGAATTGGGCCCAAGGCCGTTTGAAGCATGTTGTTCTACATATCATTTGTATAACTTTTGTATTTGATATTATACACTGGACTATCGCTCACGCTCATTCATGTGTTTGTAGGTGAGCCCAGAGAAGTCCAAATCCAGCCCCAGTGAAGTCTATGTGGAGCAACAAAGGTTTTAGGAGAGTCAGCCCTTGTGTCTCATGCACGAGACCGTCTTCGCCCTTTTGTTATGTATTCATATTTTGTCATGTTGGCGAAGACTTTGCATATGTTGTATATGGTCGTGATGGGTTGACTTAGACCTATATAATCCTGTATGTACAGAACCTTATGTAGTACATATTTTGTTGTGAGTTATTAATATGCATATGTATGGTTTGTTATGATGTGCCATGTAAGCACAGCTCTATGGATAAAGTTTCAAATTGCTTCCGTTTGGCCCCTATTAACTCTGTTAAAATACGTTTGGTTTGGTTTGAGGCCATAAGTAATCTCTTGATTACTGGCCGGTTATGTCCTTAACCCACGGGGGTGGGTTTGGGTCATGACAGAGTGATATCAGAGCATGAGTTGATAACTCACACACTTGTCCAAAAGAGCAATAAGCGTCTAGAAAAGATCAAGGATGCATTCATCTGATAAGTATGAATTTGATAGCATCAAGAATGCATCTAAATGTTTTAACGTGAACAACTATGTGTTATAAGTTTGTAATTTGCTTGCATTGCAAATTATTTGAATATGTATGCTTTTTAATACATGTATACTTTCGAATCTTTGTATGAAGTATAATGTGAGTTTAATCAGATGGTGAGAACAAGAGGTGATGAGATAGAAGAGTCCTCTACTGCCAGAATAGATAGAATGGAGAGATTGATTCAAGAAATGGCAGAAACGTTGAGGCAACAACAGGAGTGGCAACAATAGTGGCAACAACCACACCCTCCACCTCCACCTCCGGCACCTCCCGTGCCAGATAATCAGAATGATGATCGGATAATAGCTCTCAACAAAGAATTCAAGAAGATGAAACCACCACAGTTCCATGGTGGATTTGATCCATTGAAAGCCGAGGCATGGGTTCTCGGCATTGAGAAATTATTTGAAGTGTTTCCTTGCTCGGAGACCCAGAAAGTGCTTCTAGCCACTTTTATGTTAGAAGACGAGGCAAGAAGATGGTGGATGTTAATGCGAGAAAATCACAAGGATGTTGACTGGGTGAAATTTTTGGAAATTTTCTATGACAAGTACTTCCCACAATGTGTTCGGGATAGGAAAGTAACAGAGTTCATGGAACCGAGGCAAGACAGTATGACTGTAGCTGAGTATGAGGCCAAATTCACTGAATTGGCCAGGTTTGCACCTCATGTGATTGATACCGATTACAAGAAGGCGAGGCATTTTGAAGGTGGGCTTCGAAGTGACATTTTAGAGAGGGTGAATGTCTTGAAGCTAGAAACCTACATTGGGGTGCTAGACAGGGCTATCATATCAGAGGCTAACATAGCTAGACAGGCTAAGCCAACGATAGAATGGAAAGGCAACAAAAGGCAAGGCTTCTTTTCAAAGAAGAAATTTCTGAAAAAGCAAAACACGGGCTCCTCAAATACTTCAAATTCTTCCCAAGACATAGCTCCCATGTGCAACATTTGTAGCAAAAGACATCGTGGAGTTTGTTACCATGTATCAGGAGCCTGTTTCAAATGTTGGAAACAAGGGCATATGGCCCGAGATTGTAATCAGAATGGTGGAAAGATAGCTGCTAGTTCCACCGCATCAATCCTAAAGCCGGGAAATACTTTGAGATCTGCTACTACCAGGGATACCGTGAGACAGGGGAGAGTTTTTGCGCTTGTTCCGGGTGATACACAGAATGCCAATGCAGTTGTCTCAGGTACTATCTCTATATGTAATCAGGATGCTTTTGTGTTAATTGACTCTGGATCTTCACACTCTTTTGTGACATATAAATTTGCATCTAGACTGAATAGACCTTTAGGATTACTGCCATATCTGCTATGTGCGTCTGCTCCATCTGGGGAATCCATGTTGTGTGAATCTATATACCAGTTTTGTGATATGCTTGTTCAGGATGCTATTCTATATGTAGATTTGTTGCCCTTGAATTTTAGACATTTTGATGTAATTTTGGGCATGGATTGGTTGACCAAATATTGTTCCACCATTAATTGTGTGACAAAACGGGTTGTGTATAAACTACCAGAATATAAAGAGATTGTGTTTGTGGTTAATGGGGTAGTGCCTCCACCTTATTTGATATCTGCAATGAAAGCATGCAAACTGATCAGGAAAGGGTGTCAGGGTTACTTGTGCTATGTGTTGTCTGAACAATCTGTGAATGTTGAATTGAACGATATCCCTATTGTTAGAGAATTTCCAGATGTGTTTCCAAATGAATTACCAGGGGAATTGATAGATAGGGAGATAGAGTTTACTATTGAAACTGTGCCAGATACCCAACCCATTTCTAAAACTCCCTACAGAATGGCTACTGCTGAAATAAAAGAACTGAAAGAACAGTTGCAAGACCTACTTGACAAAGGGTTTATCCGACCTAGCACTTTGCCTTGGGGTGCACCAGTACTATTTGTGAAAAAGAATGATGGAACCCTACACCTGTGTATCGATTATCAGGAAGGTAACAATAAAGAACAAATATCCCCTACCCGTATTGATGACTTATTTAACCAGTTGCAAGGATCACATGTGTTTTCTAAGATTGATTTGAGGTCCTGGTATCATCAGTGGAAAGTTAAGGTAGAAGATGTTGAGAAAACCGCATTCAGAACGAGGTATGGACATTTTGAGTTACTTGTTATGCCATTTGGAGTGACTAATGCTCCAACAGCATTTATGGACTTAATGAACCGAATTTTTAAAACCTACCTTGATGAATTTGTTGTGGTTTTTGTTGATGACATTTTGATATATTCCAAAGATAGACTTGAATATGAGCATCATTTGAGAACTGTCCTACAAATACTTCGGGAAAGGAAATTATTTGCTAAACTAAAGAAATGTGAGTTTTGGTTGGATGAAGTTGTTTTCTTAGGGCATGTGATCAACAAGGAAGGAATTTCAGTGGACCCACAGAAAATAGAAGCAATTGTGAATTGGCCCATACCGACGAATGTAACAGAGGTCCGCAGTTTCATGGGCTTGGCCGGGTACTACAGGAGGTTTGTGAAGGACTTTTCGAAATTAGCTGTGCCTTTTACCCAATTGACATGAAAAGGGCAACCGTTTGAATGGAACGACGAAAGAGAAGCTACCTTTCATGAACTGAAAACAAGATTGACCACTGCACCAATTTTGACACTACCTTCAGGTATGAAAAACTTCGTAATTTTCAGTGATGCGTCTTATAAAGGTTTGGGTTGTGTGTTAATGCAGAACGGAAAGGTTATTGCTTACGCCTCCTAACAGTTGAGGCCACACGAGAAGAATTATCTAACACATGACCTAGAATTGGCCGCAGTTGTTTTTGCTTTGAAAATCTGGCAGCATTATCTGTATAGAGCAAAGTGTGAAGTCTACACGGATCACAAAAGTCTGAAATACTTCTTCACGTAGAAGGAGTTGAATATGTGATAGAGGAGATGGCTGGAACTGATAAAGGATTATGATTTAGAGATTCAGTATCATCCCAGGAAAGGTAATACAGTTGCTGACGCCTTGAGTAGAAAATCAACAGGGAGCATGACTTGTTTGCTTACTGAACAGAAAGAGATCTTGCAAGATTTTGAAAGATTTGAAATTGAAGTGGTAATGTGTGAACAGGGCGGACTGATAGCCGCTATTACAGCCGAGCCGACAATCATTGACGAAATCAAGCAGAAGCAGAAAGAGGATGAATTCCTCAAGAAAGTGATTGATGAATTTGAGACAAGTCCGAAAGCAGAGTTTAGCATTGAGAATGAAGTGTTGAGATTTCAGAACAGAATGTGTGTCCCAGATATTCTGGAACTAAAGAAGAGGGTTTTAGATGAAGCCCACAGATCTGTATTTGCTATGCATCTGGGTAATAATAAAATGTATCGGGATTTGAAACAAACCTATTGGTGGCCTAAAATGAAGAAAGAGATTGCAGGATATATGTCCAAGTGTCTTCAATGTCAGCAAGTCAAAGCTGAACATCAGAAACCAGGCGACCTACTTCAACCTCTCCCTATTCTTGAATGGAAGTGGGAGCACGTGATTATGGATTTCGTTGTTGGCCTACCTCGGACTTCTCGAGGTATGGATTCTATTTGGGTTGTAGTTGATAGACTGACTAAATCTGCACATTTTCTACCAGTTAGGACCATGTTTAATGCTTATAGACTGGCTACCATTTATGTTGATGAGATTGTCCGTTTACACGGAGTCCTGGTATCCATTGTGTCGAATAGAGATCCGAAATTTGTATCTAGATTGTGGAAGAGTTTGCAGGAAGCTATGGGGATAGAACTAAGATTCAGTACTGCATTCCACTCACAGACCGATGGGCAATCTGTAATAACCCAACCCTCGCACATGATTTCTGATATATTTTCAGTACTTGTTTGGTACTTTTAAAGGCTTACTGTGAGATTCCATGAGAAATTAAAGTTAAGTAAGGGAAACACATGTGTAAGGGTGTCTATCTGTTTCACAAGAAAACTATCTGTCACCATTACCACGTTTGAATTAGAAATTGGAAGCCTTAACGGCTTAATTATCTGAAATTGATTATATATCCGTGATCAGCATAATTTTTAAGTAATATTAAGCATGTTTACGAAATTTCAATTTCGGAATGATTAAACGATTGGATTTTGTCCTATTCACCTATTAGATATATCTTATATCTCATTTCTTCATGTTCTTAAAAAAAAACACTTGACTTGGGAGGGGGATTTTTGTGGCTATCTCCTGGAGAGGAAAAACAAAAGAAGAGAAGAAGGAAAAAGGGGGAAAGTTCAACAAGGAAGGGAATTGGGGATTAAATTAGGAGGATCTTTGAAATTTTTAAAGCTCAAGGTATGTTAAATTTATTTTACATGAGAATTCTCCTTTCAATTGTGGAGAAGGGTTTGTTAGTTCCATATGTATATTAGTAGGGTTGTAATGGAGAATTGTGTGTGATTCATGTTTGATTATAAAAGTTGTGCTCATCAATGAGTTGTTTTGGGATCTAATTTAAGTGTTGTATAGGATTTCTACTTCAATCTTTAGTTCCATGCCAAACCCATGAAAGCATGCTTATGTGTTGTGTTATGTTTATGAACATAAGAAACTTGAATTAAAGGATGGAATTTGAAAGAATGGTGACTTGATCAAGCTTCTAATCATGTTGCTTTGTGGTGTTCATCTTATGATTCATGTTATAGTGAAGTTGGGTTAATGTATGCCATTAATTGAACCTTGTTTTGCATGTAAAATGAGTGGGTGTTGTTGAAATTTGGTGTTGAAAATGGATTGCCCAAAACAGGGGTCATCACCGCACGTGCGGAGGTCATGGCCGCACGTGTGGCCAAAGAAGAAAAAACTGGGAATGCATACTATCTACGGTTGCTCGAGCGGAGGGGGAGGACCACACGTGCGGTGCATGGCCGCTCGAGCGGAGGGTCCGGCCGCACGTGCGGCCCGGGCTGGAAAAGTGGTTCGCTTAGTTTTGCATGCTTGACTCTCTGGTATTTTTAGAATATTTTTCTGATGATCTTAAGATGGTTGTAAATTCATGCAAAGTGTAAAGACTCAAGAAATGATTTAAAAAAGAAAAGGGAACTAATGTGCAAGTTTTGAATGTGTGCAGGACACACTCCGGGAGGAAGTAACACGTCATCTCAACACTGTGAGTAGTAGTACGTTTTACTTATAGCTAACGAATGCCATAGCATGCTGTTGTACATGTTAATTATGCACTTATGCAAATGATTAAAGGAATGTATCTGTATGATGATAAGAATGTGAACTCTTTACCTATTTTCATGATTTCAAGGGCTTAAATGCCAACATGATTTCAAGGGCTTTCATGCCACCATGTTTCAAGGGCTTTAATGCCAATACAATTCAAGGGCTTAACGCCACATGTTTCAAGGGCTTTTACGCCATACGTATCAAGGGCCTCGTGCCACATGTTTCAAGGGCCTCATGCACATGTTTCAAGGGCCTCGAGCCATATGTTTCAAGGGCCTCGTGCCACCACGTTTCATGGGCTTATAGCCATTATGTTTATGTTGCAGGATTGGGCCTAAGGCCGTCATGTATTTAGCACAGAATCAGACTAACTATGTGGACTCTGCATTTTTGTATGCATTAATATGTATTATGTTTCAAGTTAAGCATTGTTTTAATTATGTATTACTATTCACTGAGCCCGGCTCACTCTCTGTTATGTCTGTTTCTGTAGGTCATCAATCAGGTGGTCAGTCCTAGCCATGACGCCGCTTTCTTTTGTCAACCTTTATGTGTCCAGGCACTATACACGACCATTCATTTTGTGAATTTGTTAAGATGTTGGCTTGCTACTTAAGTGTCCATCTAAGGTTGATGTACATAACTTTCATGTTTTTTTTTGTATACGCCCAATCACGTGGCTAGGACTGTAAATGTATGTGTATGTAACCAATATCCAGGGATATGGTTTTAAACTTTGTCTGCCTTTGATGATGTATGTGATGTATGATCCTGGCATAATAGAAATAGCTCAATGGAGTATGTTTGTATCTATGTTAGGTTAGAATTTTATGCTTCCGATAAGGCCTCGTAGGTTATGTATACCAGGTTATATGTCCGTTTCTGCTTAGGTCATGCCCAAACTTTTAGGGGTGAGTTTGGGGCGTGACACAATCAGAATGAACAATACAGACTTTGGAAGATATGCTTCGGATGTGTGCTTTCGATTTTCAGGGGAGTTGGGAAGACTATTTGCCACTTGCAGAATTTGCTTATAATAACAGCTTCCACTCCAGCATCGGTATGGCACCATACAAAGCTTTGTATTGTAGACAGTGTAGATCACCAAATTGTTGGACAGAGGTCGGGGATAGAGCCTTACTTGGGCCTGAAATTGTGCAAGATACTTTTGAGAAAATCAAAACTATTCGGCAAAGGCTCAAAACAGGTCAGGACCGACAAAAGAATTACGCAGATGTTCGGAGAAGACCTCTTGAGTATGAGGTTGGTAACCATGTATTCATCCGTGTGTCTCCGATGAAAGGCCAAGTTAGGTTTGGAGAGAAGGGCAAGTTGACGCCCCGCTACATTGGGCCGTTTCAGATTCTGGAAAGGCTTGGCCCAGTTGCCTATAGAGTTGCTTTGCCACCGGGATTCAAACAAATCCATAACGTGTTTCATTTGTCGATGTTGAGGGGTTACCTTCGAGACCCGTTTCATATGATTGATTATCACCGGGTAGCTATTGATGAAAATATGGAATACGCCGACTGGCCGGAACGAATTGTTGATCGGCAAGTGAAACAATTGAGAAGCAAGTCCATCCCAATGGTGAAAGTGGAATGGAAAGAACACTATGGGACCGATGTTACATGGGAAAAAGAGGAGGAAATGCGACTACGCTATCCACATTTGTTTTCCGACGAAGGTAAAATAAGTTTGGAGGACCAAACTTCCTAAAGGGGGGAAGACTGTGATATCCCTGCTCCGTAATATGTTAATTGGTCCTTAATATGAGTATGATTATGTGTTTAATATGATTTTGTGTGCCATTATGTAAAAATATGTGGTTTTGAATTTCTCTCTGTTCATCATAGGAATATCTGTTTGATTATCTGCTTTGGAAATTAAATTGAAGGCCTTATCGGCCACGGAACCTGAAATCGATTATGTCATTGTGATTAGCGTAATTTTTAGAGCCTACGGGGAAATTTTATTGAAAATTTGATTCGGATCAGATTAAATTAATTTAATTAATGAATCAGTGCTCTATTATTATATATTAAAATAATATAACAATAGGGGTTTTTATATGAGCACTACAAACTCAATTTCTCTTCCTTAGCTTGACTTGGCTGATTATAAACTCTAAGGAAAAGGAGAGGGTCGGATAGAAAGAGAGAGGGTGAAGGAAATTGGAGTTTTGGCCTCAAACCTTGGTGATCTTGAAGGCGCACTCAAGAATTTACCATAAATTGTAAGGATTAAGCTCCTAGGTGAGTAATCACCCCTTGGTTTATAAGTTTGAATTTGTGATTTTGTGTATTCAAGCTAGTTGGGTGATCAAGAGTAAGAGTTAACATGATTTGAGTTGGTTTTGTTGATTTGGTAGTCTATATGAACATGTATGTGAAGAATTGTTTTGAAATTACCTGTTTGAGCACAAAATGTATAATTCATGGGAGATTTTGATTAAAGCTCTTATTTTGACCTTCTCTTCATCATCTAAGTTGAGGATGAGAGTAATTTGCCACATGTATGTACAATTCACAAGGGTGTAACTGTTGCATGCATAAAATTATTATGTTGCTAATGAATTTGGTGTAAATTGGGACATGCATGAGATTAATTTGTGAAATTGAGCTTCATAATGTTGTGATTTGGTGTTTATACCATGTTAGTACATGTATATGTGATGTTTGAGCCAAAAGCATGCATCTAGAACCTTTGAATGTCGAATTAAAGCTCAAGAACATGTTCTGAATTTTCCAGAATTTTGATTCCCGCTCAAGCGGGAAAACCGCCGCTCGAGCGTGAAATTCGTGTTCCCAGTATTTTCTGCAGACATGGTGTCCGCTCGAGCATGGAAGTTAATGCTCGAGTAGGGAGCCATGCAGAGAGGCCTTCCGCTCGAGCACCAGAGTTCGCGATCGAGCGTAAATTTGACATATCCAGTACTTTTGCAGGCCTCAAGGATCCGCTTGAGCGGGGAAGTCCACGCTCGAGCAGGGACCCTGTTTTCTAAAATTTTGAAAAGACATTATGTGTTTCATTTTCTGTTTTGTTTCACTTCCAAGTATTCTTAGGCATGCATTGAGCATTGTAATTGAGTTAAAGAGATAAGAATGAAGCCTAAAGAGGAAAATGTGAATTTAGAACGGATCGAATTGTTTGTAACCCCTTTTGTGTTCATGGAATGTATAGGGTCGAGCTTCAGGGCAAACCAACCAACCGATTACTGTGAGTAATATCTTAACAGAGATATCTGAAATATGTTGTTGTCCAATTGCTTACTTCTATATAAGTTTTATAAGTTCATTGATCTGATTGGTGGACAATATTTGCTATACCAGATGAGTGGGCCAGAGGTCAGTCTGATCTGAATAATAGAATGAATGGGCCAGAGGCCGTTTTGGCAAGCATGAATGGGCCGGAGGCCGTTTTGACATGAATGAATGGGCCAGAGGCCGTTTTGACATGAATGAATGGGTCAGAGGCCGTTTCAACATGAATGAATAAATAGGCCAAAGGCCAGTTTGTCATTTGAATCGACCAAAGGCCGTTTTGACACGAATGAAAGTTTAAATGGGCCAAAGGCCAGTTTGCTCAGAACTGCAGTCACTTGACCTAAATTGTGTATATATGTTAAATCGAATATGAATTGGGCCTAAGGCCGTTTGAAGCATGTTGTTCTACATATCGTTTGTATAACTTTTGTATTTGATATTATTCATTGGGCTATCGCTCACGCTCATTCATGTGTTTGTAGGTGAGCCCAGAGAAGTCCAAACCCAGCCCCAGTGAAGTCTATGTGGAGCAACAAAGGTTTTGGGAGAGTCAGCCCTTGTGTCTCACGCATGAGACCGTCTTCGCCCTTTTGTTATGTATTCATATTTTGTCATGTTGGCGAAGACTTTGCATATGTTGTATATGGTCGTGATGGGTTAACTTAGACTTATATGATCCTGTATGTACAGAGCCTTATGTAGTACATATTTTGTTGTGAGTTATTAATATGCATATGTATGGTTTGTTATGATGTGCTATGTAAGCACAACTCTATGGACAAAGTTTTAAATTGCTTCTGTTTGGCCCCCATTAACTCTGTTAAAATACGTTTGGTTTGGTTTGAGGTCGTAGGTAATCTCTTGATTACTGGCTAGTTATGTCCTTAACCCACGGGGGTGGGTTCAGGTCATGACACTTGGAGCCTATTTTGAGCTCTCAAAGCTAGTTTAAGCTTAGATTTTGGTTGGTTTTGCTGCTGTCCTTCAAGGTGCTTCAAGGGTAAGAACTTTCTCATTTCAAGCTTGTTTTTGCACACTTGCTTCACCACCCTTTTTCCATTGTTTTGGGCTGTTTTTGGGGTGTTTTTGAACTGAAAAAAAACTCTGTTTTTTAGTCCTCAAAATGTTGGTTTAAGCCTTGTTTGGCTAGGGGGTGTTTCCTCCTTTTTGCTCCTTGGCTTGTAAAGCCTTTTGAGCTATCTTTCAAGCTTTTCAAACAACCTTTTTTTGGCCTTTAAACCACCGAATTCCAGAGGAATTTCAGTGGTGGAAATGTGGTTTTGAGGTCCCAAATGGGTGGGGATTGTCCCCCCTCATCTTCTCTTGTTTGCATGCATTGATGGCCTATCAAATGAACATGTATTTCTTCCATCTCGAGGTAGTTTGAGTATGTTTTTGTGACTTTTTTAACATGTTACAACTCTATTTTGAGCTGGTTTGATCACTCGAGCTTTGCTTTGTATGCTTGTAGTGCAATTGTGCTAAACTGCCTAACATGTGCTATTGTGTTAGCCTTTCATTCTAGCTATTCCTGACTTGTTTCAAGAATGTTTTAGAACTCCATTTGGGCTATTTTAGGACTATTTTGAGCCTTCTTGGTCATATGAGCTTCATTTTGTATAGCTATAGTGTAAATGGCTTCGCTAGTCTTGAGTTTTGAGACCACTAGCGTGCCATGTTTGTGATGATTGCATGTTTTGGCATCACTTGGCATGTAATTTCAGAGCATATTTCATTACCATACTCTCACATTTTTCACTCCTTCAACGTGTTTGAGAGTTGTGTCTTCATGCCTTATTTGCGAGCCATCAAATGTGCATATTTTCCTTGTGTTATATGCCTTGATCTTAGTATATTTCAGCCACTGTTTTGGCATATTTAACCTCTATCCGGGGTTGGTTTGGTCATTTAGGCTTAGTATTGTATGCCTATAATGCTATGCTCTTTGCTAGTTTCAATGCTTTCGACTCAGAGTATGCCTTGCATGCATCATTTTCGTGTTTTGATGTCATTTAGTATACTATTTTAGTGCTGGAATATATGTCATTGCATCCCATTCTTCATTTGTTATATCACTTTGAAAGAGATTTTAAGCCCTTTGTTGGTTTGAGCACGAAATCGAGGCGTTCACGCCTAATGGTTTTAGCCTTCTTTTGAGGGTTTCTACTAACCAATGGCATGATGCTTCTTTCATGCTCAAGATGGTTGTGGCTTAGTCCATCTTTCCATTTAGAGGACTTCTCACTTTTGGACTTAGCTAGTTAAAGGATTAATTGGTAATCTAAAATGAGTAAACAAATTGAATTGAAGTAAAACACGCCAAGATAACATGTTTGTGTTGCATTGCACGTGTTTGGATCAGACGTTAATCCAAACACAAGAAATGAGAGACGTTTCATACTTAAAGTGATGAAACATGCCTCATTTCTTAGTCACCGACACCCTTGATCGTGCATGATAGGGTGGAAGTTTCATCGAGTCTATTGGTGCATTCATTGACTTGTACACATTTGGCTTCTCGGCCATCGTGCATTGTGATGCTCAGTTGGTGGCCCGAGAGTTGAGTACCATACTCCTTTGAGCTTGAGATATGATAAGGAGTGTGGTGGTACACACATTTCCTTGCAAATACACTGTCATGCCTCTGTTTGTGCTCTGTTGCAGCAAAAGGAGAATTTGCAGGAAGCAGTGGCCGACCGACCACCAAAACTACTGATCGGCTATCACAAGTGGCCGATAGCCATTAATTCTGGCCGATGGCCATTCCTCTTGGCCAACCACCCCTCAGAATGTTCCTAAGGTGGGTCAGAAGAATCTTGGAAGTTGGCACAATTTTCAGAAGTCCAAAAGAGTGCAAATAGAGGCATCATGAGGCAGGGTGGTGGATTTTCGAGTGAAGCCGACCAAGCATGCATATCCTCCTTGCTTCCCGAGGCCATTTGTTTAAATTTCTTAACTAAACTAGTTCATTAGCTTAGTTATTTTGTAATTAATTAGTTAAAGTGTTTAATTAATTAATTTGGTTTGTACTTAATTAGCTTAGAGTAGCTAGTTGTTCGAATTCAATTTGTGTTGTGTAAATAATTAGTCTAATTAGATTATTAGATTAGTTAAGTAGCTTAGCTTAGAATAGCTTAGCTTTCATTCGGACCCTCCGTCGAGAGGGCACAATTTTGTAATAAGTGTGTGTGTGTGTGTGTGTGTGTGAATGTCTTCCAACCCCACGTCTTTCTCCCTTTTACTTATCCGCTTTTGATGGCTAGTTTATGACATATTTCAATTAGCATACCTTATGCTTTGCATGTTTGCATCATTCATTTGTCTTGCATGCACCGGGCTCGGTGTATCATTCAAACTGCATTGTATTTCAATACCTATTCGAATACGTGTATCAAGTTGTATTTACATGACATCTTAGAATAGCCGAGCCTATCTTAGTTGCATTTTGCATGTGTTGCATTAGGCATTGTTAACATAGCTAGGGTCATGCATTGATTTCTAACATAGCTTTTGTTTTGGCTCGGAGTACACTGTAAGTGTTTATGCTTTAGCATCTTGCATGTGTGTAAGTGTTTCCATGATAGCATGCTTGCCATGAGGCTATTTGCTTAACTGCTATAACTGTATGAATGCCTATGAATGAAGGCTTCATTGCTTGAATTGGAACAATTCATCAAAATGTGCGTTTTAAGCCCACTTGAGAGTGGTAAATCATGTTTTCTAAGCCCACTTGAGGGTGGCAAATCCGCATTTTAGCCTACTTGAGGGTAGCAAATTCAAACCATTTTCACAAACAAACATGAGATGTTTTGTTCCAAATTGAGTGGTTTAGTCTATACTTGTGTGTTGTGCGCAGCACATAGTAATGTTAGATTAATAAACCGGAATAAGAACGCATGTGTTTTCAAGAACAACATATCATGTTAGTAAAGGTCGATCTTTGATCGGGCGACGGAGGTGCTCATTTCAGGACCTTCCCCTCTCATACCCAAGTTCCCGAGCCGAGGCAACTTTGGTGATGACGGACACATGGCCTTAGGCACGAGTCAGGGTTTCATAAATTTCCCAAAAATAAAATATTTAGATGGCGACTCTAAAATCCGGCAAAGCAGTCCATGTTTGGCATTTTTTTTTATTAAAATCAGTTTTCCAAAATGATTTGCCGGAGTTGGATTCTTTGGTGATTTATCAGTCTTACATTGCACTTTGTGAGATTAGATTCAGAACCGTGACAGGAGTTCGAACTGTAGTAGCTAGAACTACAATTCGCGCCCTCGCGTGCGGAGCAGAGTTCATGCGGTCTTCAACAATTTCATATTTCCATAACCTTCCCAAATTAATTATTTAATTTCAATTAGGGCTTTAATCCCCCTATTCTCAAACATGGCCCCCAAGGCCAATTTCACTCATATCACATAAACAATCCCAATTTCATGTCTCTCATACATATTAAGCCCAAACATGGAAAACCCCTCTTTTATAATTTCAATTTCAAAACCCTAACTTTCCAAAATTTCCATAACTTCACCATTTATACAAAATAACTAAAATTTATGTTAAAACACATAGAATGGAGTAGATTATCCCTACCTTAATTTTCGGAGCTCAAAGGAGAAGAGAGGTGAAACTCAAAGTGCTCCAAATCCACAACTTTTCAGATTAAAGTGAAGCCCTCGCGAAGCTCTACCTTTTTTCCAAAGGGACTAGGGTAGAAGACCACTAGAACTAGATGAAATCTTAGAGAGAGAGAGAGAGAGAGTCGGATCTAGGGTTTAGAGGAAGAAGAAAGTCAAAAAGTGATGAAGAAGTTGCTATTGCAAACTGATATATTCGAGCCTCGCTCAAGCGAAGAAGTGGTCGCTCGAGCGACCAGGAAAAAAGAGACCTCGCTCGAGTACAAAAAGCTTCGCTCGAGTGAACACTGCAAAGCTTTAGGTCTGCAACCCAGAAGCACGCTCGAGCGAAGAGCCACAAAACATATAGCTCGCTCGCTCGAGCCAAGGAAAGCTCGTTCAAGTGAAGAAGCATAACCTTCAGGTCTAACAAAAATGCAGACGCACGCTCGAGTGCAAGACTTCTTGCTCGAGCGAAGAGACACAAGACACAAGGCTCGCTCGAGCGACAAAGTCCTTGCTTAAGCGAACAGACCAAAAACTGTACAGCAACCATTTGTTTCAAAACACACCCAACCTGTTCCAAACCTGCCCAATACATCCCAAAACTCAAATATAAGGAATTGAAGGACAGAAAGAGACATATACAACAATACTCAACCAAGGAACCCAAGTCCAAAATACAGTACATAAAGGGGAAAACCCAGGATCACTATAGTATGTGTGTGTGAGTGAGTAAGAAAGTGATGGAGAGAGAGAATGTGTGTGTGCTATGAGTGTGTGTGTCAGTGGGCGTGTATATATATATATTTTGTTTAAAAAAACAAATCTGAGCCATTTATTTCTTTGTGGGTGACATGGCTCTATCTAAGCTGTCCCCCAGAAGAACAATCGGAGAGAGTGGCTGGAGAGGATCTGGACTCCTATTTACCCACCACCTTTCATCTCAATACACACTTTAATTAGTTTATTTTTTATTATAATATTAACTTAATGTAAAATGACCACAAAGAATAAAGGGTCATGATACACACCTTATGTAAAATTACCATAAAGGACAATAATAAATATAATACACACCTCTCTTCTCAAACGTTACTTACTTATCTTATCTCTTAAGAATCTAAAAACTCTTAAACAAAAACCAAAAACCCTTAAAGAAACAATAAAAAATATACATATTATTGAAGATTTTGATGGAACTGAATGATGGATGCATCTGACAATATTGGTTTGGAACAATAGAGTAAAGAAAAGGTTAGTTTTTCATTTTTTTTTTGTCTTCGTGTACTTGTTGAATGGTAAACTATTTGTATTTGTTCAGATATCCAGATTCGAATAATGTACTCATGTTCTACTATCTACAACCAAACAAGTTCTAATTGTTCGATTTTCTAGTGTCAAACATATTAAAAGTGCTCAACATAAACACTCCGGACAAAAGGTTAATGTTCAAAAGACCAATGTCGAACGGTTTGCAAAATGAAATTATCGAATACAATGCTCATGGCAATGGAAAAACGTACATAAAACCCTAAAATCTAAGCTAAATGAGAATTCTCACATACTGTATCACCAATGTTGAGTTGTTTTCAACTGTAATGATAACAACGATCACCACCAACGTCTTTGATGAAACAAATAATGAAGGGAGTCGTGAACTAGAGAAGAATGGAGTGAAGTTGTTTTCAACACGAATGGAGACCGGTTATAGTGATCCCGGTTTTCCCTTTATTGTTTATTGTATTTCGGACTCGGTTCCGCGGATGTGTTGTTGTCTTGTTCTCATTTCCATCCTTTACTCTTGGTATTTGAGTTTTAGGTTGTGTTGGGCGTGTTTCGAACAAGTTGGTTGAGCTTTTGTCCCAATTCTTGTTGCCCAGATTTTTAGTGATCCGCTCGAGCGGATCCCTTCGCGCTCGAGCAGAGTTTGCATCCTTTCAGCATTTTGTGTGTCTGCAAATGTACTGCATGTTTGTTTTTCATGCTCGAGCGGGTCGCGCTCGAGCGGGCCATTTTGCACTCAAGCGGGTGTTCAATGTCTGTAAAAATATTGGAAGAGGGTAATCTACGCTCAAGCGGGTTTCCCTTTGCGCTCGAGCGGGTGTGTTTTGCAGTTGTGTCTTGGCGCCGGCGGTTATTCTTCGCCGGCGGTCCTGTTTTTGTGCTTGATCCTCGAGCGTCCTATTCTCCGCTCGGGCGGACTAGTCGTATATCAGATGGCAGCTGGGTGATTTTAAATCACTTTTCACACTTTCTTTCTCTCTCTTACTTTTCAAAACCTCCATTGGAGAATACCTCACTCTAAAACTCCTACTTCTCTCTAGGGTTTGATCTAGTAGGAGTGATTCTCTATCCTTGGGCCTTTGTAAAAAGTGTGGAGCTTGTTGAGGACTTCGTTTTGATCCGAAAAACTTTGGGATTGGAGCACTTCTAAGTTTGGCTCTTCTTCCCCTTGGGTTCTCCATTTGAGGTAGGGATTCTCCTTGTTCTTTTTCAATACTTCGTCTATAGATAGACATGTGGTAGTTTTATATTGCATGAAAATCATATCATGTTGAATTTCTTTGAAAACATGTGAGGGAACCTATGATTGGTTGTTTGAGAATGATCATTTTATCATTGATAGTTCTTTGGACTAATTGGAGTGTAAATTAGCATGTTATTGTGGAAAGAAGAAAAAGCCCTAAATTATTTTTTGATTTGGTAAATTAAAATAGAGGGTAGTTGATTAATGTTTATAAGTCTCTATTGTTAATATGAGTTGGGTGAAGGTGTTAATGCTTAAGGAATTAACTATGGCTTTGGGGTTGTTTTGAAATGAATGTATTAAACCGAGTTGGATTATGGCTTTATTATCCATGGAATTGACTTTGTAAAATAAAAGAGTGGAATTGTTTTTGTGAATGGGAAAAGTGTTTTTGGGAAAAAGTGGTGTAACATGATGACTTGGAAAGTTTATGAAAGTGGACCTTGAAAATGGAAAATGAAATGTTAACTCTATGTGAGTCTTGGAAAATGAATAGGGAGATTGAATTACTGTATCATGAGTGTTGAATACACACATTTGGGGGTTTTACCCTTACCTATCATACTAGTGTCGTTGTTGGGTTTAAGATCTCATGAGAGTTGAGTCTTTATAATAGGTGTATTAAAATCATGCATCTAGAGGTTTTGTCCTTGGTCATCGGTGGAGGATGACATGGTTGTGTTGAATTGTCGTGTATGCATTACACCTGTGTTGATTGAACATTGTATGTAATGAAGTGCTATGATACATTATATATGTATAATTGTTAGGGAGGAGATAGGTGATGTACTCCAGTGTGTGGGAGAAGATAGGGGATGTACTCCACACACCTATGTGTTCATATACTTTAACACATTGCTTATGTATCTTGATAGTTTATGTGTATGTCTTACACTTGTTGGTTATACTCTGTTGTATTGTGATTATTGGTGTTATACCCTGTGCTTATAATCAGAGGTATCGTTACCTTCCAGCTAGTGTCTGGAGAACTGACTGCGCTGAGAATCTAAGGTACCACACCCTTCCAGCTAGCGCCTGGTAAAATGGCATACCATTGTGAGAGTTGTATCCTTAGCTTACTATGCATATAGCCGATAGAGCAGAGTTTTATTGTTTTTGTCTTAGTGTATCTGAGTATATCTTGGATTGCGATGGTTACAGTTTTGGAGGGCCGAGTTGCCTCATTTGTTGATTATATACATGTTGATGATTTGTTATCTCCCTTTCTATTAAAGGCATGCATGTATAGATATGAATGTATTGGGAACAAACCAAAATGCCATTTCAAGATTTTGGAAAGTGTGAAGGAAATCGAGTATTTTGAAAATATGTTTTGAAAAGGTCACATCTGTTGTAAATATGGAAAATGGGAGAAAAGTAATGGGCTTAGAGAAATTGTTTTTCTGAAAAGTTGTTATTGTTATGGAAGTTTGGGAACAAGGGGTAATGAAAAGAAAGGAAACATGAATCGCTTATAGCGTTGAATGAAATGGCTATTTACGAGAAAAGTTCATACTTATGTATATTTTGTATAAACTGTCACATTACTATTCTAGTATGAGATTGAGTATTCATGATCATAGCTATCTGTAAGTTATTATTATTGAGGGATATGTTGAGATCCCTACTGGACTATATGTTCATCCCACGTTGTTGAATCTTTTTCAGGTGTTAAACAGGATGTGCTACAGGATTTGGATCTTCTTATTTGTTGGCCACAGGGCCTCTTTTGTGTTGGCAGAATGTTATATATGTAAAAGGGTTACACCCTTCTTCTTGATTCTTTAATGATGTAAGCCTTCAGGCATTTTATTCAGTATGCTCATGTTGTATTTAATTTGCATTTGGATGAGAAAATTGTTATTTATTTCTACTCATGGGATTAAAGAGTTTATTTCCGCATGTTATCTTTGAACTGGAATTAAGTAATGAATTTGGTAATGATTGTGTATTAATAAAAAGTAGGGCATTACAGGTTTAAACTAGTTCCCAACCCTCTAGGATAACAATGAAACAGAGAATGGAGGGGGACGTTCACAACATGTGTGTTTTTGAAGTAAAGGTGTATACTACAGGAAATATGGAAGATTGAAGATTGTGGGTGGGGTGTGTGAGCGAATAAGGGTAAAGATAGATTATCATGGGTGGAGTGTGTGAGTAAGGGTAAAGATGGAAGATTGTGGTGTGTATTGAGCAAATTTCTTATTTATCAAATCACTAAAGGTGTGCCTTGAGTAATGGTGTGCCTTGGGATGGAAGGTGGTGTGTAAATATAGGCACCCATAGACAACGTATTTTAGAGTGTGGATCTTTGGACAAAGAAAATTTAAAACTGGATTTATGGTCCGAGTGACCTTAATTTTGTTCTTCTTTTTTCACTTTTTTAAAAAATTAAAATATCAAAAATATTTATTTTTATGAAATATATATATATATATGTAAGTTACATTTTTATAGCACAATAGAGCTAAAATTATTAAAATATATATAAATAATTTATTTAAAATTAGTATATCTATTGATTCAAGTAGCGCTTTTATAGAACGATACAACTAAAATTATTAAAATAAATAATTAGAATTATTATTTAAATTTTAAATTATTACTTCTTTTTGTTTTTTCTCTCCAATTTAAGAATTATTTTAAATATTTTATATATTCAAATATATAAACAATTTAACTAAATTTTATATAAAAAAACATTTTAAAATAAATATGTCACTAGTATATATATATCATTGGGAAAATATCTATTCGTGAAATCCACCAACAATTTTACTTCGAAAATGTAGGTGATTTTCGTAATTTTAAACTATTTTGATGGCTTGCAAGGAAGTAACAGAACACGTAATATTGATCAATATCGTTACATTTGAAGAAAAGGTTTAGAACACAAAATGTGATCACACGAAATCAACCTTACACGTTTTCTTTAAAAATTTATGTGATTGTGCTTTTATTCGGATCAGAGAACAAAAAATAACAAAACACACAATTGTGGATCAATCCCACTACTTTCGAAGAAAGATTATGAGTAATTTCACAATGACAATCACACAAAAATAACCACACAATTGAAAATTTATATAAATTACTTGGGAGCCCCCTTCCCAGCTATCACACCGGCCTTCTTTAGCATTTCGAGTTTCATCTGTAAGTCTCTCTATCAAGCAAATCCTTTTTGGTTCATTTTCTAGTTTCGGTTTAGATGAAATTTTTTAATCAACTTTGAGTTTGTAACGCATCTAAAATATATATATATATATATATATATACATATATCTTGCACTCATTTGGATGACTCTTTCTAGCTTATGTCTTTCAAATTGTGTTGTACACGAGCTGAGTAAAATTTAGTTGAGTATTGAATTGTTTAAGTTTAGTTAAAACTTAATGAGATTCAAAATATATCCAAGTTTAACTTGTTTATAGAGTCAATCTCGAATAAGTTTTTAACAAGCTGAATATAAGTTGAGTTCAGGTAACTAAGTTAATTTAACACCATTATTTTTAATTGAATAGGGCCTGTAGACTAGACAGTCTAGTTGGGCTTAGCACAACCTTACTTTGATGATCTAATCCGTTCATTTCATAACTTTCTATGTGTAAATCATTTATGAAAAAAAAAAATCATATTGATCCAATAATTGTAGTTATATTATTTTGTTGCATTTTCCTCTTAAAAAAATAGAAATCCTTACAGTTATTTTTTATTATTTTAAAGAAACATATGACTTCATTTATTGAATCAATATAATTTCCCCTCCCCCCCCCCCCCATGTATAATCTACATATAGGGACTTGCAAAATGAACGGATTGGATCATTAGAGACCCAACTAGACTGTTTAGTCGACACATGATCTATAGAAAATATCTATTTTTTTTTAAATTTAATTGGTTGCTTTTTTTTTTTATTTAATTGGTTTATAGAATATAAAATGATTATTCTGTCATAATGTTTATACTCATGTTTGGCTTATAAAAATAAATTTAAGAATGATGTTATAAATAGAATTATCATTGATCATCATAACACAATGATCATTCCAAGAAGGATATAAAAAAAAAAAAAAAAAAATGACTATAGAAAATGCTATAGGCCTTACATTTTCTACCAAATGAATGACCAAATATATTTGGTCATTCATTTGGTTGAAAATTTTGTATCCCTAACATTACCCAATGATTATTCCTAATTAAGTTAAAAACTAATAAAAAAAAGGTGCATTAGCAATTGCAAATATGCAATCGATTAATGGATTAAGTTTATTCTGAGACTGGATCATTTATGTTCTGATTAGGTTTTCAAAGCACAAACAAATATGGATCTAAACCTATTTCCAAATGAAGGACCTATCGAGGATCTCCTAGGCCTTTCACTATCAACTGATATATAGCGACACTAGTTTTCCCCGTCATTTATTTTGTTTCGGACTTGGGTTTCATCATGGTTGTTGTTGTGTATGTCTCTTTTCGTCCATTAATTCCTTGTATTTGAGTTTTAGGATGTATTGGATAGGTTTGAAACAGGTTGGGTGTGTTTTGAAACAAATGGTTGCTGTCCAGTTTTTGGTGTCTTCACTCGAGCAAGGACTTTGTCGCTCGAGCAAGCCTTGTGTCTTGTGTTTCTTCGCTCGAGCAAGAAGTCTTGTGCTCGAGCGTGCGTCTGCGTTTCTGTGAGACCTGAAGATTGTGTTTCTTGGCTCGAGCGAGTGAACTCCAAGTTTTGAGTTTCTTCGCTCGAGTGAGCACTCTTGCGCTCGAGCGTGCTTCTAGGTTGCAGACCTAAAGTTTTGCGTTGTTCGCTCAAGCGAGACTTTTTGCGCTCGAGCGAGGTCCTTTTGTGTCTGGTTGCTCGAGCGACCACTTCTTCGCTCGAGCGAGGTTCGAATATATCAGATTGTAGCAGTGTGATTCTTCATCACTTTTGCATCTCATTGTTACCTCAAACCCTAATTTCGACCCTCTCTCTCTACACACTCTCTCTCTCTCTTTAGAAATACACTTGGTTCTTAGGTGTGTCTACTCTAGTCCCTTTGTAAAAAATGTGGAGCTTTGTGTGGGCTACGTTTTGATCCGAAAATTCTTGGATTTGGAGCATCTTGGTTTTTCTTCATCTTCTCCATTGAGTCTCTTCTTTTGAGGTAGGGATAAACTACTCCTTCTTATGAGTTTTGACATAAATTTTAGTCATTTTGATTAAATGGTGAGTTATGGAAATTTTGGAAAAGTTAGGGTTTGTTTTGAAATTGTAAAAAGGGGGTTTTCAATTATTGAGCTCCATGTACATGTGAGACCTTGAAAAATGGGATTAATAGTGTAAAATTGAGGAAATTGAGCCTTAGGGCTATAGTGGAGAAAAGGGGGCTAATGCCCTAATTAATGTAATAAATTAATTTCTATAATTAATTTGGGGAAATATGGAAATGTAAAATTGAGTTGAAAATCATGAAACTAGATGAAATTGTGGTTGAATGGTGTAGTTGGATTAATTAATCACTCATTTATGAAAATGTTGATAATTTTATTATCTGTTTAGAAATAATTGTTTTGGGCTATCGGTGGAGGATAGTCTTGAGTGTTGTAGACACCGCATGTTGATTAGGGAAAAACTAAAACTAATCACCTAGAATATGTTATTGAATATGACGGTTGGATTAACACATTGAATATGTGCTTTAATTTAAATACATTGCATATGTATATTTGTATGGGTGAAGATAGGAGATGTACTCCATTGTGTGGGAGGAGATAGAGGATGTACTCCACTGTTTAGGAGGAGATAGGGGATGGACTCCATTGATAATTAAGTTGGCCGGAGTGTCCAGGGTGAAAGTCCAGAAACTTTATGAGCATCTGAATGATGTTGATGATTCAAGTGTCGTTAATATGAGTTGTAGTCTTATTTGAAATTGTTGATGTATCGAAGTATTGTTTTCTTATGAGCTGTAGTCTCATTTGAATTGCCGGAATAGACAAATTGTGGTAATGAAATGAATTGGAAGTACCAATGAAATCTAGTTGAATGATGAATATCAATGTTGGTGGATTATATTAAAAATGGTGTATGTCGATGTACATGTGTTGGACATTTATCAAATGCTAATATTTTAGTTATTTCTCATATTTGGTTTAGCATATCTCTACTGAGCTTTGACTCATCCTATATGGGACATCATTTTCAGGTTCAGGAGATATGCCGCCTCCAAGGACCAAGCTTGGATAGTGTGGAGGCTGCATGCTTCCTTTTTGTCGTTATCTTTCTGTATTACATGTTTATATTTTCAAGCCAAGGGCTTAATATGTAAAGAGTTAGGACTCTCTTATGTTGTAACCAAGTGTCAAGAATTAGGACTCTCTTATTTTGATATAATTATACATTATTTCCATAAATTTCATAATTGGGTAACAATTCCACCTGCAACAGTTTGACCCTGATGTCAGTTTGATAGGTAATGATATAACTATTTTGTCCTTTAAAAATTATTTTTCATAATTTTTGCAAATAAAACTTTAGAAAATATTTGAGATTATCAAAAAAAACTTCTCACAATTCGATTCATAACAATATAATAAATATTAATTTTTTTTTATCTATCCCCTTATCATATCATTATAAATGAATTTATAAATAAAAAAAATGTGAGTCGCATTTCTCTAAAAATACCCATGACTTTGTTGATTTTTTATTTATTTATTTAATAAATATCTCTTTAATGCATTTCGCTTAGTGCTCAGTGAAAGTGGAATTGTTGAGAGGGATCTACAGGTACATTCCTTCTCCATTGTATTTTTAATATTTTAACACCTAATATATTTTACAGATAACATTTAGACACACATAAACCATATTATAAATTTGAATAAAATATATTAAAAATAAAATAATAAAATAAAAATAATACATATTAATCTCTCATAATTTTAAGAATTAGTGTTATGTTATATTTAAGATTGGTTTAGAAATAGGCTATTTTAGTAATTTTTTGACTAAAATATAAAGTGAAAAAAAGAAAAATTCTACTATACACATCTCTTTGAAGGGGTGTAACATACGCACCATTAGTTGTGCCATTTTTTTCTTTAGTTATGATCAATTTTTTTCTTTAGTTAGGACTCATGACATCTTTGGTTATGCCTCATCTTTGTGTGCTCATATGGGCCCATTTCAAAGCCCATTTTGATAATTCAAACCGTTCACTTTTTAAAGTACATTGAGCAGAATATATCTACAAAAAATTAAATTGATCGGATATCGTTAACCTTTTTATTTACTCACATTTGTATTCAGTTTTATACTACAAATCACATTTGTCATTTATTTCTGTACATACAAATATGAGTCGATGAAAAGTTAACGATGTCCAATCAATTTTAATTTTTATAAGTATATTCTATTCGATATACTCTAAAAAATAAACATTTTGGATTATCAAACGGTTCCGAAATGAGCCCATATGGGCGCACAACAGTGATTGCTGCCGGGACACAACAAGCACCCCATTTCCAATAAGTATATACTCATAATTTTATTTTTTATTTTATTATAATTATTTTTTTAAACCTTGTTTGATTGTGATTGATTTTTTGTAAATTATTATTTTTTGTTTAGTGAATTTTTTTAATATTTTAAGCAATTTTTTAACTTTTTAGATCTATCTAATTTAGATGCATTTATCAAGTAATGTTTATGAAAAATATATTAAAAAATCAATAAATACACCAAAACATGAAAATATACTAAATTTTTGAACTTTTTGTATTTTTAGTGAATTTTTAAAATAAATTTCATAAACATTATATTTCTTAAATGTATTTAGATAATGTGAAATTACTTTAAAAAATTTAGAAATTCATTAAAAACATATATATATATATATGAAAAATAAAAAAATTCAATTTTTAAAAAATCAATTTAAACAAAAAGGGATAACTAGTATTTTCACCTGTTATGTCGTGTATTTTTTTAAAATTTGCATATATTTATATAATCATGTCGGGTGACATGTAATTACTTCTTATGCTTCTAGAAATACAAGTGAGACAGTGGTGGACGTAGGGTTGGTTGGCAAGCAGGGCCACCCTGCCCCCAATTTTTGAAAAATTATACATTTATCATGCAGTTTTAAATATTTATAGAAGTTTACATTTTGGTCCCTTCCAAATATATATTATTTTACTCTAACCCTTTCAAAATTTAAATAATTTTACTTTATCGTAAATTTTGAAAATATTTGTTATTTTCATGCATTTTTTAGTAATTATAAAATAAATTAGTATTTTAGTCACCCCAAACCTTTGAAAAATCTCATAACTTTCATGTCATTTTCAGTTTTTGTAAGCTAAATTAATATCTTAGTTTCCAAATTCTATATAATCTTATTTCAATTCCTCTAAAATTTAAATAATTTTGCTTTAGCCCCCACTTTATTCAATTTCCTCATCCGCCACTGAGGGAGACTATAATTTGCTAAAATAAAAGATGTATAAATTGCTTTCATTTTAATTAATTAATTAATTTATTTATTTATTTGAATATGACTAAATTATTTATATATTTATGCTTTTCGTTCTTTTTTTATTATTATTTTTAATTTGAATACCAGATTGATCTATAAACCAACAGTAAGGTTATTTTTGTTACCATTTCTAGGCACAAGGGTTTGAGTCATGAAAATAATTTCTCAACAGAAATAAAAATAAGAGTATCTGCATTAGAGATGTTAAAAACATTTATTAAAGTGTTTTATGTGATAAAAGTGAGACTCAATTTTATATGTTAAAGGTTTGTCAATTTAATCTATATGAATGTTCTAATCAAAATATTAAAATGTATGTTAAAATATGTGTTTAGTAAAATCCACTTGAATATGACTAAATATTTATGTGAGGAGAATAAAATAATTAAAAGGGAAAATTACACTAACGGCTCACAAAGTTTGAAAAAAATACAATAAGTCTTACAAGTTTAACATAATTACACTAGGCTCCTTTAAGATTTTAATTCATATAATACTTGATCCATTTTTTATTAGAAATTTGTTAGTCGTATGAATAAAAAAATAATGTTGACATCTCTTTTGCATTTAAATGTACATTTTACATTGTGTATTGTTGTGTATTCATATCATCTATATTAGTTTTCGATTTAGGGATCCTACTATGCCTAAAGTCACAACAGCGATATATGGTCCCTTGGTCGGGGGTTTTTCCAAATTTTTTCAATAATCCAAACCGTATATTATAGAGTTCGTCATGTATATCATTCATACAAAAAATCAAGTTAATTGGAATCAACAACCCCATGATCATATTCAAATTGTTTTAAAAAAATTATCAACATCATGTTGACCGTTTATTTTTTTAAAAAAACAAATATGCTTTTGATATAGAATTATAGATTTCTAATCAATTTGATTTTTTTTTAACATGGATGATCTATTCAACGAATCCTATAATATGAACGATTTGGATTATTAAAAAAGACTCAGAAAAAATCTCCACTGGGGCACCACAGTCACAACAACATCCATTGGTCCATTAGTTTGGGCCTTTTTAACTTTACTAAAAAGGATATCAGTGTAATTATGTCACAATTGTGAAATTTATTGTATTTCCTTAAACTTTAAGGATATTAATGTAATTTACCTAACTAAAAAATTTTAAAACTACCATGGGCCACCACCCTGCACCAAATCTTCAGTGCCTTCTTGTGCCAAAGTAGGACAATGTTTGATACTAGTATAATTTTTTGTTCATTTGTTTTTTAAATAGTTAGTATCGAAAGGCTTACATGTACAACTTTTAGCCCTACAAACCCAGTACCAAATATTACAGAGCCGTGTGTGGTAGTTCTTTTACATTTTTTGGGCTACTAGGCACTCCTAGATTATTGTATGTCCAAACTCTAAACCATGGCTATGACAAGGCAAATTTTGTGTTGGCAGATGGAAAGAAATCCACTTAAATGGAGTTTAATGGGAAATTAATGAAATAGAAATTATTATGATAAAATTGTAATGAACACATTTTTTTTTCGCAAAAAATTAGTTATTAATTATTAATTATTAAATTAGCTCTTGAGGGAAGTTGAATCTCCAACCTCTCCCATGCAACTAGACCACAAACAAAGCCATTGGTAACAAAATGCCTTTTAAGTTCATATCGGAATGTTGATTCAATTAAAAATAAAACAAAAAAAAAAGGAAGAGTATGGAAGCAATGGTTCCAAAGCCTTAGTTGAGTGTGTGTCTTGGTGTACTTCAGGGCCAAAAGCCCACCACTAATGAACAGGATAAGCTCACACAACTTAGCTTGGGGAATTATGCTGGGAACACATCCCAACCTCTACCAAGGTAAAAACCAATTTTCATTTGTATGTATGAAATTTAGTTTAGAAATATTACTTTTTATTTTGTGTATTGGGTAAAATATTTGATAATTCATTTGGGGTTCCTAGCATTGCTCTAATTTTCAGCTTCGATGATCACTTAAACTGGTCCATTACCTGTTGCAGGCTTCCAGATCATGAGGAAACTAACAACCATGAGGCACTACCATCTCCACCTTGCAAAAGAGCCAAGTTGTCCTCCTCGGAAGGGAAAGGTCGTGTAACACCCTCAAAATAAACCCATAAATCATACATTCATGATACAAGAGAAAGATATAATATTTCATATATCAAAGTATTCATACAAAAAGTACTACATGTTGACAACAAAAGTAAATGCCCTATAGGCTTACAACTTTCCAAGTCAACACTTGGTTACAATAAAAGAAGAGTTCTAACTCTTTTTACAAAATAAGCCCTTGGCTTGATTTACATGTAATACAAAATGATAACAACAAAAAGATCTTTCAGCCTCTAAGCCTCCCAAGCTACGTCCTTGGATGTGGCATGAAACCTGCACCTAAAAATGATGTCTCATATAGGGTGAGCCAAAGCCCAGTAGAGATATACTATACCACATATGAGAAATAACTAAAACATTAGCATTTGATAAATGGTTAACACTTGTACACCACCTTACAACATTTTCCAGTTCAATGACAAATACATCCGTGTTTCATTCCACTTTCCTTTATTTATCCAATTCAATTCGTTTCATTAACATAGTTCCTCTATTCCAGCATTTCAGATGAGACTACAACTCATAAGAAAACCACACTTCGAATTATCAACAATTCAATCATGAGAGTACAACTCATATAAATAATACTTCAATCATTAACATCATTCAGATGCATATAAGGTTTCGGGACTTTCACCCTGGACACTCTGGCCAACTTAATTATTTACGGAGTCCATCCCCTATCTCCTCCGAAACACTAGAGTACATCCCCTATCTCCTCCTACACAATGGAGTACATCCCCTATCTCCTCCCAAATAATATACATATGCAATGTATTTTAACATTTCATCATACACAATGATCAATCAATACACGTATTCGATGTATTATTGCAACCGTAATATTCAATGACATATTCCCGGTGATTAGTTTCAGTTTTCCCTAATCAACATACAGTGTCTACAACAATCAACACTATCCTCCACCAATAGCCCAAAGCAGTTATTTCTAAATAGATAAATAAATTATCAATAGATAGATTATCAACATTTTTATTGGTGAGTGATTAATTTATCCAACTACACCATTCAATTTCCTAATTTCCCAATTTCGATATTCTCAACTTTATCTCATACTTCCATCATTTTCCAAATTAATCATACAAATTAATCAATCACATTAAAATTAAGGCTTTTCCCCATTTTTCCCAACTTTAGCCCTAAGGCTCACTTTCATCAATTCAACAACAATAATTCCATTTTCCAATGTCTCAAATACTCATCGAGTTTAACAATTAAACCCCCCCCCCAATTTTTTTTTATAACTTCAAAACCAACCCTAACTTTCCCAAGATTCCCAAACAACACCATCTATACAAAATACCCAACATTTATGTCAAAACTCATAGAGAGGAGTAGGTTATCCCTAGCTCAAGTGAAGAGACTCAAAGGAGATGAAGTTGAAAACCCAAGATGCTCCAAACCCAATGTTTTTTTGGATCAAAACGAAGGGCACGCCAAGCTCAAGCTTTTATACAAAGGAAATAGTGTAAGAGAACCCTAGATCAAGAGTTCTTGTAGAGAGAAGTGGTGGCTTAGAGAGAGAAGCAACTGGGGCTAGGGTTTGAGTAGGGAAGATGATGAAAAAGTGAGTAAAAATCCGCTACTGCAAACTGATATATTCGAGGCTCGCTCGAGCGAAGGAATGGTCGTTTGAGCGACCAGACACAAAAGAACCTCGCTTCAGCGCAAGAAGCATCGCTCGAGCGAATAACACGAAGCTTTAGGTCTGCAACCCAGAAGCACGCTCGAGCGCAGGAGTCCTCGCTTGAGCGAAGAAACCTAAAACACATAGCTCGCTCGCTCAAGCGAAGGAAAGCTTGCTCGAGCCAAGAAACACAACCTTCAGGTTCAAAAGAGAAGGAGACGCACGCTCGAGCGCAAGATCTCTTGCTCGAGCGAAGAGACACACCAAACCAAGCTCACTTGAGCGAAGAAAATCTCGCTCGAGCCAAAGTTGCGTCTGAAAAGAAAACCTGAAGACCCACCACACTCGCTCAAGCGAAGACACCAAAAACTGGACATCAACCATTTCTTTTAAAACACACCCAACCTGTTCTGAACCTGGCCAACACATCCCAAAACTCAAATATGAGAAATAAAGAACGGAAAGAGACATATACAACAATACTCATCCAAGGAACCCGAGTCAGGAATACAGTACATAAAGGGGAAAACCCGAGATCGCTATAACCTTCCCCCCTTAAAGAATTTTGTCCCCAAAATTAGACATAAGTTTTTAAAAACACGATTTCTCAATTCTCAATAAGATCACAATTCAACATTCAACATCCTGACCCATTACCGGTCATTCCATCTCTTTTCAAGAGGCAACTTACAATATAATCTTCAACATGCATTATCAACATGCATTCCTTTGAATTTCAACAAGTCTCAATGCCATGTTCCACAATTCTATAACATATTCAATGTTAATGACATATTTGCATTTCTACAACATATTTAACATATACAATGTTAAAGTAAATTTCCATTCTCCAGGCATATTCAACAATTACAATACTTCCATAAACCAAAACATATACAATGTTCTTAGAGTTTATCAACAAAACAAGGTTTCCAATACATGGTTAAACATTAACAAACAAGTCCGGATATTTCTCACGGACATCCAACTCACGTTTCCAAGTGGCTTCCTTAACCCCGTGATGTTTCCATACAACTTTTACCAAGGGTATCGTTTTGCCTCGCAAGACTTGATCTCGCCTATCCAAGACCCGCACCGGTCTCTCCTCATACGAGGCATCCTCATCTACCTCTAAGTCGGTCCAGTCCAGCACATGTGACCGATCCGACTCATACTTTCATAGCATACTAACATGAAAGACGTCATGCACCCGGACAACTACGGCGGCAAGGCTAAACGGTAGGCAACCTCACCAATCCTCTCAAGGATTTCGAAAGGGCCAATAAATCGAGAGGACAACTTACCGCTCTTCCCAAACCTCATCAAATCCCATCTAGGTGATATTTTCATAAAGACGTGATCACCCACTTCAAATGCCAAAGGCCTCCTCCGACGGTCGGCATAACTCATTTGGTGACTCTGGGCCGTAACTAACCTCTTACGGATGAGCTCAACTTTCTCCATCAACTCCCGCACCAATTCTAGGCCCAACAAAGGTGCATCACCCACCTCGGCCCAACAAACTGGAGATCTACACGGTCGGCCATACAAGGCCTCAAACGGTGCCATACCAATACTCAATTTGAAACTATTGTTGTAGGCAAACTCTACCAATGAAAAATGTCTCTCCCATGACCCCTTAAAGTCAAGGACACAACCTCGAAGCATATCCTCAAAGATCTGAATAGTACGCTCAGACTGCCCGTCAGTCTGAGGATGATAAGCCGTGCTAAAGGTCAATCTAGTGCCCAAGGCACTCGACAAACTCTGCCACAACCTAGCAGTAAAGCGCGGATCTCTATCTGAGATGATCGACACTGGGACCCCGTGTAGCCTCACTATGTCCCGAATATACAATTTGGCAAGATGATCTACCGATTCTCTCACGCGCATAAGAATGAAGTGCGCCGACTTAGTCAACTGGTCAACTACCATCCAAATGGCATCACTACCCCGTTGAGTCCTCGGAAGACCCATAACAAAATCCATCGTGACATGCTCCCATTTCCACTCAGCAATAGGCAAGGGCTGTAACAGACCCGCTGGCCTCTGATGCTCGGCTTTCACTTGCTAACAAGTAAGGCACTTTGACACAAACACTGCCACATCCTTCTTCATACCCCTCCACTAAAACGGGTGACTCAGATCACGATACATCTTAGTGCCTCTCGGATGCACTGCAAGGCGTGAATGGTGAAACTCTCGGAGTACTTCCTCTCAGCAAGACTCCGACACAAACAAACAGTCTTGGTACCTCACACTCCGATCAGGATACACAGTCAAACCTTTCTCTACCTTCCCACTGGAAATATTTTCTTGGAGAGCTTCTACCTCCAAGTCACTCCTCTGCGCCTCAAACACTCAATTTAGAAGTGTAGGTTGTGCCACTACAGAAAACAATGCCGCAGACTCAACAGAGTCGCCTCGAAGCAAGTCGAACTCGCCGAGAGTGCCCAACATCTCCCATTCTTGGATGGCTATGCAAGCTACATCACTAATGGATTTCTTACTAAGGGCATCAACCACAACATTGGCCTTCCTCGGATGATAGTGCAACTCGAAGTTGTAATCCTCAATAAACTCCATTCACTTCCTCTGCCTCAAGTTCAAGTCTTTCTATGTAAACATATATTTCAAACTCTTATGATCTGAGAATACCTCGAATCTCTCACCATAAAGGTAATGCCTCCAAATCTTCAAGGCAAAAATCATAGCTGCTAACTCTAGGTCATGAGTAGGGTAGTTTCTCTCGTGTGTTTTCAACTGCCGCGAGCCATAGGCTACCACTTTACCCTCTTGCATCAACACACACCCCAAACCCTCTCGTGAGGCATCACAATACACTACATAACCCAAACCCCTCTCCGAAATATTCAAGACTGGAGCGGTGGTCAGTTTAACTTTCAGTTCTTGGAACGACTTTTCACAAGTCTCAATCCACACAAACTTGACACCCTTCTGCGTCAACCTAGTCAAAGGCGAAGCTAGCCTGGAGAAATCTTTCACAAACCGACGGTAATAACCGGTCAATCCCAGAAAACTACGAATCTCAAAAACACTCTTAGGCTGTGCCCAATCTTGCACTACCTCAATCTTGGATGAATCAACAGACACCCCTTCCACGGAGACTACATGGCCTAAGAACTTTACCTCACTTAGCTAGAATTCACACTTCCGAAACTTAGCATATAGCTTATGGGCTCTAAGCAACTCAAGCACTACTCTTAAGTGTTCCTCGTACTCCTCCTCAGAAGGTGAATAAATCAGAATGTCGTCCACGAAGACGACCACAAAACGATCTAAGAACTCCCGGAAGATCCGGTTCATCAAGTCCATAAACATTGCCGGTGCATTGGTGAGCCCAAAAGGCATCACCAGAAACTCATAATGGCCATACTACGTACGGAATGCCATCTTCGGGATATCTTCCTCCCTGACCCTCAACTGATGGTAACCCGATCTCAAATCTATCCTAGAGAAACAACGGGACCCTTTCAACTAGTCAAACAAATCATCTATACGAGGCACAGGGTACTTGTTCTTAACCGTAGCTCGATTCAACTTTTAGTAGTCAATACAAAGTCTCAAAGCCCTATCTTTCTTTTTAGCAAAGAGGGCCAGTGCTCTCCATGGTGAAGTACTAGGGCGGATGAAGCCGTTATCTAGTAACTCCTAGAGTTGAATCTTCAACTCACTTAACTCGGCTGGGGAAAAATGATATGGTGCCATAGAGATCGGTGCTGTGACAGGCACTAAGTCAATAGAGAATTCAATCCCTCGATGGGGTGGTAACCCAACAAGATCCTCGGGAAAGACATCCGAGTACTCACAAACCACTCTGGGCAACTCGGTCCCAGTCTCATCACACTACTCATACAGCTAGCAAGAAGATAACTAAGCTCACTTTACCCTCGCGGATCATACGCCGATGGTAAGACTCTACCAACCTGATCTCCCAAGAAATGAAAACAATCCCCGCTCAAGGTACATACAGTAACCCTCTGGCGGTAACAGTCTGTAACAGCCCGGTATGACGATAACCAATCCATATCCGAAATCACATCAAAACCCGACATAACCATTACTACAAACGAAAATGAAAGTCGACGATCAGCGACCTCTATATCACAACCTCTACACCCTTGTTTCAAAACCAATTCACCCCCAACAGGTGATACAACACAAATGGGAGATGCTAACTGCGCCAACTCCAACCCCAAAACAGATACAAATGCATCAGATCTAAAGGAATGGGATACACCCGTATCAATCAACACATTAGCAACCGAGTTACAAAATAGAAAGGTACCTCTCACAACAGACAGAACCTGTACAAGATCATGCGATGTAACAGCATACACACACCCTGAAGGCCTCTAATCTACTTGCTCGCCTCTCGGAGCATAAGATTGCCGCACAAACAGAGCCGAAGAGGCTCCCTGATTGGCCCTCAAGGCCTGAACTGACTGAGCTGGTTGATGGCTCTGAGTCTGCCTTAAACCAAATGCACCAGATGTGCCACTCAATTGCGAGCAAAACCTCTTCAGGTGCCCTGCCTAACCACACTAGTAACAAGAGAGCGGCTGGCCTCTGCCCTAACTCTGGCTCTGAGGATGAGACGAAGATGAAGCTGCTTTCTGCCCTCCTCCCCTCTGTGGGTAAGCTGGAGAGTTGTGGCCCAGCTGACCACATTTGTAACAAGTGAAGTCTCCCTGTTCGCCTTTCCCAGAACCTGAGCGCAATACTGGGAAGGTAGATCTCGTAAACACTCCCTGGGACTGCTGAGGGTTAGAACCCCTCTGCCTCCTACCATCTCCCTGGCCATCCTGACTCCTCTTAGAGCCCCTTATCCTTTCCTCCTCCGCCTACATAATGGTCTCAAGATGGGCTGCAGCCTGCACCAGGCGCCCATACTCCCTAGTCATGGACCTGGCCACTCGAAATTGGAGTCCGGTCCAGATAGCGGTGTTCCTTAGATGCCACCAATTCAGGCGCAAACCTCGACAAGCTAATGAAAGTGGCCTCAAACTCTACCACTGGTGTATTCAGCTACTTGAGCTGACAGAAGTGATCTCTCAACTTCTCCCTGATAGTGGGAGGTAAAAACTTCTCCTGAAAGGCATCAACGAGAGCCTCCAAAGTCCCTCCGATACATCCACGTAAAAATTTCCACCACCGACCCGCGTCTCCCTTCAACTGGAAGGACGACACGGTCATGTAGACACCCTATTTTGACCGGCCCTAAGACTTGGGCGCTTTCTTTTGATTACCCGATGATGACAATTAGAATGTGTTTCTCAAAAAATTCTCAGTAAGAAAGATGGAATTTAAGTTTTAATCCCAACCTTCACCTATTTTTTGGCCAAACTATTTTCGACCTTAAAACCCTCTTTTCAAAATATGTTTTTTTTTAAATGTTTGTACAATGTCCCGAGGCTCCCATTTCGATTAAAATATTGCACTTTTTAGTAAACCGAGTAAGAACAAAGTGGAAATAAATGGAAGGGAGGTGAAATTTTTTGAAAAATATTTAAAAACATCTTCTTATAGGTTTGGAGCTGAAACAAATAGGAGGGGATGAAAGAAAACTGGTTTAGGAAAAGGATGAGTATCAAATCATTAAGAAGGAAATGAGCAGTCTTCACTAAATTAGGCATTTTTCTTTGTACACTTGGAATTTAAATGTGAGGCCACCACCATTGGAAAGTAGACTTCTGGGGCTTCAATTTAGACCCAAGAACCACCTCAGACCAAGTCCAAATAAGGGAGATATACCCATTTAAAGTGGAGCTTAAGAGATGATTTTGTTGACCCAGCCGGAGACAGCCTTTACTAAATTAGGCATATCTCTTTGTACACTTGGAATGTAAACGTGAGGCTACTACCATTGGAAATTAGACTTATGGGGCTTCAATTTGGACCCAAGAACCGCCTAAAACCAAGTCCATATGGGGGAGATATGCCCATTTGAAGTTGGACTTAAAAGCAGATTTTGTTGACTTGGCCCAAAACAACAATAGCCCATTTTTTTCTTGGTTTTGCTTCGGTTGGGACAACCCATTTACCTATTTTCTGAGCCATTCAAGTGCATCCACTCATCCTCCATTATACCTAATCATTCCCCATTATCAAAAAGAGGTTTTGTTTGCATTCATAAAGGAGTATCCCATGCAACCACCTTGAAAATTTGCCCTCCTATCACATTCTTGTCTCCCACCTTGTCTCCCACCTTCTTTTTGACCTTTACTCTCCCTCATTGCCTATATAGAATGATCATATTGTAAGAGAGAAGAAAAGACCACGAAATTGAAGAGAAAGGAGTGAGAAAAGAGTGAAAAAAGAGAGAAAATTTGAGTTTTTGAGCCAAAAATATTCCTATCTTCCATATACACCCCATACCTTCCATAGCTACTGAAATTACTCATTTCCATACACCAAAACCACTCCAAAAATTCTGATATAGCCAAAGATCAATTGCCTTGATCATAAGGAAGAGTGTTTAGTGATTGAAAGTGAGAAAAACTAGAGAGTTAGCCACTTTTTATACCACAAACTCCATAAACTCCATAATTTCGAATTGAGGATTTGAGAACACACTTCCTACACTTGAGGGTGATCAAGAGGAAGTTTGGAAATCAAAAAGTTCAATCTTTCTTTGGAAGGTGAATTGTTAGTCTTTCATTTTCTTATATTTTATATCTTATATTTATTTTCATGCTTCTTATTTAATTGTGTTTTGTTATAATCTAAGTGGTTTGTTTATCTCATATTTATTTTCTTACTTTATATTTCATAGTGTGTTGTTATAATCCTAGTGGTTTGTTTAGCTCATAATTATTTATTTATTTATTTATTTTTATTCGCATGCTTTAATTTCATATTAGTTTTGTTGTAATCTTGCATGTTCTACCTCATATTTATTTTTATCTTTTTTTGTCTTTTAGTCTCATATTAGTTCTATTGTAATCTTGCATGTTCTATCTTATATTTGTTTTATTGCTTTAGGTTTATGCTGTGAGTTTGCACTTTTTATTTTATTTTATATTTGTTTTCTTGTTTTTTTTTTTTTTAATCTAACTGGTAGTGGTTAGTTGAGTCACCTACATATATTTTGTTTGTTCATTTTCTTGGTTTCGCAACAAGACAGGTTTTGCTTGGCCTAGTTGGCCGGCCGGTTAGCTTCTTCCGAACAAGATGGCGTAATCTCCCAATATTGACCAATTTCACTTGTGTTCTAAAGAACATGAAGCTTTTATTTTATTTATTTTTTATTTTGAGTGTATTGTGAGGTTTTTATTTTGTTGTAATATTCTCATCATCTCTCTCTAATTTGATTTGTAATTATTCTTTAAAATGTTGTAATAATTGCCCGCCCCGCTTCTTTCTATCTCGTTCTTTTACTTGCTTTCTTTATTTGTACATAAACATCATATTTATTTTTCATCACAGTTATGCTTTGCATCCATGTTTCATGCATCTTGATTCGGCTAAGTTTGCATTTGTGGATTTAATCAATTCCTATGTGATTATGTGCGCTACCTCATGTTCTTGAGATGATTCACATGCCATATCTTAGAAGCCGAATCCTAGGTTTCATCTCATGAGTGAATTGCATTAAGATTTTGTATATAGGATCATGTATATTTTACTAACTTTGTTTTGTAGCTTGTTCACGGGACGTCGGTAAATATGTGAGATTTTATGCTTTAGCATCCCGCTTGTACATAATTTTTTTTATTATGTTTAGCATCCTACCATGTGGCTATTTGCTTATGTGACATATACTGTTTGAATGCTTGTGGATGAAGGCTTGTTACTTAAATTGGAATGATTCAAAGAATGTACGTTTTAAGCCCACTTTGCAGTGGCAAATTCACAAACTTTAAGCCCACTTTGTCAAGTGGCAAATTCAAACCCCTTTCGACAAACAAATATGAAATTGAATTGTTCTAATTTGAGCAAACTAGTCTATACCTTGTATGCTTCACATAATAAATTTCAGGATTTATTCAATAATCAAAACATGAACATATAAAGAAAATAAAAAGTCATATCATGGTTTAGTAGAGGCCAATCTTTTGATCGGGTAAGCGGGGGTGCTCATTATGGACCTTTCCCTCTCATACCTAAGGTTCCGAGCCATGCATCCTTGGTTACAACGAACAGTGGCCTTGGCACTGAGTCACGGGTTTCCTAATTTCCCAAAATATTATGTGGCGACTCTGAGATCTGATGACGCAGTCCATTTTTGACAAAATTACAATAAAATGGATTTTCACTAAAAGTTTCCTAATCTGGACTCTCATCTACGTTTCGCATTGCACTCGTGAGACTAGATTAAAGAGATCTCGGGAGTCTGAACTATTTAACGAGCGCAGGTACCCCCCGGGCATGTTACAGTTTCTGGCGACTTTGCTGGGGATTTTATGAAACCTTGACTCGAACGCCATGATATGACTTTTATTTTCAATTATATGTTTATTGCATTGCATGCATTGGTGCACTTAAAGTCCCTGTGTTGCCCAAATGCTGGTGGGAGCACAGGCACACTTTTTGTGACACTACATCTATCTCTACGTTACTTTAGAGGCCTTGTGTCATAATCTTTTGAGATCTAAAGGTTCTCGGACTTTGAAGAGAAGCTATATTGACTCTTCTGATTTCCTAAGATCTTCATTGGTTATGACCCAATGGACTCTTTGGTAACGTCACCTTGGCTTCAAACCCTAAAGTAGAGCCAACCTTGTACATATAGTGAGCTATAGTACCTTTCAAATTAGGACATGATGCTTTCCCATTTCTAGGATGTATGATATCGTTTGTGTGAATAGTGAAACCCTAGATCATTCCAAGCTAGGACAGGATAACCTTACCCTATTTAGGGGTGTTTGTTCTCTTTCCTGCTTTATGTGTAATGTATTGGATCTATACAGGGCTTCTCAAATTCGAATGAGTGGTTCAGGTTATTCAGTTTAGCACCATTACTTCAAAAACAAAAAAAATAACAAAAACATAAAATCAAAAAAAAAATTTGTAAAAACAAAAAATAAAATAAAATGCCGATATCCCACAAAGTTGACCATCTCTGTGATTGGGGAGTGACCACCTGTTGATTGCACGAGCTTTATTTTGAATGTTGTGGCTAGCCCACACTTTGACTAGCAAAATTGAGAATGGTTTTATTTTGAGTTCTGAATTGAGTATTGAGTCTAAGTTTGACTCCACCAAGTTTGTAGAGTTAGAGTCAGGCTCGAGTCAGCCTAATGAGTTAGAGTCTGTTGATTTCGATAGTGCTAACCTAGACATTTCTGTCCTGTCTAGGTCTTATTTGTCATTTTCTTTTGAGTATGTTGTCAAAAGTCTGTTGCCATTGCTGAGTCATAGTCTCTTTTCAATAAATAGAAAAAAAAAAAAAAAAAAAAGGCCATAGAGTTTGCCTACTTCTCTGTGCCTCTAGATCATAGCATTGACCAAAGTTTTTCAAAATTTTTTCCAAAACTCTGATAAAAATGAAGAGGAAAAATTTCCTCGGGATTTGCAAATTTTGATCAACTGAGAGGAAGAGAGGTGTGCTAAGCCTTTGATGAAGAAAATCATTTTTGTTAATGTGGGTACTGAGAAGGATCATGGCTTGGTCCAAATTGGTTCTATCTTATCTTCGTAAAAGTACGAGTGATTAGTCACTTTGTGAAAAGATTTCAAAAACTGCTTTTGCGTGGTCCTACGAAGACATGCCTGGAATTAGTTATACAGTATAGGATCCCTCTTGACTCGTGGTCCGACCTCCTTAGCTCCTTAGCTTTCAAACCGTGATTTGAAGTATCCCATGATCAATCAAAGTGTAAGGCTTGCATAGCCGAATTGGAAATAGCCCTTGAACTAGGGGCCATGATGTGATTCAAATGGAGGCAGCTGTAACGCCCTGAAATTTAACCCTAATAATGCATTGGCAACATAGTCATAGAAATCCTAAGTGAGTCATCTTTCCCATTGAACTAAGGCTTAGGAGGTTTCCATACATACATTACATTCCCACGAGGCTCAAGGCCAGTTCCTAGTTCATTGACCAAGATGACTTAACAAAATACAAGCCTTCACGGCATACAAATTGTACCTATTACAGAAGTACACACAAAAGCTTCATTACAAAATCCTTCAAATACACAAAGCTAAAAAGATGCCAAGGATTGCTAGTGATGCCTCAAAAGGAGCTAGGCCTCGCCTTTGGACCGGTGCCTCATCGAGGTTGAGCGTCCGTCCCCGATCCCTGAAAAACAGATTAGGGTTGAGCGAGATGCCCAGTAGGAATATTTTATCCGGGTATCTAATTCCTTGAACAAATTATAGCATTAAGGTGAGATAATCATGTAACATAAGCTAGACAGGTATTATAATTAGGCAAGAGTCAAAAGATTACAAGGTCCATTATGTTCAATTTCAACCTTACATATGAAAAATTCATAATTCAAAAGAAGTCAATTCCCATTCATTTCATCATATAAACCCAATATAAAGCAACCATTCCATTTTATGCACAATTCCCACATTCGCCGGCTACTGTACGGCGGGAAGTGGGCACCCAAGAAAATCATCCGTTTTTCCACTTTTGCCGGCTACTATACGGCAGGACTGTGTGGACACCCAAAAACATGTTTTTTTTCCACATTTGTCCAGCGGTAAGCCTAGACAGGGCAATTGGACACCTTTTAGAGCTCCCCGTGCGGGTACGACACTATATCCTATTTTATACTCTTTCAATCCACTCACACCGACTTGACCATACACAAAAGTCAATTCGCACTTTAATTCCACAATAGACATCAAGTATCAATGCATATCAACACCACTTAAGCTCATAGACCAATAACATTTCATCTTTCATTGATTAAAATACAATAATATTCAGATATTAATTTCTCATCAGAACCATGAATTAACTTAATGCTATATTAATCTAACCAATTTCTAATCAAATAGATACATTGGGACTTTGTTTTTAAAAAGGGATTGAGGAGGTTTTCCTCTACTATTCACAAATCTTGTTCTTTATCTACATCCTGACTAATACGAGAAAGAGATCTAGAAAGATTCAAACAAGGTAATGAGTGGCCAAGGAAATACATAAAATGGGGTTTCATATAACAAAACTCTAATTAAAGTATCACTCACACATTATACTAAGAAATTTCTTCAAGAAAGAGAAGATACAAGGATAAAATGTCCCTACCTTGACTATCAAACCTCGATTTCGAACTCCTTCACAAACCTATCGCAAATCCCGGATCTAATCGGTAGATAGTGCTATCCTCCAAGCACTCCTCATCCCTTGCTAACTAATTTGAGCAGATCTTGAAGGTACAGAAGCCATTGAAGATGAAGATCTAGGGTTTCCAAGAGAAAGGAGAAAGGAAAGACAAAAGTAGAAAAGAGAAACTGTCAAAATGATCTAAAGCTGCTGCGTTTTAAAAGCTGTCATCGCATCCCGCGCTCGAGCGTGACTTACCACGCTCGAGCGTAAGACACAATCTAAAGATCCCGCTCGAGCGGGTAATTCCACACTCGAGCGGAGAAAGAGGGGTCTCAGAATTTTTACAGTGCTACAGTGAAATTACTAGGGGCTAACATTTCATGCTCGAGCGGACATATACACGCTCGAGCGGACGCGCCTGCAACGGACTAAGATGCTGAGAGTACCAATTCCACGCTCGAGCGGATATATCCCCGCTCGAGCGGACTTGAACACAATTGTCACAGAAGCCCTTCAACTAGGGGCAATAAGGTCGAATGTGATTCAGATTTGAAACAACCATTGAACTAGGGGCAAAAGTGCGAGGCTTGCATAGCTGAAATGGAGGTAGCCCTTGAACTAGGGGCAATAAAGTAACACCTTTGAGAGGCTCGTTGGGCCAAAAACCCGGAAGGGCGACCCAGGCAAAAGCTAGAGTACAAAAAAAAAAAAAAAAAAAAGGAAAAATAAAAAGAAAAATAAAAAGCTCACAAGGTTGGAAACCCGAAAGGGCGGCTTTGGCAAAAGTTAGAGCATAAAAGGAGAGTGTCAATACCCCGAGTGAACCTTATCCAGAACTATGTAGGGCCTGTGATTCAGATTAGAAGCAACCCTTGAACTAAGGGCAAGAAGGTCAGATGTGATTTAGATTTAAAGCAGCCCTTGAACTAGGGGCAAAAGGTTGGATGTGATCAAAGAGTTAAAACTGAATTGTTTCCCAATGAAGACCGCCGAGAAAGGCAAAACCCAGAATTTGAGAGAATGAATTTTATTATTGAAAGACAGTCGAGGTCCTATCCACTACACTAGGGGCAACACTAGAGGCAAATTCAGACCCAATTAGTCTAGCCCCTACATCATCATATCTACTGGTCAAGTGTAGCAATCATTCTTATAGATGGCCTAGAGATCTCACATCCAATCAACATGGACAAGCTAAACTGAAACCCTTGAGAGGCTTACTGGGCAGAAAACCCAGAAGGGCGACCCAGGCAAAAGTTAGAGCAAAAAAATAAAAAATAAAAAAAAATGATGAAAAAAAAAATGAAAATGAAAAAAAAAAATGATGAAAAATGAAAAGCTCGTAAGGTTGAAAACCCAAAAGTTAGAGCACAAAAGGAGAGTGTCAATACCCAAGTGAACCTTTGCCCGAACTACGATGGCCTGATTCCTATCTTTGGGATACGTAGGTAGCTTCATCTCGAAGTTCGGCCCTGATAATTTTTCAACTCATTCATCTCGTCCATGTTTGCTTGGTGTGCCTTTAGTCGACTTGGTTGTCCTATCCGTGTTTGATTGGTGTATCTTTGTTCTGCTCAGTTCAATTGGTTTGATTTAACTTGGTTCAGTTCGGTTCGATTCGGTTTGGCGGTTCGGTTCAGTCCAGTCCAGTTTTGCTCGACTTCATTCGGTTCGGATTGGCTTGGTTCAGATATCACCTTTGATTATCTGGTTTGGGACTATGCACCCCAATGGTTGATTCCATGTTAGTTGAGTAGTGGTCATTTGCAAAAATAGGTTTTGATTAATTTGAATGAAGCTGACTAATTTTTCTTGAAAATTGTTCCATTTTTGCAAAACTTGGACCATTCTTTGGATTTCAAAAGGGAAAATTTTCAGTGCTCACAGTTTAGCTTACATGATTTGAAACAGAAAATGGAATAATTATGCTAATCTAACTCTCATGTTGATCAAAACATGTTTACAAAAAATCAAGAGCCAAAAAAGGGTCAAGGCAATGAACTAGGGGCATAGTCGAGTTAGAGATTCTGTCTTCTCCACCACTCGAGTCAACTACTCAGTATATATAAGTGTGTATTCATACCAGTCAAGGTATTCATACCAGTCAGTGTATTCATACCAATCAGGGTATTCATACCAGTCAGTATATATAAGGGTGTTCCTTTCATACCAGTCAGTATATTTATACCAGTCGGTGTATTTATACTAGTCAGTGTATATAAGTGTGTTTGGATTAATTTGCTTTTTTTTTTTTCAGTTCGTTAGGTCATTTGTTGATTCAGGTCAGTAAAGAGTCAATGTCTAATTCAGAGTTCAAAAATTCAATCATTCTCAAAATTCAATCAAACAAATTGTTTTCAAACTCAAAGTGATATGCCAGTCACGCCATTGATGAGCAAAAAAGAAACTGATTTTGTTACAGTCAAGGGATGATATCCCCGATTACAGAGACTCTAAAAACAAAAGGAAAAAAAAAAAGAGAGAAAATAGCAAGCCCAGAAAAGATATATCCGTATATATTTGTGTATATATCCGCCTCTGTCTGTGTATACGTTTGTATATGAATATATATACCGTATGTACATATTTGTGTATATTTTCTTTATATCGCACAATCATATCCGCACCGTGCATTTATTGCACGATCATAACCATATTGTGCATCTATCGCCAATAAAGCACCTACCGCACAATTTCAATTCCATCGCACTGTCTTGTGCATCAATTCAACCGCGCTATCTCGCGCATCACTGCACTTTTACTTCCATTGCACTATCTTGTGCAATTTCAATTCTATCGCACTGTCTTGTGCAAATTCAATTCCAACGCACTGTCTTGTGCAAATTCAATTCCATCGCACTATCTTGTGCACTCCTGGAGTCTAGGAGACTTTAAATTCTCTAGAGGTGCAAGTCCTTTGGCGTTTGTCGTGCCCGAACGACTTCAGCGTTCTGGTGTAGCCACTTAGCTGTGTTTGCAATGAGTTCCTAGAAGACCAACTGCGACGATGGAAACTAGAGTTCGAATGGTGATGCCTAGAACACAAAAGGTTTAGGATTTCCGAGACTAAAGTCTGGTTTAAATACCCAGGGGTGTATCCCCGGCTTGAAATCTGTATGGCAGCCCCATAGGTTGAGGTAGCGTGTATGCGCCAATTCAGATAATTGAATCAACCTAGTTTGTCACCCCGTTGGAGAATAGGGAAAATTGTGTATCAAATACAGTTAGGTGTGCCTGTCTGTTCATGCGATCCCTTCTCTCATTTGTGTGGTATGCACATTTGAATGCAATGCACTTTTTTTCTCATTTGTGTGGTATGCACATTTGAATGCAATGCAACCCCTTCTCTCATTTGTGTGGTATGCACATTTAAATGCGATGCACTTTTCTCTTATTTGTGTAGTATGCACATTTGAATGCGATGCAACCCTTTTTCTCATTTGTGTGGTATGTACATTTGAATGCGATGCACTTTTTTTCTCATTTGTGTGGTATGCACATTTGAATGCGATGCAACCCCTTCTCTCATTTGTGTGGTATGCACATTTGAATGTGATGCAACCCCCTCTCTCATTTGTGTGGTATGCATATTTGATTGCGATGCAACCTCTTCTCTCATTTGTGTGGTATGCACATTTGAATGCGATGCACTTTTCTCTCATTTGTGTAGTATGCACATTTGAATGCGATGCAACCCCTTCTCTCATTTGTGTGGTATGCACATTTGAATGCGATGCACCTTTCTCTCATTTGTGTGGTATGCACATTTGAGTGCGATGCACCTTTCTCTCATTTGTGTGGTATGCACATTTGAATGAGATGCAACCCCTTCTCTCATTTGTGTGGTATGCACATTTGAATGCGATGCAACCCTCTCTCTCATTTGTGTGGTATGCGCATTTGAATGCGATGCAACCCCTTCTCTCATTTGTGTGGTATGCACATTTGTATGCGATGCACCCTCTTCTTTCACAGTCTAGGAGACCTTAAATCCTCTAAAGGTGCAATTCCTTTGGTGTTTGTTGTGCCCAAACGACTTGAGTTGGTCTGGTATAACCACCTGCCTGGTTTGCAATGAGTTTCTAGGAAATCAACTGAGACGGTGAAAACTAGAGTTCAAATGGCGATGCCTAGAACGCAAAAGGTTCATGATTTCCGAGACTAAAGTCTGGTTTAAATACCCAAGGGTGTATCCCTGGCTTGAAATCTGTATGGCAGCCCCATAGGTTAAGGTAGCTTGTATGCACCTCAATTCTGGATACTGAACCAACCTAGTCTGTCACCCCGTTGGAAAATAGGGAAAGTTGTGTATGAAATACAGTTAGGTGTGCCTGTCTGTTCACGCCACCCCCTCTCTCATTTGTGTGGTATGCACATTTGAATGCGATGCACCCCATTCTTTCATTTTTGTATGCAATGCACCCCCTGTTATGTTTCCTATCATTTGCACGAGGCTTGCCTTCCATGTTGCCATCTTCATATCTTTATCATCACTCCATGACATTGCATTGCATTGCATACATCATGAATTTTCAAACAACCGGCTTTGCGAGGCGTGTAAGTCCAACTTTCAAACTGCATCTTGAGCATGTCACTTGCATTCTGCGCCTGAACTACACTGGTTTGATTCCTTGCAAAGGGATACGTAGGCAACCTTCGGGTTCAACCACTTACATTGCATCTTGTTTGTTTGCCCAAGTCTTACAGCCTTGTCAAAAGGTCCGTCTTTAGGCTTTGACATTCACTCACGTCATGAAATGACTTTGAGCTCTGTCAAAGAGGGGCAACTGTAGACACCCCATTTTGACCGGCCGTAAAATTTGGGCGCTTTCTTTTGATTACCCGATGATGACAATTAGAATGTGTTTCTCAAAAAATTCTTAGTAAGAAAGATGGAATTTAAGTTTTAATCCCAACCTTCACCTATTTTTTGGCCAAACTATTTTCGACCTTAAAACCCACTTTTCAAAATATGTTTTTTTTAAAATGTTTCTACAATGTCCCGAGGCTCCCATTTCGATTAAAACATTGCACTTTTTAGTAAACCGAGTAAGGACAAAGTAGAAATAAATGGAAGGGAGGTGAAACTTTTTGAAAAATATTTAAAAACATCTTCTTATAGGTTTGGAGTTGAAGGAAATAGGAGGGGATGAAAGAAAATTGATTTAGGAAAAGGATGAGTATCAAATCATTAAGAAGGAAATGAGCAGTCTTCACTAAATTAGGTATTTTTCTTTGTACACTTGGAATTTAAATGTGAGGCCACTACCATTGGAAATTAGACTTCTGGGGCTTCAATTTAGACCCAAGAACCACCTCAGACCAAGTCTAAATAAGGGAGATATGCCCATTTGAAGTGGGGCTTAAGAGCAGATTTTGTTGACCCAACCCGAGATAGTCTTTACTAAATTAGGCATATCTCTTTGTACACTTGGAATTTAAATGTGAGGCCACCACCATTGGAAAGTAGGCTTCTAGGGCTTCAATTTGGACTCAAGAACCAGCTAAAACCAAGTCCATATGGGGGAGATATGCCCATTTGAAGTTGGACTTAAAAGCATATTTTGTTGACTCGGCCCAAAACAACAATAGCCCATTTTTTTCTTGGCTTTGGTTCGGTTAGGACAACCCATTTACCTATTTTCTGAGCCATTCAAGTGCATCAACTCATCCTCCATTATACCTAATCATCTCCCATTGTCAAAAAAAGATTTTGTTTGCATTCATAAAAGAGTATCCCATGCAACTACCTTGAAAATTTGCCCTCCTATCACATTCTTGTCTCCCACCTTGTCTCCCACCTTTTTTTTCACCTTTACTCTCCCTCATTGCCTATATAGAATGATCATATTGTAAGAGAGAAGAAAAGACCACGAAATTGAAGAGAAAGGAGTCAGAAAAGAGTGAAAAAAGAGAGAAAAATTGAGTTTTTGAGCCAAAAATATTCCTATCTTCCATATACACCCCATACCTTCCATAGCTACTGAAATTACTCATTTTCATATACCAAAACCACTCCAAAAATTCTGATATAGCCAAAGATCAATTGCCTTGATCATAAGGAAGAGTGTTTAGTGATTGAAAGTGAGAAAAACTAGAGAGTTAGCCACTTTTTATACCACAAACTCCATAAACTCCATAATTTTGAATTGAGGATTTGAGAACAAACTTCCTACACTTGAGGGTGATCAAGAGGAAGTTTGGAAATCAAAAAGTTCAATCTTTCTTTAGAAGGTGAATTGTTAGTCTTTCATTTTTTTATATTTTATATCTTATATTTATTTTCATGCTTCTTATTTCATTGTGTTTTGTTATAATCTAAGTGGTTTGTTTATCTCATATTTATTTTCTTACTTTATATTTCATAGTGTGTTGTTACAATCCTAGTGGTTTGTTTAGCTCATAATTATTTATTTATTTATTTATTTTTATTCGTATGCTTTAATTTCATATTAGTTTTGTTGTAATCTTGCATGTTCCACCTCATATTTATTTTTATTTTTTTCGTGTATTAGTCTCATATTAGTTCTATTGTAATCTTGCATGTTCTATCTTATATTTGTTTTATTGCTTTAGGTTTATGTTGTGAGTTTGCACTTTTTATTTTATTTTATATTTGTTTTCTTGTTTTTTTTTTTTAATCTAACCGGTAGTGGTTAGTTGAGCCACCTACATATTTTTTGTTTGTTCATTTTCTTGGTTTCGCAACAAGACAGGTTTTGCTTGGCCTAGTTGGCCGGCCGGTTAGCTTCTTCCGAACAAGATGGCGTAATCTCCCAATATTGACCAATTTCCGCCGGCGGTTCTAAAGAACATGAAGCTTTTATTTTATTTATTTTTTTATTTCGAGTGTATTGTGAGGTTTTTATTTTGTTGTAATATTCTCATCATCTCTCTCTAATTTGATTTGTAATTATTCTTTGAAATGTTGTAATAATTCCCCGCCCCGCTTCTTTCTATCCCGTTCTTTTATTTGCTTTCTTTATTTGTACATAAACATCATATTTATTTTTCATCACAGTTATGCTTTGCATCCATGTTTCATGCATCTTGATTCGGCTAAGTTTGCATTTGTGGATATAACCAATTCCTATGTGATTATGTGTGCTACCTCATGTTCTTGAGATGATTCACATGCCATATCTTAGAAGCCGAACCCTAGGTTGCATCTCATGAGTGAATTGCATTAGGATTTTGTATATAGGATCATGCATATTTTACTAACTTTGTTTTGTAGCTTGTTCGCAGGACGTCGGTAAATATGTGAGTTTTTATGCTTTAGCATCCCGCTTGTACATAATTTTTTTTATTATGTTTAGCATCCTACCATGTGGCTATTTGCTTATGTGACATAAACTGTTTGAATGCTTGTGGATGAAGGCTTGTTACTTAAATTGGAATGATTCAAAAAATGTACGTTTTAAGCCCACTTTGCAGTGGCAAATTCACAAACTTTAAGCCCACTTTGTCAAGTGGCAAATTCAAACCCCTTTCGACAAACAAATATGAAATTGAATTGTTCTAATTTGAGCAAACTAGTCTATACCTTGTATGCTTCACATAATAAATTTCAGGATTTATTCAATAATTAGAACATGAACATATAAAGAAAATAAAAAGTCATATCATGGTTTAGTAGAGGCCGATCTTTTGATCGGGTGAGCGAGGGTGCTCATTATTGACCTTCCCCTCTCATACCTAAGGTTCCGAGCCATGCATCCTTGGTTACGACGAATAGTGGCCTTGGCACTGAGTCATGGGTTTCCTAATTTCCCAAAATATTAGGTGGCGACTCTGAGATCTGATGACGCAGTCCATTTTTAACAAAATTGCAATAAAATGGATTTCAATAAAAGTTGCCAAATCTAGACTCTCATCTATGTTTCACATTGCACTCGTGAGACTAGATCAAAGAGATCTCGGGAGTCCGAACTGTTTAACGCGTGCGGGTAACCCCCGGACATGTTACAGGCCACCCTCAAACCTCCATCTTCGATGCCAAGCATCTCAAACGTCTTTGCCATCTGTTCTAGTCATTCGTTAGCCTTTAGTGGCTCCTTTAGATTAGCCAAGAACTTGTCCAGATTCGACCGGAAAAACTCATTTTTCAGAAAAGAAGGCCCTGCCTCAACTACATGGGCCTGGGCTTGATTCTCAACTCTGAGAATGCCCATGGATTCCCTTAATGCTCCTGCCATCTCGTGGGCTAAGGTGCCTATGGCCTGCTGACCTACTGGCTTGGCCACATTAGCTTGACCAACCCCCTCCTGCTGTGCTGGAATTTCATCCGGTATAGGCATCTCTTGCCTCCTAGGCCTACCACGCCTACCACCACGTCCTCGTCCTGATATCCTAATGAAGATAATAGGAACATTAGCATATTCACAAATGTGCCGAAGCTATTTCACTCGTATCCTAATACGATGGACAACTGTAATTCACTCCACGTAAGCACATAATCACATAAGCACTTACGAATTTTATTTCCGGATAATGACCGTCCCGTGGCGTTGCTAGAGTTCTAGTTAGAAACGGTAGTGATCAAGTGCCTTTCTAACAGGACTCCCAGAAACCCAAGGATCCAATCAACATCCTAGAAACTAAATCTCATACTCACAAAGTCACATAAACATGTTATCACATAAGTACATAACATTGCACTTAAGTCTCTAACTAGCGAGACAAACCCACTGTGGTACTAACCACTTCACACGTACCCAAGTATTCAAACCCGGTACGCTCTGATACGAAGTTGTAACGCCCTCAAAATAAATCCATAAATCATATGTTCATGATACAAGAAAAAGATATAATATTCCATACATCAGAGTATTCTTACAAAAAGTACTACATGTTGACAACAAAAGTAAATGCCTTATAGGCTTACAACTTTCCAAGTCAATACTTGGTTACAACAAAAGAAGAGTTCTAACTCTTTTTACAAAATAAGCCCTTGGCTTGATTTACATGTAATACAAAATGATAACAACAAAAAGATCTTTCACCCTCTAAGCCTCCCAAGCTACGTTCTTAGAGGTGACATGTCACCAGCTCCTGAAAATGATGTCCCATATAGGGTGTGCCAAAGCCCAGTAGAGATATACTATACCACATATGAGAAATAACTAAAACATTAGCATTTGATAAATGGTTAACACCTGTAAACCACCTTACAACATTTTCCAGTTCAATGAAAACTACATCCGTGTTTCATTCCACTTTCCTTTATTTATCCAATTCAATTCGTTTCATTAACATAGTTCCTTTATTCCAGCATTTCAGATGAGACTACAACTCATAAGAAAACCACACTTCGAATTATCAACAATTCAATCATGAGACTACAACTTATATAAATAATATTTCAATCATTAACATCATTCAGATGCATATAAGGTTTCGTGACTTTCACCCTGGACACTCCGGCCAACTTAATTATTTATGAAGTCCATCCCCTATCTCCTCCCAAACACTGGAGTACATCCCCTATCTCCTCTCACACAATGGAGTAGATCCCCTGTCTCCTCCCAAATAATATACATGTGTAATGTATTTTAACATTTTATCATACACAATGATCAATCAATACACGTATTCGATGTATTATTCCAACCGTCATATTCAATGACATATTCCAGGTGATTAGTTTCAATTTTCCATAATCAACATATAGTGTCTACAACAATCAAGACTATCCTCCACCGATAGCCCAAAGCGGTTATTTCTAAACAGATAAATAAATTATCAATAGATAGAGTATCAACATTTTCATTTGTGAGTGATTAATTTATCCAACTACACCATTCAATTTCATAATTTCCCAATTTCGATATTCTCAACTTTATGTCATACTTCCATCATTTTCCAAATTAATCATACAAATTAATCAATCACATTAAAATTAGGGCTTTTCCTCATTTTTTTCCAACTTTAGCCCTAAGGCTCACTTTCATCAATTCAACAACAATAATTCCATTTTCCAAGGTCTCAAATACTCATGGAGTTTAACAATTAAACCCCCCCCCCCTTTTTTATAACTTCAAAGCCAACCCTAACTTTCCCAAGATTTCCAAACAACACCATCTATACAAAATACCCAACATTTATGTCAAAACTCATAGAGAGGAGTAGGTTATCCCTAGCTCAAGTGAAAAGACTCAAAGGAGATGAAGTTAAAAACCCAAGATGCTCTAAACCCAATGTTTTTTTAATCAAAACAAAGGGCACGCCAAGCTCAAGCTTTTATACAAAGGAAATAGTGTAAGAGAACCCTAGATCAAGAGTTCTTGTAGAGAGAAGTGGTGGTTTAGAGAGAGAAGCAACCGGGGCTAGGGTTTGAGTAGAGAAGATGATGAAAAAGTGAGTAAAAACTAGTTGCTGCAAACTGATATATTCGAGGCTCGCTCGAGCGACCAGACACAAAAGAACCTTGCTCGAGCGAACAACACGAAGCTTCAGGTCTGTAACCCAGAAGCACGCTCAAACGCAAGAGTCCTTGCTCGAGTGAAGAAACCCAAAACATATAGCTCGCTCGCTCGAGCGAAGGAAAGCTTGCTTGAGCCAAGAAATACAATCTTCAGGTCCAAAAGAGAAGCAGACGTACGCTCGAGCGCAAGATCTCTTGCTCGAGCGAAGAGACACACCAGGCCAAGCTCGCTTGAGCGAAGAAAATCTCGCTCGAGCCAAAACTGCGTCTGAAAAGAAAACCTGAAGACCCACCACACTCGCTCGAGCGACAAAGTACTCGCTCGAGCGAAGAGAGCAAAAACTGGATAGCAACCATTTGTTTTAAAACACACCCAACCTGTTCCAAACCTGCCCAACACATCCCAAAACTCAAATATGAGAAATAAAGGACACAAAGAGACATATACAACAATACTCATCCAAGGAACCCGAGTCAGGAATACAGTACATAAGGGGGAAAACCCAGGATCGCTATAGGTCGAACCTATAAGAAGTTCAGTTTTAAAGAAATGGGAAAATTGATTGAAGGAGTTGAGAAATATGGAGCAAAGTAAGTTTTGTTATGACATCAAACACAACTAAGAAATGAAACACAATTAAGATACCATGTTTTTTAAAAAACTGAATTAGGATACCATGTTGATTTTTGTCATTTTTTATCACAAATACTGCAATTGGAAGACTATTAAGAACCTATATTTCGAGGATTCAGATCGATCAAAAGACCAATTGAAGGTAAAGAGTTTCACTTGCAATCTTTCCATACTACATTGTAGCTTTCCCCCATTTAGCACTACTTAATAGTTTATTGGAGAAATTACAAAAAAAAAAAAAAAAAAAAAAAAAAAAAAAAAAAAAAAAAATCTCATAGTTTCAGTCATGTAACAAAATAAGCTTACATAACCCCCCCCCCCTTCCCCCGCCCGTAAAAAAAAAAAAAAAACAAAATAAACCTTGAATTTTTTAATTCATCAATTTATATCATAATTTTTTGATTTGTTTTTAATCTAAATTATTTATCTATTTCCATTAACTAAAATTGACGAAAAAAATGACACTTTAGTCATTATATCAAATGAAGCATATGGAAAATATATAAAATATCATTTTTCATTAAATTTAATGATTATAATACTCTTTTTTGGTTAGTTTTACCGAAAAAAATAGGCAAATGATTCGAATTAAAAAAAAATATCAAAAGATTAGTATTTAAATTTATAAAATTAAAATTTTATTTTATTATAAAGCTCAAACTATTTATTTTATAATTTTTCCTAGTTTGTTTCCCCGAGCAAGTACTGAGAACTTTTTCCTTCGAAAGCCAATGTATTGTTTGATAAACTTTAAAATTGAAATTCGAAATATGAAAATGAAGGTATTGAAAATTGAACAAGGGTTTGTTCGGTAACATTTATTTAAAGCTTTCTATTTATATTTATAAAAAATTTGAAAAACTATAAATAAAAAATCGTTTAGTATCTATTTCCGTTTTCAAAAATTTAGTTTAGTAAATTCTTGTAACAGTAAGTTTCACTTATTTATAGGGAAAAGAAATTTATATTACTTTTTCTTTTTCCCACGGCCTACTACTTATTAGTATAAGACAACTTAAAAAATACGTGGACACGGTGCAATTTGCGATTTATTACCATTTATGCACTAAGTAAATTATATGACATCTATTTTTTTTTTTTATAATGATATTACTTTTGTTTTGCATTTTTGTAATGTTGAATTATTAAAATTTAAGTTCCTGAAACATATTTAGAATGCTCTTTGATTTATTAGTTCATCTTTAATCATGGTTAATTGATTTCAATAATATTTAAGCTGTTAAAATATGTCCTAATCCAATCCTTTGAACTTGTTTAAACTTTCCTTTTGCACTTCTTTTTTCTTTCTATTTTTACAACCAAAAAAAAAAAAAAAAAATTGAAATATTGTAAACAAAAAATTGTTTAGTATCTCTTTCTGTTTTTAAAAGCTTGTAAATAGTGTAGTAAATTTTTGTAACCGTAAAAAATTGGTTTCACATATAATATGCACACTTTTTTGTTACAGTGTGCATAGTAGAATTTCTCTAAAATTTTATGATGCTCTATTTTTGGTTAAGATGTTTATTATTAAATATGTTTCGAAACACATACAATACTTCATATAAAATGAAGTATAAGGTTGTGTGTCATAGTGGATTATATATAGCTCAGTATATATTTTTTCCGTGTATATACAAGTATTGATTATTTAAATAAAATAAAATAAAAAATATTGATTAGCTAAATATGCTTTTAAACGAGGTGGCATTATAACCATGCAAGAAAAGTGGAGACATATGAAGAAATCTGCATAAAAGCAAACAGATCTCCACCTAAAGAAGCTCCATGTGCGGGCCCGAAAAGTCCAGATGAGTCCTCCAAAATACAAATCATCCAAGTGCAAGATGGAGGAGCTCCCAATTTCCAATTTAGAAAATCCATAAATATATACTTGTATTATTCATTGTCCTGTTTTAGTCTATCTTTGAATTATAAATTTAAACTCATAGTTGACCTGTGCAATGTATGTACTATTTTTTTTTTCAAAAAATATTAGATGGTATAATGTGTATTATAAAAGAATAATTTTAATTATTTATTTTGATAATATTAGCGTCATTGTTCTATAAAATTGTTACTTCAATATTTATATATATATAAATTTTAATTAAATTATTTATGTGTTTTGATAATTTTAGTTCTATGTATTATAAAAGTGTAATTATCATATAATAATTTTGTATGATATATATTAAATTATAAAATAGTAAAATAAATACTTATTTTGATATTAAAAATATTAGTTAAATTAGAAGAATAATTAGTAACATAACTATTTAATTTTCTTTTATATTCATTTGGAAAATAAAATATGTAGAAATAGAAATTATATAAAATTTATTAAAAAAATTAAATATAAATATTGTCACGCCCTCAAAATAATACATAAACACCCAACATTCTTAACATGCATAGACAAAAGAAAAGGACAATATATATATATATATTTTCCATACATCAAAGTATTTATACAAAAGGGTTACATGTTGACAATAAAAGTAAATACCTTACGGGCTTATAACTTTCCAAGTCAATACTCAGGTTCAACAAAAGAAGAATTCTAACTCTTTATACAAGTAAGCCATAGGCTTGAATTTACATGTAACACAAAAGATAACATCAAAAAATATCTTCCAGCCTCTAAGCCTCTCAAGCTACGTCCTTGGAGGTAGCATGTCTCCTAAACCTGAAAATGATGTCCCATATAGGGTGAGCTAATGCCCAGTACAGATGTACTAAACAAAGTATGATAAATAACTAAGACATTAGCACTTGATAGATGGCTAGCACTTGTAAATCAACTTATATCACAATACAGTCCATGACAGTTATGTTCATGTTTCATTCCACATTCCTTTACCTATCCGAATCAATTCATAAACATGGCTCAGAACCTGGCCAAACAATTAAATGGGACTACATCCCATATTAAACACTTCCTTTATTCACAATTCAAATGAGGTTTACAGCTCATATTAAAACACTTCTATACTTCAATTGATACACATATTAGCTGTATCGTCACTTCAATTTAATACACATATTTGCTGTATTAATGGAGTTCATCCCCTATTTCCTCCCAAATAATATCCGGTTTACGAGTCCATCCCCTATCTCCTCTCAAACCATGGAGTACATCCCCTATCTCCTCTCAAACAATACATACATGCAATGTAATAAACATTTATCATATACATTGTTCAATAAATACACATATTTGATGTACTATTCCAACCGTCATATTCGACGACATAACACGTTTGATTAGTTTCAGTTTTCCCTAATCAACACACAGTGTCTACAACAATCAAGACTATCCTCCACCGATAGCCCAAAACAGTTATCTCTAAACAGATAATAAATTTATCAACAGATAAAATATTGGCATTTTCATAGGTGAGTGATAAATTAATCCAACTACACCATTTGTAATGCCCTCAAGATAAACCTATAAATCATCCAACAATAGCATGATTAGACAAAAGAGAATCAAGCATAAATAGATATTCCATCAGAGTAATCATTACACAATGTATTACATGTTGACAACAAAAGTAAATGCCCTATGGGCTTACAACTTTCAAAGTCAACACTTGGTTACAAAAGAGAGTACTAACTCTATACAAAGAAAGCCCTTGGCTTGATATACATGTAATACAACAAAAGTAATCACAAAAAGACGTCCTAGCCACTAAGCCTCCCAAGCTATGTCCTTGGAGGTGGCATGCTACCTGTACCTGAAAACGATGTCCCATAAAGGGTGAGCCAACGCCCAGTAGAGATATGCTAAACATAATATGAGCAGTAACTAAGACATTAGCAATTGATAAATGTTTGACTCACGTAAAACAATTCATGAACCTGGCTTATAACCTGGCCATATACTTTAAATGAGGTTACATCTCTTATCAACAATACTTCTATTTCAATTGAGATAACAACTCAAATTAAATACTTCATACTTAACCAAAGATACACATAATTGCTATATCAATCTTAAACCAAACGCTTCCATACTTCATATATGATATACAAATTAGATATATTAATACTTCAATAGATACACTAAATTACTGTATCAATGGAGTCTATCCCCTATCTCCTCCCAAATAATATCCGGTTTAGGAGTCCATCCCCTATCTTCCCCTAAACCGTGGAGTACATCCCCTATCTCCTCCTACACAACACAATGTATATAAATGTTTATCATATACATAATCATTCAATACATGGATTTGATGTATTATTCCAACCGTCATATTCGATGACATATTCAATTGATTAGTTTTAGTTCACCTAATCATCATGCATTGTCTACAACAATCAAGACTACCCTCCACCGGTAGCCCAAAGCAATTATTTCTAAACTGATAATAAATGCGTCAACAGATAGTGTATCAATATTTTCAAAAGTGAGCGATTTATAAATCCAACTCCACTAGTCCATCTCATAATGAGCCAATTTCATTATATTCAACTCAATTTCATAAACACATAACTTTCCCAAATCAATTATACTAATTAATTTATACAAAAATTAGGGCTTTCTCTCCCATCTCTCAATATTAACCTAATGGTTTAAATATCACTAACCAACAACAATAACATCATTTTGAGGCCCAAAATACATCTTTAAGAATCAAGACAACAAAACCCCCTTTTATAACTTTTGAAACCCTAAGTCCCAAAATCGACCATTTAAACAACATGTTCAAAATCTCGGTCAAAGCCCATAAGAGCGAGTAGGAATCTCTACCTCAAAAGATGAAACCCAACGAAAGAGATGAAGAAGACGAAGATGCTCCAAATCCCAAAATTCCCGTATCAAAATGTAGCCCTCGACGATCAACACACTTTTTATAAAGGCCAAAGGGTGAGAGATTACTCTAACTAGATCAAACCCTAGAGAGAAGTGGAGGTTTTAGTGAGCGAAGCTCTTCAATGGCTATTTTGAAAAGTAAGAGAGAGAAATGGAGTTGAAAAAGTGATCCAAAAAGCTAAATCTCGGAGTGATATACACGTCGCGCGCTCGAGCGTGGAACTCCCTGCTCGAGCGTCAGACACAGACTCACGCTCGAGCGTCAAAAGTGCCGCTTGAGCGTCAAAAACGCTGCTCGAGCGTCGAAAACGCCGCTCGAGCGTCGATTGTACACTTCCAGAAGTTTTGCAAGCGATGGTTCCCACTCGAGCGGAGGAACAAAAACAAAGGGTCACGCTCAAGCGTCAAAACTCCAGCTCGAGCGTATGAAGACCTGCAGACAAAAGTACTGGGAGATGGAAATTTACGCTTGTGCGTCAAAACGCCTGCTCGAGCAGAGAAGCAATAACAAGGGCCTGCTCGAGCGTGAAGGCCAAAATCTGGGCATCAACATTTGGTTTCAAAGCACAACCAAACTGTTTCAAACCTGCCCAACACAACCCAAGACTCAAATACAAAGAGTAAAGGCTAGAAATGAGAATGAGACAACAACACAATCACGGAACCGAGTCCGGAGTACAATTTACAAAGGAAAGGAAAACCGGGATCGCTATAACTTTCCCCCCTTAAAGAATTTCATCCCCGAAATTAACAATAAGTTTTCAAAAACAAGTTTTCTCCATTCCCCACAATATTACAACATAATATTAAACAACCTGACCCATTACCGGTCAATCTCATCTTTTTTCAAGAGGCAAATCACATTGTATAACTTAATATGCATTATTAACATGCTTTCCCTTGCAATTCACCAATTTCAACACATTCTCCACAATTCTATAATATTTGCAACATTAATATCATGCTTGCATTTCCACAATATTTTTAACATACACAATGTTAAAACAAACTTCCATTTCAAGGCAAGTTCTACTACATTTTCATAAACCAAAACATTTACAATATTTTACAACTTAAGACATATATAGTGCTCTTAAAGTTCAATAATATTACAAAATCTCAATACATGATTACATATCAACAAACATGTCCGGATATTTCTCACAGACTTCCAACTTACGTTCCCAAGTGGCTTCCTCTACTCCGTGATGCTTCTACAAAACTTTTACCAAGGGGATGGTCTTGCCGCACAAGACTTGATCCCGCCTGTCCAAGACCCGAACTGGTCTCTCCTCATACGAGGTATCCTCATCTACCTCTAAGTCGGTCCAATCCAACACGTGTGATGGATCCGGCTCGTACTTCCGAAGCATACTAACATGAAATACGTCATGTACCCCGGACAATTGTGGTAGCAAAGCAAACGATATGCAACCTCCCCAATCCTCTCAAGGATCTCAAAGGGACTGATAAACCGAGGGGATAACTTCCCACTCTTCCCAAACCTCATCAAACCTCGCCTAGGTGATATTTTCAAGAAAACATGATCACCAGTCTCAAATGCCAAAGGCCTCCTCCTACGGTCAGCATAACTCTTTTGGTGACTCTGGGCTGTAACAAGCCTCCTACGGATAAGTTTAACTTTCTCCGTCGTTTCCCTCACCAACTCCGGGCCCAACAAAGGTGTATCACCCACCTCAGCCCAACATACTGGAGACTTACACGGTCGGCCATACAAGGCCTCAAACGGTGCCATACCGATACTAGACTGAAAGCTGTTGTTGTAGGAAAAGTCCACCAAGGGTAAGTGCCTCTTCCATGTCCTACTAAAGTCAAGGACACAACCTCAAAGCATATCCTCAAGGATCTGAATAGTACGCTAGGATTGCCTGTCAGTCTGAGGATGGTAAGCCATACTAAAGGTCAACTTAGTGCCCAAGGCACTCTGCAAACTCTGCCACAACCTAGCAGTAAAACGAAGGTCTCTATCTGAGATAATCGACACTGAAACCCCGTGCAACCTCACTATGTCCCGAATATACAAGTCGGCAAGATGATCTACCGAATCTCTCACGCGCATAGGGATAAAGTGTGCCGACTTAGTCAACCGGTCTACAACTACCCAAATAGCATCACTACCCCGCTGAGTACTCGGAAGACCTACAATGAAGTCTATAGTGACATGCTCCCACTTCCACTTGGCAATAGGCAAGGGTTGTAACAAACCCGCTGGTCTCTGATGCTCGGCCTTCACTTGCTGACAAGTAAGGCACTTAGACACAAACACCGCCACATCCTTCTTCATACCCCGCCACCAAAATTGGCGACCCAAATCACGATACATCTTGGTGCCTCTCGGATGCACTGCAAGACGCAAATGGTGAAACTCTCGGAGTACCTCCTCTCGGCAAGCCTCCAGCACAAACAGACGGTCTCGGTATCTCACACTCAAGTCGGGATACACAGACAAACCCTTCTCAGCCTTCCCACTGGAGATCTTCTCTCGGATGGACTCTACCTCAAGGTCATCTCTTTGTGCCTCTAACACTCGACTCACCAGTGTAAGCTGCGCAACAACAGAAAACAAGGTCGCAGCCTCAACAGATTCGCCTAGAAGCAAATCGAACTCTCCAAGTGCGCCCAACATTTCCTACTCCCGGATGGCTATACAAGCTACATCACTAACGGATTTCCTACTAAGGGCATCGGCCACCACATTGGCCTTTCCCAGGTGATAGTGCAACTCAAAGTCGTAGTCCTCAATGAACTCCATCCACCTCCTCTGCCTCAAATTCAAGTCCCGCTGTGTAAACGGATACTTCAGACTCTTATGATCCGAGAATACTTCGAATCTTTCACCATACAAGTAATGCCTCTAAATCTTCAAGGCAAAGATCACAGCTGCTAATTCTAGGTCATGCGTAGGGTAGTTCTTCTCGTGTATTTTCAACTAACGTGAGCCATAGGCTACCACTTTCCCCTCTTGCATCAGCACACAACCCAAACCCTCTCGTGAGGCATCATAATAAACCGCAAAACCAAAACCTCTTTCTAGAATAATCAAAACTGGAGCGGTGGTCAATCTAACCTTCAGCTCTTGGAACGACTTTTCACAAGTCTCACTCCATACGAATTTGACCCCTTTCCGTGTCAATCTAGTCAACGGCGAAGCTAGCCTGGAGAAATCTTTCACAAACCGCCGGTAATACCCAGCTAATCCCAGAAAACTGCGGATCTCAAAAACGCTCTTAGGCTGTGCCCAATCCTGCATTGCCTCTATCTTGGATATATCAACAGACACTCCTTTCCCGGAAACCACATGGCCTAAGAACTTGACCTCTCCTAGCCAGAACTCACACTTTCCAAACTTGGCATATAGCCTATAGGTTCTAAGCAACTCAAGCACCACTCTCAAGTGCTCCTCGTGCTCCTCCTCAGAAAGTGAATAAATTGAATGTTGTCAATGAAAACGACTACAAAACGATCTAAGAATTCCTGGAATATCTGGTTCATCAAATCCATAAACACTGCCGGTGCATTGGTGAGCCCAAATGGCATCACCAGAAACTCATAGTGGCCATATCGCGTACGGAATGCCGTCTTCGGAATATCCTCCTCCCTGATCCTCAACTGGTGGTAACTCGATCTCAAATCTATCTTAGAGAAACAACGGGACCCCTTCAATTGGTCAAACAGATCATCTATACGGGGCATAGGATACTTGTTCTTGACCGTAGCCCGATTCAACTTCCGGTAATCGATGCAAAGTCTCAAGGCACCATCTTTCTTTTTAGCAAAGAGGGCCGGTGCTCCCCACGGTGAAACACTAGGGTGAATAAAACTCTTATCTAGCAACTCTTGGAGTTGAATCTTCAACTCACTCAACTCAGCTGGGGCGAAACGATAAGGTGCCATGGAAATCGGCGCCGTACCAGGCACTAAATCAATGGAGAACTCTATCTCCCGATGAGGTGGCAGACTAACAAGATCCTCGGGAAAGACGTCTGAATATTCGCAAACCACTCTCGGCAACTCAACCTCGGTCTCATCACACTCACTACTCATAAGGCTAGCGAGAAGACCACTAAGCTCATTCCGCCCCCGCGGATCATACACCGGTGGCAACACACTACCAACCCGATCTCCCAAGAAATGAAAACAATCCCCGCTCAAGGTACATACTGTGACCCTCTAGCGGTAGCAATCAATAACTGCCCGGTATGACGATAGCCAGTCCATGCCCAAAATCACATCAAAACCTGACATAGGCATAACTACAAAAGGAAAAGGAAGTCGGCGATCAGCTACCTCTATATCGCACCCTCTACACCCTTGTTTTAGAATCAACTCATCCCCAACAGGCGATACTACACAAATCGGAGATGCTAACTGTGCCAACTCCAAACCCAAAACAGATGCAAATGCAGCAGATATAAAAGAATGGGATGCACCCGTATCAATCAACACATTGGCAACCGAGTTGCAAAACAAGAAAGTACCTCTCACAACAGATGGAGCCGGTACTAGATCCTGCGCGGTGACAGCATACACGCGCCTTGAAGGCCCCTGATCAATCTGCTCACCTCTAGGAGCAAAAGACTGCTGCATAGACTGAGACGATGAAGCCCCCTGATTGGCCCTCAAGGCTTGAATTGACTGTGCAGGCTGAAAACTCTACGTCTGCCTAGAACCAGACACACCCGACGTGGCACCCAACTGCGGGTAAAACCTCTTCAGGTGCCCCGCCTGACCACACTGGTAACAAGACAGTGGCTGGCCCCTGCCCTGACTCTGGCTCTGTGGTCGAGCTGAAGATGAAGTAGCTCTCTGGCCTCCTCCCCTCTGAGGGCAAACTGGAGTCTTGTGGCCCAGCTGACCACACTTGTAACAGGTAATGTCTCCTTGGCTGCCTCTCCCCGAGCCTACACTCGGCACTGGAAAGGTAGATCTAGCAAAACCACCATGAGACTACTGAGGGTTAGAACCCCTCTGCCTTCTGCCATCCCCCTAACCATCTTGGCTCATCTTGGAGCCCCTCTGCCTCTCCTCCTCGTCCTGCATCATCATCTCTATGTAGGCCGCAGCATCTACAAGGCGCCCATAATCCCGGGTCATAGAACCCCCAACTCTCATCTTGAGGCCATGCCTCAACTTCTTCTCAAATTCTAGGCAACATCGTTCCTCAGACGCCACAAGCTCAGGTGCGAACCTGGATAAACTAGTAAATGCGGCCTCAAACTCGGCCACTGATAAACTCAGCTGCTTGAGCTGACAAAACTGGTCTTTCAGCTTCTCCCCGACAGCCGGAGACAGGAACTTCTCCTGGAAAGTAGCAACAAAGGCCTCCTACGTAGCACCAATACGGCCCCTCATGTACTTCCACCACTGACCCGCATCCCCCTTGAGCTGGAAAGATGCCAAGGTCACCTTCAAAGCACCGTCTTCGATGCCAAGCATCTCAAACGTCTTTGTCAACTGCTCCAACCACTCAACAGCCTTAAGTGGCTCCTTAGGATCCCTAACGAACTCATCCGAATTCGACCGGAAGAACTCCCTTTTCAGAAAAGATGGCCCTGCCTCGGCAACACGGGCCCGGACCTGATTCTCAGCTCTGAGAATGTCCATAGATTCCCTCAAAGCTCCTGCCATCTCGCGGGCTAAGGCGCCCACGGCCTGCTGACCTACTGGCTCGGCCACATTGGCCTGACCAAAACCCTCCTGCTGTTCCGAAATCTCCTTCGGTATAGGCATCTCCTGCCTCCTAGGCCTACCTCGCCTACCTCCACGTCCTCGTCCTGACATCCTAATAAAGACAACGCAGAACATTAGCACATTCATAAATGTGCCAAAGTTATAACACTCGCGTCCTAATGCATGGACAACAGTAATTCATTCCACGTAAACACATAATCACATAAGCACTTACGAATTTCATTTCCGGAAAATGATAGTCCCGAGGTGTTACTAGAGTTCCAGTTAGAAACAGCATTGATCAAGTGCTTTTCCAACAAGACTCATAGAAACCCAAGGATCCAATCAACATCCTAGAAACTAAATCCCATACCCAAATAGTCACATAAACATGTTATCACATAAGCACATAACATTACACATAAGTCTCTAACAAGCGAGACAAACCCATTGCGATACTAATCATTTCCCACGTACTCAAAGTATTCAAACCCGGTACGCTCTAATACCAAGTTGTAATGCCCTCAAGATAAACCCATAAATCATCCAAAAACAGCATGCTTAGACAAAAGAGAATCAAGCATAAATATATATTCCATCAGAGTAATCATTACACAATGTATTACATGTTGACAATAAAAGTAAATGCCCTATGGGCTTATAACTTTCCAAGTCAACACTTGGTTACAAAAGAGAGTACTAACTCTATACAAAGAAAGCCCTTGGCTTGATATACATGTAATACAACAAAAGTAATCACAAAAAGATGTCCCAGCCACTAAGCCTCCCAAGCTATGTCCTTGGAGATGGCATGCTACCTGTACCTGAAAACGATGTCCCATAAAGGTTGAGCCAACGCCTAGTAGAGATATGCTAAATATAATATGAGTAGTAACTAAGACATTAGCAATTGATAAATGTTTGACTCACGTAAAACAATTCATGAACCTGGCTTAGAACCTGGCCATATACTTTAAATGAGATTACATCTCTTATCAACAATACTTCTATTTCAATTGAGATAACAACTCAAATTAAACACTTCACACTTAACCAAAGATACACATAATTGCTGTATCAATCTCAAACCAAACGCTTCCATACTTCATATATGATATACAAATTAGCTATATCAATACTTCAATAGATACACAAAATTGCTGTATTAATGGAGTCCATCCCCTATCTCCTCCCAAATAATATCCGATTTAGGAGTCCATCCCCTATCTTTCCCTAAACCGTGGAGTACATCCCCTATCTCCTCCCACACAACACAATGTATATAAACGTTTATCATATACATAATCATTCAATATACGGATTTGATGTATTATTCCAACCGTCATATTCGATGACATATTCAATTGATTAGTTTTAGTTTGCCTAATCATTATACATTGTCTACAACAATCAAGACTACCCTCCATCGGTAGCCCAAAGCAATTATTTCTAAACAGATAATAAATGCGTCAACAGATAGTGTATCAATAATTTCAAAAGTGAGCGATTTATAAATCCAACTCCACTAGTCCATCTCATAATGAGCCAATTTCATTATATTCAACTCAATTTCATAAACACATAACTTTCCCAAATCAATTATACTAATTACTTTATACAAAAATTAGGGTTTTCTCTCTCATCTCTCAATATTAACCTAATGGTTTAAATATCACTAACCAACAACAATAACATCATTTTGAGGCCCAAAATACATCTTTAAGAATCAAGACAACAAAACCCCCTTTTATAACTTTTGAAACCCTAAGTCCCAAAATCGACCATTTAAACAACATGCTCAAAATCTCGGTCAAAGCCCATAAGAGTGAGTAGGAATCTCTACCTCAAAAGATAAAACCCAACGAAAGAGATGAAGAAGACGAAGATGCTCCAAATCCCAAAATTCCCGTATCAAAATGTAGCCCTCGACGATCAACACACTTTTTATAAAGGCCAAAGGGTGAGAGATTACTCTAACTAGATCAAACCCTAGAGAGAAGTGGAGGTTTTAGTGAGAGAAGCTCTTCAATGGTTGTTTTGAAAAGTAAGAGAGAGAAATGAAGTTGAAAAAGTGATCCAAAAAGCTAAATCTCGGAGTGATATACACATCGCCCCGCTCGAGCATAGAACTCCCCGCTCGAGCGTCAAACACAGACTCACGCTCGAGCGTCAAAAGCGCCGCTCGAGCGTCAATTGCACATTTCCAGAAGTTTTGCAGGTGATGGTCCTCGCTTGAGCGTAAAACTCCCCGCTCGAGCGGAGGAACAAAAACAAAGGGCCATGCTTGAGCGTCAAAACTCCAGCTCGAGCATACGAAGACCTGCAGACAAAAGTACTGGGAGATGGAAATTTACGCTCGAGCATCAAAACGCCCGCTCGAGCGTTAAAAGTCCCGCTCGAGCATGAAGGCCAAAATCTAGGCATCGACATTTGGTTTCAAAGCACAACCAACCTGTTTCAAACCTGCCCAACACAACCCAAGACTCAAATACAAAGAGTAAAGGCTAGAAATGAGAATGAGACAACAACACAATTACGGAACCAACTTCGGAGTATAATATACAAAGGAAAGGAAAACCGGGATCGCTATACCATTTAATCCCATAATTTCCCCATCTCATGATTCTCAACTCAATTTCTCTTTCCCCCAAAATTAGTTATACAAATTAATTTATCATAATAATTAGGGCATATTCCCTTTTCTCAAATAATGATCCTAAGACCAAATTCCACCAATTTAACCCTCAAGCCCACATTCCCAAGGTTTTAAATACACATGGAAACACAAAACCCCCCTTTTATAAATTACAAACCACACCCTAGCTTTTTTCAAAATTACCAAAACTACACCAACTAATCAAAATGCATAAAACTTATGTCAAAACTAATAAGATGGAGTAGGTTATCCCTACCTCGAAATGAAGAGCTCAAATGGAGAAGATGGTGAAAACCCAAAGTGCTCCAAATCCAAGATTTTTCAGATTAAAACGAAGCCCAAGCCACACTCTATCTTTCTTTCAAAGAGGTTAGGGTAGAAACATACTAGAAGTAGATGAAACCCAGAGAGAAGGTATATATATAGAGAGAGGGCCGGATCTAGGGTTTTGAAAATAGAAGGGATGAAAAAGTGAAGTGTTATCCTGCTGCTGCCAACTGAAATATACTAGGTTCGCTCGAGCAAAGGAGTGGTCGCTCGAGCAACCAGACACAAAGAACCCTCCATCGAGCGTAGAAAGCCTCGCTCGAGCCAACAATTCGAAGCTTCAGGTTTGCAACCAGAAGCATGCTCGAGCGAAGAATCCTAAAACATAGACCTCGCTCGCTCGAGCGAAGGAAAGCTCGCTCAAGCCAAGAAAAATGCAACTCCCAGGTCGGGAACCTGACGCAGACGCACGCTCGAGCGCAAGACTTCTCGCTCGAGCCACCAGACACAAAACTCAACTCTCTCTCAAGCTAAGGAAGCCTGGCTCGAGCAAAGGATCTAAAACACAGAGCTCGCTCGAGCAAAGACACCAAAATCTGGGTAGCAACCATTTGTTCCTAAACACAACCAACCTGTAAAAAACCTGTCTAACACATTCTAAAACTCAATTACAAGGAATTGAAGGATGGAAAAGAAGCATACACAACAACTGACATCCATGGAACCAAGTCCAGAATACAACAACCAAAGGAGAGAGAAGCGGGATCGCTATAACCTTCATTCCTTAAAGAATTTCGTCCCCGAAATTAGATACAAGTTTTCAAAGACAGGATTTCTCAATTTTTAACAATGTTACAATCCAACATTCTACAACCTGACCCATTACTGGTCATCCCATCTCTATTCAAGAGGCATTTCACAATATGTAACTCAATATGCATTATTAACATGCTTTCCCTTGAAAATTGCCAATTTCAACATATATTCCACAATTCAATTACATATTCAATGCCAACAATACATTTGCGTTTTTAAAACAGTATTAACATATGCAATGTTAAAATAAACTTCCATTCTCAAGGCATACTCAACCTTCACAATATTTTCATAAACCCATAACATACACAATGTTTTACAACTTAAGACATATTCAATATTCTTAAAGTTTATCAATACAACAAAATCCCCAATACATGGTTAAACAACAACAAAAAAGTCTAGATATTTCTCACGGACATCCAACTCACGTTTCCAAGTGGCTTCCTCAACCCCGTGATGGTTCCACAAAACTTTTACCAAAGAAATGGTCTTGTCTCGCAAGACTTGTTCCCGTCTATCCAAGACCCGCACAGGTCTCTCCTCATACGAGATATCCTCGTCAACCACTAAGTTGGTCCAATCCAATACATGTGACGGATCCGGCTCGTACTTCCGAAGCATACTAACATGAAACATGTCATGCACTCCGAACAACTGCGGCGGCAAAGCTAAATGGTAGGCAACCTCGCCAATCCTCTCAAGGATCTCGAAAGGGCCAATAAACCGAGGGGACGACTTTCCACTCTTACCAAACCTCATCAAAGCTCGCCTAGGCAATATTTTTAGAAAGACGTGATCACCCACCTCAAATGCCAAAGGCCTCCTCCTACGGTCGGCATAACACTTTTGACGACTCTAGATTGTAACAAGCCTCCTACGGATAAGCTTAACTTTCTCCGTCATCTCCCGAACCAACTCCGGGCCCAACAAAGGTGCATCACCCACCTCGGCCGAACAAACCGGAGACCTACGAGGTCGGCCATACAAGGCCTCAAACGGCGCCATACCAATACTCGATTGGAAACTGTTGTTGTAAGAAAAGTCCACTAAGGGCAAGTGCCTCTCCCACGACCCACTAAAGTCAAGAACACAACCTCGAAGCATATCCTCAAGGATCTGTATAGTACGCTCGGACTGCCCGTCAGTCTGAGGATGATAAGCCGTGCTAAAGGTCAATCTAGTGCCCAAGGCACTCTGCAAACTCTGCCACAACTTAGCAGTAAAACGTGGATCTCTATCTGAGACAATTGACAATGGAACCCCGTGCAACCTCACTATGTCCCGAATATACAAGTCGGCAAGATGATCTACAGAATCTCTCACGGGCATAGGGATAAAGTGCACCGACTTAGTCAACCGGACTACAACCATCCAAATGGCATCACTACCCCGCTGAGTCCTCGGAAGCCCTACAACGAAGTCCATAGTGACATGCACCCACTTCCACTCGACAATAGGCAGGGGTTGTAACAAACCCGCTGGCCTCTGATGCTCGGCCTTCACTTGCTGACAAGTAAGGCACTTAGACACAAAAACGGCCACATCTTTCTTCATACCCCGCCACCAAAACTGGTGACCCAAATCACGATACATCTTAGTGCCTCCCGGATGCACCGCAAGGCGTAAATGGTGAAACTCTTGGAGTATTTCCTCTCGGCAAGACTCCGGTACAAACAGATGGTCTCGGTATCTCATACTCAAGTCAAGATACACAAACAAACCCTTCTCCACCTTCCCATTGGAGATCTTCTCTCGGAGGGATTCTACCTCAAGGTCACCTCTCTGTGGCTCTAACACTCGACTCACAAGTGTAGGCTGCGCAACTACAGAAAACAAGGCCACAGCCTCAACCGATTCACCTAGAAGCAAATCAAACTCGCTAAGTGCACTCAACATCTCCGACTCCCGGATGGCTATACAAACTACATCACTAATGGATTTTCAGCTAAGGGCATCGGCTACAACATTGGCCTTCCCTGGGTGGTAATGCAACTCAAAGTCGTAATCCTCAATAAACTCCATCCACCTTCTCTGCCTCAAGTTCAAGTCTTTCTGTGTAAACAGATACTTTAGACTCTTATGATCTGGGAATACCTCGAACCTCTTACCATACAGGTAGTGCCTCCAAATCTTCAAGGCAAAGATCACAGCTGCTAACTATAGGTCATGTGTAGGGTAATTTTTCTTGTGTATTTTCAACTGTCGCGTGCCATAGGCTACCACTTTCCCCTCTTGCATCAACACACAACCCAAACCCTCTCGTGAGGCATCACAATAAACCGCATAACCCAACCCTCTCTCCGGAATAATCAAAACCGTAGTGGTGGTAAGTCTAACCTTCAACTCTTGGAACGAATTTTCACAAGTCTCACTCCATACAAACTTGACCCATTTCCGCGTCAACCTGGTCAACGGCGAAGCTAGTTTGGAGAAATCTTTCACAAACCGGCGGTAATACCCAGCTAATCCCAAAAAACTACGGATCTCAAAAACTGTAATGACCCGACCCTCGTCTATGTTTTGATTTGCGCTTTTAATTTGTTGCTGAAAAATGTTAAGGGGAATCATGGTCAAGAACATGAAATGTCTATGTAAGAGTGTCTATCTGTTGCTCAAAGAAAGTATCTGTTCCAATGGAATGCTTATATCAGAAATTGAAGGCCTTAATGGCTTAATTATCAGAAATTGGTAATATATTTGAGATCCTCATAATTTTTAAGTAATTTTAAGTAGGTTCGTGAAATTTTAATTTTGGGATGGTTAAACGATTCATTTTTGTCCTTATGTGCTTAGTTAAGAATATTTATACTTGAGTCTTATTGAGATTTGGGGCAAAAAACGTGGAGCATCTTTTGGGAGGAATTAAGGGTCTGAGAGAAGAGAAAAGGAGAGCAAAGAAAAGGCTCAAGAGGAAGGAAATTGGGGGGAAATTAGGAGATCAAACTTAAGGTATGTTCAATTTGATACATCTATGAGAATCATCATTTCAATTGTGAAGAAGAGTTGTTGTATTTCATGTTGATGATGTAGGGTTTCTCAATGATTGTCTACTTTGACACTTAAATTAAGTGATGTACGAATTTACACTTGAATCCTTGGTTTTATGATTATCATTTCATGGAAACATGATAGTGCCATGGGATATACTTGTTGAATTTGAATGTAGAGTGGGATTTGAGGTAGAGATGACTTGTTGAAACCTCTAAATCAACTTAAATTGTTATAATCAAGCTAGAATCTTTGTTATGGTACTGCTGAGTTGACATGTTGCATGAATTTTGCCCTTGATTGCATAAAAAATGAGTTTGGGTTGCTGGATTTTGGAGTGAAATCGGGCTGCTCAATTTGGGTTGTCGTCCGCCGGCGAGGTCGTACGCCGAGCGTGAAAATGCATCTCTCGGAAGTTTCTCGGACTTACCCTGTCCGCTCGAGCGGATGAAATGTACGCTCGAGCGTAAATATCGACCTCACAGCATTCTTGATAACATTGTACTGTCCGCTCGAGCGGACAATGTGGCGCTCGAGCGGAAGACTGTTTCAAAGTGTATTGCTCAATTTTACATGCTTATTCCTCTGGTATTTTTAGAATATTTTTCTGATGATCTTAGAATGATTATAAATGCATATGAAGTGTAAGGATTCAGGAAATAAAGTAAGAAAGAAAAGGAAACTAATGTGCAAGTTTAACTGTGTGCAGGACACACTCCAGGAGGAAGTAACACGCCACCTCGATACTGTGAGTAGTAGTACCTCTTTACATGTTATGCAGTTATGTCCATGTATCAAGGCAAATATGTTCATAGTCTAAGCATGTAATCTATTTAAGCTGAGGTTCAACGTATGATATGTTAATGCCATGTGAAGTATGTAAAGATTGCAAAGGCTTAATGCCACATGCTTTTAAGGGCCATAGTGCCATTTTCAAGGGCCGAAACGCCAACAAGTTTATAAGGGCTATATGCTACTTCCAAGGGCATAATGCCATTTTCAAGGGCCGTAGTGCCAACATGTTACCAAGGGCTTTATGCCACATTTTTAAGGGCCTCGTGCCACTACTTCCAAGGGCTTATAGCCACCAAGTTATGTTACAAGATTGGGCCTAAGGCCATTATGTATGTGACACAGAATCAGACTCATGTATTGATACGTAATGTGATCAAGTTAACAGTATTTTATTTATGTATTATTACTCACTGAGCCCAACTCACTCTCAGTTATGTCTGTGTCTGTAGGTTATTCAGCAGGTGGTCAATCCTAACTCAGGATGCCGTTTTCCTTGGTCGACCATTACGTGTCCAGGCACTAACCCAAGCTACCTATTTTGATGAATCCGTGGAGATGTTTGCTTATCTTTTGAGTGCCATCCAAGTTCTTGTATAGCACTTTTGTGGCCTTTTACATATGCCCGTTTGGGCTGGGACTGTAAATATATGTGGTTAAAACCAATGTTCAAGGACATAGTTTCACACTTTGTTTGCTTATGAGAACGTTTATGTTTTATGAGATCCTGGAATGCTAGCCGTAGCTCAATGGAATGTTTCTGGTGTTAATATTATATTACTACTTTATGCTTCCGATAAGGCCCCGTATGTTATAATTATATATCAAGGTTTAGGTCCATTTACGCTTAGGTCATGCCCAAACTTTTAGGGGCAGGTTAGGGGCGTGACAAGTGGTATCAGAGCACGAGTTGCTATCTCACACACGGGTCCATTGAGCTTAGGGTGTCTAGAAAGCTTTAGGCATTTGCATGACATCCTGAAAGTATATGAGAGAGCGATGGCAACGTCACGTAAACTCTGACAGTGCTAACAATTTTAAATCAGATTTCAGATATCATTATTTGTTGTGCAGGAAATGGTGAGAACAAGGACAGACGAACCAGAAGACGCCACTTTTGCACGATTGGATAGGATGGAGAGAGTGATTATGGAGATGGTCGAGACTTACGACAAAGAACAACAAGAAGAATAACAAGGCAACAACAAGAAGAACAACCACCACCACCGATACCTCCACCGGTAGCACCAGATTACCATGCTGAAGACCGGACTATTACCCTTACTAAAGAGTTTAAAAAGATGAAACCGCCAGTTTTCAAGGGAGGAATAGAACCGATGAAAGCGGAGGCCTGGGTGTTGGGCATAGAGAAGTTATTTGAAGTTTTCCCTTGCACCGAAGCTCAAAAAGTGCAATTGGCTGCCTTCACCCTAGAAGATGAAGCACGTAGATGGTGGATGCTCACGAGAACAACCCATCCAGGGCTAACTTGGGACAGATTCCTGGAGCTGTTCCATGATAAATACTTTCCTCAAAGCATGCGGGATAAAAAGGTGACGGAATTTGAGACTCTCAGACAAGGGAACAAGACTGTTGCAGAATATGAGGCCCAATTTGCGGAGCTAGCTTGGTTTGCACCGCACATGGTGGACACGGAGTACAAAAAGGCACGAAAATTTGAAGGGGGATTACGAGGAGCAATTCTGGATCGTGTCAATATGTTAAAGTTGCCTACTTATGTAGAAGTTTTGGAGAGGGATGTTATAGCTGAGGGAAATCTTGCTGCTCAGAATCGGATTGCCGAGTGGAAGGGAAAAAGGCAAAACAATCAATGGTCAAAGGGAGTGATTACCCCACCAAACAAGAAACAAAATTCAGGGACGACAAACAGTTCTGCTCCTAATCAAGATGCGATCCCTACTTGTTCAGAATGTGGAAAGAAACATCGTGGGGTATGTCAATGGAAGTCTGGAGCTTGTTATCACTGTGGCAAAACGGGTCATGTGATCAAGGATTGCCCCCAAAGAATTCAACGAAACGGCAACAGAGCTGCTACTAGTTCAGCGGGGTCTACACCAACTATGAACACCAAGGCGCCGGTGAAATCTAACAACAACAAAGACACAGCAAGACAAGGCAGAGTGTTTGCATTGGTTCCAGGGGACGTGCAGAATGCAACAACAGTGGTGTCAGGTACATTTATGGTTCATGGTCATTCTGCTTCTGTCTTATTTGATTCCGGATCTACTCATTCCTATGTGTCAAAAGTGTTTGCACCAAACTTAAATAAACCTGAAAACAATTTGTCTTATCTGTTGTGCGTATCTTCACCCTTGGGAGATTCTATGTTTTGTACTTCAGTTTACTTTAATTGTGAACTTGAACTTGGGGATATTCGGGTATATGCCAACTTACTACCACTTGACATGACTCATTTCGATATCATTCTGGGAATGGATTGGTTAAGCGAGAATGGTGCAACTATCAATTGTTTGACTAAACAGATCAGTTTCCACCCTCCGGGCCAACCAGAGTCTATGGTTCAGGGACAGGAAGTGACCTCTCCACCTTACCTGGTTTCTGCGGCAAAGGCGTGTAAATTGATTCAGAAGGGGTGTCAGGGATACTTATGCAGTGTTACGAAAGACCAAGTGATGAATGAAGATGTCAATAGAATTTCAGTGGTTTGTGAATTTCCGGACGTTTTCCCTGAAGAGTTGCTGGCTTGATAGACCGAAACCGAATTTATAATTGAACTGCAAGAACTCAACCCATTTCAAGACTCAGATAGAATGTCGCCATTGAAATGAAGGAATTAAAACCGCAATTGCAAGATTTATCGACAAAGGATTCATCCGTCAAGTGTATCACCGTGGGTGCGCCGGTTTTGTTTGTTAAGAAGAAGGATGGAACGCCCGCTTTGTATCGATTATAGGAACCGAATAAAGTTACCATCAAGAACAAGTATCCATTACCAGGATCGATGACCTCTTTGATCAACTTCGTGAGCATGTCTTCTAAGATTGATCTCTGATGCAGGTACCATCAATTAAAAGTTAAGGCCGAGGATGTTGAGAAAACAGCTTTTCGAACCCGGTATGGTCATTTTGAATTTTTGGTTATGCCCTTTGGAGTCACTAATGCGCCGGCAGCTTTTATGGATTTGATGAACCGTATTTTCAAGCCCTATTTGGACGATTTTGTAGTGGTCTTCATTGACGATATTCTCATCTACTCAAGGGATGTAAAAGCTCATGAGACTCATCTTCGATTGATACTTCAAACCCTCCGGGAAAAGAAATTGTATGCAAAACTGAAGAAATGTGAATTTTGGCTACAAGAGGTGGCATTTCTGGGGCATATTATCACGAAGGAAGGAGTTTCCGTCGACCCATACAAGATTGAGGCAATCATAAAGTGGCCAACTCCTACAAATGTGACTGAGGTGCGTAGTTTTATGGGGTTGGCTGGCTATTATCGGAGATTTGTTCAAGATTTTTCAAAAATTGCTGTGCCACTTACACAACTGACTCAGAAGGGGGTTGTATTCGAATGGTCAGAAGAACGAGAATCTGCTTTTCAAGAATTGAAGACGAGGTTGACAACAGCACCAGTTTTAGTCCTACCATCCGGAACAGAGGGATTTGTAATCTACAGTGACGCTTCGCACAAAGGGCTTGGTTGTGTACTGATGCAAAATGGAAGAGTCATCGCTTATGCTTCTCGGCAGTTGAAACCCCATGAGAAAAATTATCCCACACATGATCTTGAGCTAGCAGCTGTAGTTTTTGCTCTGAAGATATGGAGACATTACCTGTATGGCACTACCTGCGAAGTCTATACTGATCACAAGATTCTTAAGTACCTCTTTACTCAGAAAGAGTTGAATATGCGACAGCGACGGTGGTTGGAATTACTTAAAGACTATGATTTGCAGATCTGTTACCATCCTGGTAAAGCCAACACGGTTGCAGATGCGCTCAGTCGGAAAAATATGGGAGGTATAGCAAGTATGGTGACAGAGCAAAAGGAATTAGTGATTGAATTGGAGAAAATGGAATTGGATTTTGTGTTGTATGGTCAAAAAGCTTTAATGGCAGCAGTGGTCGCTCAACCCACCTTGCTTGAAGAAATAAAAACGCACCAAATGGAAGATGACACTTTGAGGAAGATATATGATGAGTTAAAAACAAAACCAAAACTAGGATTTCATGTAGTAGGTTCAGTGCTCAAGTTTCAAAACCGAATATGTGTTCCCAATGTGATGAATCTTAAGCGGAAACTGATGGAAGATGCACACGCCTCGAGGTTTGCGATGCACCCAGGGAGTACGAAAATGTACCGAGACTTGAAGCAAAATTTTTGGTGGTCAAGTATGAAGAAAGAGATCGCGGAATTTGTCGCCAAGTGCCTACAATGTCAGCAAGTAAAAGCGGAGCATCAAAAACCTGCCGGACTGTTGCAATCTCTTCCCATCCCGGAGTGGAAATGGGAACATTTGACCATGGATTTTGTTGCGGGGTTACCTCGGACTCCACGGGGTATGAATTCAATCTGGGTCATTGTGGACCGATTAACTAAGTCCGCCCACTTCTTACCAGTGAAAACTCAGTATAATGCAGACAAATTGGCAGAAGTTTATATGAATGAAATTGTGAAGCTTCATGGTGTTCCGGTCTCGATTATGTCGGATAGGGATCCTAAATTTGTTTCCAAATTCTGGCAGAGTTTACAAGAAGCACTGGGTACAGATTTAAGGTTTAGCACGGCTTTTCACCCCCAGACCGATGGTCAATCCGAGAGAACAATCCAAACGCTAGAAGATATGCTTCGGATGTGTGTGTTGGACTTTCAAGGAAGTTGGGAAACTCACCTGCCGTTGATAGAATTTGCGTACAACAATAGCTATCACTCGAGTATAGACATGGCACCCTATGAGGCCCTGTATGGAAGACCATGTCGTTCTCCTGTATGTTGAAAGGTTGGGGATAAATCCCTGTTAGGGCCTGAAATTATTCAATTGACAACAGAAAAGGTTCGAGTTATACGAGAAAGGTTGAAAACGGCTCAAAGTAGGCAGAAAAGTTATGCAGATAACCGAAGGAGGGATTTGAAATTTGAAGTTGACAGTCACGTTTTTGTAAAAGTCACCCCGATGAAAGGACATCCAAGATTTGGAAAGAAGGGTAAGTTGACACCTCGCTATGTCGGTCCTTTCCAGATTCTGGAGAAAATTGGTCCGGTGGCCTACCGAATTGCCCTTCCACCACATATGAGTCAAGTGCATAACGTGTTTCATGTCTCTATGCTTCGTGGATACCTTTCGGATCCGTCACATGTTATTGACTACCATCAGATTGAATTTGATGATAAGTTAAGTTACGAAGAAAAACCAATTCGCATTTTGGACCGACAGGTAAAACAATTACGAAACCGTGCAATTTCCATGGTAAAAGTTGAGTGGCAAGAACATTATGGAACTGACGCAACGTGGGAAAGAGAGGAAGAAATGCAACATCAATACCCACACCTGTTTCAATCCTAAGGTAACACAAGTTTGGAGGACCAAACTTATTTAAGGGGGGGAGAGTGTAATGACCCGACCCTCGTCTATGTTTTGATTTGCGCTTTTAATTTGTTGCTGAAAAATGTTAAGGGGAATCATGGTCAAGAACATGAAATGTCTATGTAAGAGTGTCTATCTGTTGCTCAAAGAAAGTATCTGTTCCAATGGAATGCTTATATCAGAAATTGAAGGCCTTAATGGCTTAATTATCAGAAATTGGTAATATATTTGAGATCCTCATAATTTTTAAGTAATTTTAAGTAGGTTCGTGAAATTTTAATTTTGGGATGATTAAACGATTCATTTTTGTCCTTATGTGCTTAGTTAAGAATATTTATACTTGAGTCTTATTGAGATTTGGGGCAAAAAACGTGGAGCATCTTTTGGGAGGAATTAAGGGTCTGAGAGAAGAGAAAATGAGAGCAAAGAAAAGGCTCAAGAGGAAGGAAATTGGGGGGAAATTAGGAGATCAAACTTAAGGTATGTTCAATTTGATACATCTATGAGAATCATCATTTCAATTGTGAAGAAGAGTTGTTGTATTTCATGTTGATGATGTAGGGTTTCTCAATGATTGTCTACTTTGACACTTAAATTAAGTGATGTACGAATTTACACTTGAATCCTTGGTTTTATGATTATCATTTCATGGAAACATGATAGTGCCATGGGATATACTTGTTGAATTTGAATGTAGAGTGGGATTTGAGGTAGAGATGACTTGTTGAAACCTCTAAATCAACTTAAATTGTTATAATCAAGCTAGAATCTTTGTTATGGTACTGCTGAGTTGACATGTTGCATGAATTTTGCCCTTGATTGCATAAAAAATGAGTTTGGGTTGCTGAATTTTGGATTGAAATCGGGCTGCCCTGAATTTGGGTTGTCGTCCGCTCGAGCGGAGGTCAGGGCCGCTCGAGCGTGAAAATGCATCTCTCGGAAGTTTCTCGGACTTACCCTGTCCGCTCAAGCGGATGAAATGTACGCTCGAGCGTAAATATCGACCTCACAGCATTCTTGATAACATTGTACTGTCCGCTCGAGCGGACAATGGCCTTGCGCCGGAAGACTTTCAAAGTGTATTGCTCAATTTTACATGCTTATTCCTCTGGTATGTTTAGAATATTTTTCTGATGATCTTAGAATGGTTATAAATGCATATGAAGTGTAAGGATTCAGGAAATAAAGTAAGAAAGAAAAGGAAACTAATGTGCAAGTTTAACGTATGCGCAGACACACTCCAGGAGGAAGTAACACGCCACCTCGATATTGTGAGTAGTAGTACCTCTTTACATGTTATGCAGTTATGTCCATGTATCAAGGCAAATATGTTCATAGTCTAAGCATGTAATCTATTTAAGCTGAGGTTCAACGTATGATATGTTAATGCCATGTGAAGTATGTAAAGATTGCAAAGGCTTAATGCCACATGCTTTTAAGGGCCATAGTGCCATTTTCAAGGGCCGAAACGCCAACAAGTTTATAAGGGCTATATGCTACTTCCAAGGGCATCATGCCATTTTCAAGGGCCGTAGTGCCAACATGTTACCAAGGGCTTTATGCCACATTTTTAAGGGCCTCGTGCCACTACTTCCAAGGGCTTATAGCCACCAAGTTATGTTACAAGATTGGGCCTAAGGCCATTATGTATGTGACACAGAATCAGACTCATGTATTGATACGTAATGTGATCAAGTTAACAGTATTTTATTTATGTATTATTACTCACTGAGCCCAACTCACTCTCAGTTATGTCTGTGTCTGTAGGTTATTCAGCAGGTGGTCAATCCTAACTCAGGATGCCGTTTTCCTTGGTCGACCATTACGTGTCCAGGCACTAACCCAAGCTACCTATTTTGATGAATCCGTGGAGATGTTTGCTTATCTTTTGAGTGCCATCCAAGTTCTTGTATAGCACTTTTGTGGCCTTTTACATATGCCCGTTTGGGCTGGGACTGTAAATATATGTGGTTAAAACCAATGTTCAAGGACATAGTTTCACACTTTGTTTGCTTATGAGAACGTTTATGTTTTATGAGATCCTGGTATGCTAGCCGTAGCTCAATGGAATGTTTCTGGTGTTAATATTATATTACTACTTTATGCTTCCGATAAGGCCCCGTATGTTATAATTATATATCAAGGTTTAGGTCCATTTACGCTTAGGTCATGCCCAAACTTTTAGGGGCAGGTTAGGGGCGTGACAAGTGGTATCAGAGCACGAGTTGCTATCTTACACACGGGTCCATTGAGCTTAGGGTGTCTAGAAAGCTTTAGGCATTTGCATGACATCCTGAAAGTATATGAGAGAGCGATGGCAACGTCACGTAAACTCTGACAGTGCTAACAATTTTAAATCAGATTTCCTGTATATCATTATTTGTTGTGCAGGAAATGGTGAGAACAAGGACAGACGAACCAGAAGACGCCACTTTTGCACGATTGGATAGGATGGAGAGAGTGATTATGGAGATGGCTGAGACTTTACGACAAAGAACAACAAAGAATAACAATGCAATACAAGAAGAACAACCACCACCACCGATACCTCCACCGGTAGCACCAGATTACCATGCTGAAGACCGGACTATTACCCTTACTAAAGAGTTTAAAAAGATGAAACCGCCAGTTTTCAAGGGAGGAATAGAACCGATGAAAGCGGAGGCCTGGGTGTTGGGCATAGAGAAGTTATTTGAAGTTTTCCCTTGCACCGAAGCTCAAAAAGTGCAATTGGCTGCCTTCACCCTAGAAGATGAAGCACGTAGATGGTGGATGCTCACGAGAACGACCCATCCAGGGCTAACTTGGGACAGATTCCTGGAGCTGTTTTATGATAAATACTTCCCTCAAAGCATGCGGGATAAAAAGGTGACGGAATTTGAGACTCTCAGACAAGGGAACAAGACTGTTGCAGAATATGAGGCCCAATTTGCGGAGCTAGCTTGGTTTGCACCGCACATGGTGGACACGGAGTACAAAAAGGCACGAAAATTTGAAGGGGGATTACGAGGAGCAATTCTGGATCGTGTCAATATGTTAAAGTTGCCTACTTATGTAGAAGTTTTGGAGAGGGATGTTATAGCTGAGGAAATCTTGCCGCCGTAATCGGATTGCCGAGTGGAAGGGAAAAAGGCAAAACAATCAATGGTCAAAGGAGTGATTACCCCACCAAACAAGAAACAAAATTCAGGGCGACAAAACAGTTCGCTTCCTAATCAAGATGCGATCCCTACTTGTTCAGAATGTGGAAAGAAACATCGTGGGGTATGTCAATGGAAGTCTGGAGCTTGTTATCACTGTGGCAAAACGGGTCATGTGATCAAGGATTGCCCCCAAAGAATTCAACGAAACGGCAACAGAGTCGCTACTAGTTCAGCGGGGTCTACACCAACTATGAACACCAAGGCGCCGGTGAAATCTAACAACAACAAAGACACAGCAAGACAAGGCAGAGTGTTTGCATTGGTTCCAGGGGACGTGCAGAATGCAACAACAGTGGTGTCAGGCACATTTATGGGTCATGGTCATTACATACTTCGCTTATTTGATTCCTGGATCTACTCATTCCTATGTGTCAAAAGTGTTTGCACCAAACTTAAATAAACACGAAAACAATTTGTCTTATCTGTTGTGCGTATCTTCACCCTTGGGAGATTCTATGTTTTGTACTTCAGTTTACTTTAATTGTGAACTTGAACTTGGGGATATTCGGGTATATGCCAACTTACTACCACTTGACATGACTCATTTCGATATCATTCTGGGAATGGATTGGTTAAGCGAGAATGGTGCAACTATCAATTGTTTGACTAAACAGATCAGTTTCCACCCTCCGGGCCAACCAGAGTCTATGGTTCAGTGACGAGTGACCTCTCCACCTTACGGTTTTCGCGCAAAGGCGTGTAAATTGATTCAGAAGGGGTGTCAGGGATACTTATGCAGTGTTACGAAAGACCAAGTGATGAATGAAGATGTCAATAGAATTTCAGTGGTTTGTGAATTTCCGGACGTTTTCCCTGAAGAGTTGCCAGGGCAGTTGATAGACCGGGAAACTGAATTTATAATTGAACTGGTACCGGGAACTCAACCCATTTCGAAGACTCCGTATAGAATGTCGCCAGTTGAAATGAAGGAATTAAAACTGCAATTGCAAGATTTATCAGACAAGGGATTCATCCGTCCAAGTGTATCACCGTGGGGTGCGCCGGTTTTGTTTGTTAAGAAGAAGGATGGAACGCTCCGGCTTTGTATCGATTATAGGGAACTGAATAAAGTTACCATCAAGAACAAGTATCCATTACCAAGGATCGATGACCTCTTTGATCAACTTCAGGGAGCACAGGTCTTCTCTAAGATTGATCTACGGTCTGGGTACCATCAATTAAAAGTTAAGGCCGAGGATGTTGAGAAAACAGCTTTTCGAACCCGGTATGGTCATTTTGAATTTTTGGTTATGCCCTTTGGAGTCACTAATGCGCCGGCAGCTTTTATGGATTTGATGAACCGTATTTTCAAGCCCTATTTGGACGATTTTGTAGTGGTCTTCATTGACGATATTCTCATCTACTCAAGGGATGTAAAAGCTCATGAGACTCATCTTCGATTGATACTTCAAACCCTCCGGGAAAAGAAATTGTATGCAAAACTGAAGAAATGTGAATTTTGGCTACAAGAGGTGGCATTTCTGGGGCATATTATCACGAAGGAAGGAGTTTCCGTCGACCCATACAAGATTGAGGCAATCATAAAGTGGCCAACTCCTACAAATGTGACTGAGGTGCGTAGTTTTATGGGGTTGGCTATTATCGGAGATTTGTTCAAGATTTTTCAAAATTGCGTGCCACTTACACAACCGACTCGAAGGGGGTTGTATTGAATGGTCGAAGAACGAGAATGCTTTTCAAGAATTGAAGACGAGGTTGACAACGACACCGGTTTAGTCCTACCATCCGAATGAGAGGATTTGTAATCTCTGATGGACGCCGCACAAAGGGCTTGGTTGTGTCTTGATGCAAAATGGAAGAGTCATCGCTTATGCTTCTCGGCTTGAAACCCCATGAGAAAAATTATCCCACACATGATCTTGAGCTAGCAAATGTAGTTTTTGCTCAAGATATGGAGACATTACATATGGCACTACTGCGAAGTCTATCTTGATCACAAGATTCTTAAGTACCTCTTTACTCTCAGAAAGAGTTGAATATGCGACAGCGACGGTGGTTGGAATTACTTAAAGACTATGATTTGCAGATCTGTTACCATCCTGGTAAAGCCAACACGGTTGCAGATGCGCTCAGTCGGAAAAATATGGGAGGTATAGCAAGTATGGTGACAGAGCAAAAGGAATTAGTGATTGAATTGGAGAAAATGGAATTGGATTTTGTGTTGTATGGTCAAAAAGCTTTAATGGCAGCAGTGGTCGCTCAACCCACCTTGCTTGAAGAAATAAAAACGCACCAAATGGAAGATGACACTTTGAGGAAGATATATGATGAGTTAAAAACAAAACCAAAACTAGGATTTCATGTAGTAGGTTCAGTGCTCAAGTTTCAAAACCGAATATGTGTTCCCAATGTGATGAATCTTAAGCGGAAACTGATGGAAGATGCACACGCCTCGAGGTTTGCGATGCACCCAGGGAGTACGAAAATGTACCGAGACTTGAAGCAAAATTTTTGGTGGTCAAGTATGAAGAAAGAGATCGCGGAATTTGTCGCCAAGTGCCTACAATGTCAGCAAGTAAAAGCGGAGCATCAAAAACCTGCCGGACTGTTGCAATCTCTTCCCATCCCGGAGTGGAAATGGGAACATTTGACCATGGATTTTGTTGCGGGGTTACCTCGGACTCCACGGGGTATGAATTCAATCTGGGTCATTGTGGACCGATTAACTAAGTCCGCCCACTTACCAAAGGAAAACTCGATAATGCGCATAAATTGGCGGTTTATATGAATGAAATTGTGAAGCTTCATGGTGTTCCGGTCTCGATTATGTCGGATAGGGATCCTAAATTTGTTTCCAAATTCTGGCAGAGTTTACAAGAAGCACTGGGTACAGATTTAAGGTTTAGCACGGCTTTTCACCCCCAGACCGATGGTCAATCCGAGAGAACAATCCAAACGCTAGAAGATATGCTTCGGATGTGTGTGTTGGACTTTCAAGGAAGTTGGGAAACTCACCTGCCGTTGATAGAATTTGCGTACAACAATAGCTATCACTCGAGTATAGACATGGCACCCTATGAGGCCCTGTATGGAAGACCATGTCGTTCTCCTGTATGTTGGGCTGAAGTTGGGGATAAATCCCTGTTAGGGCCTGAAATTATTCAATTGACAACAGAAAAGGTTCGAGTTATACGAGAAAGGTTGAAAACGGCTCAAAGTAGGCAGAAAAGTTATGCAGATAACCGAAGGAGGGATTTGAAATTTGAAGTTGTGATCGCTTTTGTAAAAGTCACCCCGATGAAAGGACATCCAAGATTTGGAAAGAAGGGTAAGTTGACACCTCGCTATGTCGGTCCTTTCCAGATTCTGGAGAAAATTGGTCCGGTGGCCTACCGAATTGCCCTTCCACCACATATGAGTCAAGTGCATAACGTGTTTCATGTCTCTATGCTTCGTGGATACCTTCGATCCGTCACATGTTATTGACTACCATCGATTGAATTTGATGATAAGTTGTTACGAAGAAAACCACCGCATTTTGGACTGACAGGTAAAACAATTACAAAACAGTGCAATTTCCATGGTAAAAGTTGAGAGACTAGAACATTATGGTACTGACGCAACGTGGGAATGAGAGGAAGATATGCTACATCAATACCCACACCTGGTTCAATCCTAAGGTAACACAAGTTTGGAGGACCAAACTTATTTAAGGGGGAGAGTGTAATGACCCGACCTCGTCTATGTTTTGATTTGCGCTTTTAATTTGTTGTCAAAAATGTTAAGGTGAACCATGGTCTAGAACATGAAATGTCTATGTAAGAGTGTCTATCTGATGCTCAAAGATAGTATCTGTTCCAATGGAATGCTTATATCAGAAATTGAAGGCCTTAATGGCTTAATTATCAGAAATTGGTAATATATTTGAGATCCTCATAATTTTTAAGTAATTTTAAGTAGGTTCGTGAAATTTTAATTTTGGGATGATTAAACGATTCATTTTTGTCCTTATGTGCTTAGTTAAGAATATTTATACTTGAGTCTTATTGAGATTTGGGGCAAAAAACGTGGAGCATCTTTTGGGAGGAATTAAGGGTCTGAGAGAAGAGAAAATGAGAGCAAAGAAAAGGCTCAAGAGGAAGGAAATTGGGGGGAAATTAGGAGATCAAACTTAAGGTATGTTCAATTTGATACATCTATGAGAATCATCATTTCAATTGTGAAGAAGAGTTGTTGTATTTCATGTTAATGATGTAGGGTTTCTCAATGATTGTCTACTTTGACACTTAAATTAAGTGATGTACGAATTTACACTTGAATCCTTGGTTTTATGATTATCATTTCATGGAAACATGATAGTGCCATGGGATATACTTGTTGAATTTGAATGTAGAGTGGGATTTGAGGTAGAGATGACTTGTTGAAACCTCTAAATCAACTTAAATTGTTATAATCAAGCTAGAATCTTTGTTATGGTACTGCTGAGTTGACATGTTGCATGAATTTTGCCCTTGATTGCATAAAAAATGAGTTTGGGTTGCTGAATTTTGGATTGAAATCGGGCTGCCCTGAATTTGGGTTGTCGTCCGCTCGAGCGGAGGTCAGGGCCGCTCGAGCGTGAAAATGCATCTCTCGGAAGTTTCTCGGACTTACCCTGTCCGTTCGAGCGGATGAAATGTACGCTCGAGCGTAAATATCGACCTCACAGCATTCTTGATAACATTGTACTGTCCGCTCGAGCGGACAATGTGGCGCTCGAGCGGAAGACTGTTTCAAAGTGTATTGCTCAATTTTACATGCTTATTCCTCTGGTATTTTTAGAATATTTTTCTGATGATCTTAGAATGATTATAAATGCATATGAAGTGTAAGGATTCAGGAAATAAAGTAAGAAAGAAAAGGAAACTAATGTGCAAGTTTAACTGTGTGCAGGACACACTCCAGGAGGAAGTAACACGCCACCTCGATACTGTGAGTAGTAGTACCTCTTTACATGTTATGCAGTTATGTCCATGTATCAAGGCAAATATGTTCATAGTCTAAGCATGTAATCTATTTAAGCTGAGGTTCAACGTATGATATGTTAATGCCATGTGAAGTATGTAAAGATTGCAAAGGCTTAATGCCACATGCTTTTAAGGGCCATAGTGCCATTTTCAAGGGCAGCCAACAAGTTTATAAGGGCTATATGCTACTTCCAAGGGCATAATGCCATTTTCAAGGGCCGTAGTGCCAACATGTTACCAAGGGCTTTATGCCACATTTTTAAGGGCCTCGTGCCACTACTTCCAAGGGCTTATAGCCACCAAGTTATGTTACAAGATTGGGCCTAAGGCCATTATGTATGTGACACAGAATCAGACTCATGTATTGATACGTAATGTGATCAAGTTAACAGTATTTTATTTATGTATTATTACTCACTGAGCCCAACTCACTCTCAGTTATGTCTGTGTCTGTAGGTTATTCAGCAGGTGGTCAATCCTAACTCAGGATGCCGTTTTCCTTGGTCGACCATTACGTGTCCAGGCACTAACCCAAGCTACCTATTTTGATGAATCCGTGGAGATGTTTGCTTATCTTTTGAGTGCCATCCAAGTTCTTGTATAGCACTTTTGTGGCCTTTTACATATGCCCGTTTGGGCTGGGACTGTAAATATATGTGGTTAAAACCAATGTTCAAGGACATAGTTTCACACTTTGTTTGCTTATGAGAACGTTTATGTTTTATGAGATCCTGGTATGCTAGCCGTAGCTCAATGGAATGTTTCTGGTGTTAATATTATATTACTACTTTATGCTTCCGATAAGGCCCCGTATGTTATAATTATATATCAAGGTTTAGGTCCATTTACGCTTAGGTCATGCCCAAACTTTTAGGGGCAGGTTAGGGGCGTGACAAAAACACTCTTAGGTTGAGCCCAATCTTGCACTGCCTCTATCTTGGATGTATCAACAGACACCCCTTCCCCGGAGACTACATGGCCTAAGAACTTGACCTTTCTTAGCCAGAACTCACACTTCCCTAGCCAGAACTCACACTTCCCAAACTTGGCATACAACCTATAGGTTCTAAGCAACTCAAGCACCACTCTCAAGTGTTCCTCGTGCTCCTCCTCAGAAGGTGAATAAATCAAAATTTTGTCCACGAAAACGACTACAAAACGATCTAAGAATTCCCGGAAGATCCGGTTCATCAAGTCCATAAATAATGCCGGTGCATTAGTGAGCCCAAAAGGCATCACCAAAAACTCATAATGGCCATACCGCGTACGGAATGCCGTCTTCGGAATATCCTCCTCCCTAACCCTCAACTGATGGTAACCCGATCTCAAATCTATTTTGGAGAAGCAACGGGACCCTTTCAATTGGTCAAACAAATCATCTATACGAGGCATAGGGTACTTATTCTTAACCGTAGCCTGATTCAATTTCCGGTAATTAATACAAAGTCTCAAGGCACCATCTTTCTTTTTAGCAAAGAGGGTCGGTGCTCCCCACGGCGAAACACTAGGGCGAATAAAGCCCTTATCTAGTAATTCTTGGAGCTAAACCTTCAACTCAATTAACTCAACCTCAAATGAAATTTTCATTTGTGTTAAATCAAATTTATTAAACATATGAATTCCGTTTGTATCAAAATATTTTTATCTGGAAAAAAAAAAAAAAAAAACAGAAAGCTCTATAATATACAAATTATGACTTGGTTACAACTCCTGGGGTATTATTTTGGTTATTAATCGAAAAATTCCTTGCTAATTTCTTATATTTTTTATTATGTCTAAAGTAATGTATCGGATTTCTAATTGTGTTTCAAGCAGTGTATGATTATGATTTATTATAATACTTTTAAATGACAATATTTAAATAGTTTATTATATGGAAAAATGCTTAAAGTGGGTTGACTTAAAGGTAGAATTTATGCTTATATCAATAAGATCGTAAGAGTTATTCACATTGATGTATAAAAAATTACAAATTCAAATCATAAACAGTGTTCTCAAAAGGCACAAAATCTCTAAACCTTAATAATTTTAGTTCTCAAATGGGTTTTGATTAATTATGTGACACATCATAATAACTGCAAATTTTTTATTCCAGCCAAATTATATTTGCATATATTTTTTTGGCAAACTCACAAATATGCATTATCAATAATACTATAAATTCAAAATTTTTATTTAAAAATTATTCAAGAAACATCAATAGGTGCCTTAAATATACATAATTATTTTCGATGAATCATTATTCATTAAAATAATATTCCACACTATTTATCATTTAATATTTATCAATTTATCTTCTAAAAACTTAACAAAAAAAGTATTGAGTTCTATTATTTTAATCAATCAATATCAAATTGGACGCTACACATATATGTAAATCACTTTTAAAAATATAATGTCTAACATAAAATCACAATGGAGTTAACTTTAATTAATGTAATGCTATTTTGTATTATGATATGTGTTACAAAAGAATAATATTATTTTAATTTAAAATAAAATTTAAATTTAAATTATTTATTTTAATAATCTTACCTTATCGTTCTATGAAAGTGTTAGTTGAATACTTATATATAATAAATTTAGTTAAATTATTTGTTGATTTTTGATAATTTTAGTTCTATGCGTTATAAAAGTGTAATTATTATATAATGATCTTATATGATATATATTAAATTATAAGATAATACAATAAACACTCATTTTGATGCTAAAAGTAATAGTTAAATTAGAAAGAGAATTAATAATATATAAAACTAAAAGTGATTTTAATTATTTCATTTTACTTTTATAGTTATATTTATATTTATATTTATTTGGATAATAAAAATATGTAGAAATAGAACTACATAAAATTTATTTCAAATATTAAATATAAATATGTTGTAATTGGATTAAGAAAAAAATACATAAATTAATTATGTGGAGTATTGATTTTTTTTCTTAATATTCTCTTTGAATTATTCATACATATTGTATATAGGTATATAAAATTTAAATTAAATATAAATATTTTGTAATAAATAATTTCATGTTAAATAAAAAATTAAATATAAATTAATATTAAGACATCAATAAGATAGATAAAACAAAATAAGAAATATGAAAAAAGGTAATTTGATTCATGCAATGCACATAATTAAACATATTCTATCTTATTTATTTATTTGTATATCGAGATAATTTTTTCTTTCAAATATCGTAGAAATTAAATTATAATTATACATGTGAAAAATAAGTATTTATCAAATAAATTCCATATAAAATTGATTATTATAAATGGAATTGAGTTTGTGTAGAACTCTATGGGTAAATGAAAAGGACATGTGGCTTTTTTAGGAAAAAAAAAGTAAGTCCTTATAATGTGCAACTTAGAAAAACACTACTTTTAATAATATATATATATATATATGATAAGATAAAGAAGAAATGAAAAACACTATTTTTAATAATATATATTATATGATAAGGATTTATGTGACGTCCTCAAATAATACATGTTCATGACATCCATATACATAAGAGAATAAAACATACTTTCATTTATCAGAGTATTCAGTACAAAATATTACATGTTGACAACAAAAGTAAATGCCCTACAGACTTACAACTTTCCAAGCCAACACTTAGTTACAACATAAGAGAGAGTCCTAATTCTTTACATATTAAGCCCTTGGCTTGAATTTACATGTAACACCAAAGACGACAAAAACAACCAAAAGAGTCTACAACTCCCAAAACCTCCCAAGCTAAGACCTTGCAGGCGGCATATCACCTGTACCTAAAAATGATGTCCCATATAGGGTAAGCCAAAGCCCAGTAGAGACATGCTAAACCAAATATGAGAAATAACTAAAACATTAGCATTTCATAAATGTTTAACACAAGTGCATCCATATACACCATTTTTATTATAACCCACCAACAATGATATTCATCATTCAACTAGATTCCATTTGTATTGCCAATTCATTTCATTAACATAGTTCGTTTATTCCAGTAATTCAAATGAGACTACAACTCATAAGAAAACAACACCTTGACTCATCAACAATTCAAAATGAGACTACAACTCATATTAACACCACTTCAATCATCAACATCTTTTAGATGTACAAAAGGTTTCGGGACTTTCACCCTGGACACTCGGGCCAACTTAATTATCAATGGAGTCATTCCCCTATCTCCTCCCAAACACTGGAGTACATCCCCTATCTCCTCCCACACAATGGAGTACATCTCCTATCTCCTCCCAAATAACATACATATGCAATGTATTTAAACACTTCATCATATACAATGATCAATCAAAGAACATATTCAATGTGTTTTTTCAACCGTCATATTCAATGACATATTGCAGGTGATTAGTTTCAGTTATCCCTAATCAACATACAGTGTCTACAACAATCAAGACTATCCTCCATCGATAGCCCAAAGCAGTTATTTCTAAACAGATAATAAAATTATCAAACAGATAATTTATCAACAATTTCATAGGTGAGTGATTAATTAATCCAACTACACCATTCAACCACAATTCCATCCAATTTCATGATTTTCAACTCAATTTCATATTTCCATATTTCTCCAAATTAATTATACAAATTAATTAATCATATTAATTAGGGCATTAGCCGCATTTTCTCCACTATAGCCCTAAGGCTCAATTTCCTCAATTTTACACTACTAATCCCATTTTTCAAGGTCTCACATATACATGGAGCTCACTAATTGAAAACTCCCTTTTTATAATTTCAAAACAAACCCTAACTTTTCCAAAATCTCCATCATCCACCATTTATACAAAATGACTAAAATCCATGTCAAAACTCATAAGAAGAAGTAAAATATCCCTACTCAAAAGAAGAGACTCAATGGAGAAGATGAAGAAAACTCAAGATGCTCCAAATCTAAGAATTTTCGAATCAAAACGTAGCCCATACAAAGCTCCACACTTTTGACAAAGGGACTAGAGTAGACACACCCAAGAACCAAGTGTATTTCTAGAGAGAGAGAGAGAGAGTGCAGAGAGAGAAAGAGGGTCGAAATTAGGGTTTGAGGTAAAAAAAAGATGCGAAAGTGATAAAGAATCACGCTACTGCAATCTGATATACTCGAGGCTTGCTCGAGCGAAGAAGTGGTCACTTGAGTGACCAGACACAAAAGGACCTCGCTCGAGCGCAAGAATCGTCGTTCGAGCGAACAATGTGAAGCTTCCAGTCTGCAACCCAGAAGCACACTCGAGCGCAGGAGTCCTCGCTTGAGCGAAGAAACCCAAAACATATAGCTCACTTGCTCGAGCGAAGGAAAGCTCACTCGAGCCAAGAAACACAACCTTCAGGTTAAAAGGAGACGTAGACGCACGTTCGAGCGCAAGAGCACTCGCTCGAGCGAAGAGACACACCACTCAAATCTCGCTCGAGTTAAGGAACTAAAACCCAAAGCTCGCTCGAGCGACAAAAGCCTCGCTCGAGCGAAGACCCAAAAATCTGGGCAGCAACCATTTGTTTCTAATCACAACCAACCTGTTTCAAACCTACCCAACACATCCTAAAACTCAAATACAAAGAATTGAAGGACGGAAACAAGATATAGACAACAACAACCATGATAGAACCCAAGTCCGGAACAAAATAAATGACGGGGAAAACCAGGATCGCTATAACCTCCCCCCTAAAGAATTTCATCCCCGAAATTAGATAAATATAAGTTTCAAAATTATTTTCAATACCAAACATGATTACAATTCTACATCCACCATCATGACCCATTCACTGGTCATTCCATCTCTTTTCAAGAGAACAATGTTGCAAAATACAGCTCTTTATGCATCATCAACATGCATTCTTTTAAAATTCATCTACTTCAACACATATACCTCATAATTCCATACATATTTGCATTTCTAAAACACATTTAACGTATGCAATGTTAAAGTAAACTTACATCATTCTCATAACTTCCGTGATCCCAAAACATATACAATGTTCTTATATTACAGAAAAGACTTTTCAACATATACTCAAACATTAACAAACAAGTCTAGATATTTCTCTCGGACCTCCAATTCACGTTTCCAAGTGCTTCCTCAACCCCGTGATGTTTCTATAAAACTTTTACCAAGAGTATCTTCTTACCTCGCAAGACTTGGCCCCGCCTATCCAAGACTCGTATCGGTCTCTCCTCATACGAGGCATCTTCATCTACCTCTAAGTCGGTCCAATCCAATACATGTGACGGATCTGGCTCAGACTTCCGAAGCATACTAACATGAAATACGTCATGCACTCCAGACAACTGCAGCAACAAAGTTAAATGGTAGGCAACCTCACCAATCCTCTCAAGGATCTCGAAAGGGCCAATAAACCGAGGGGACAACTTCCCACTCTTTCCAAACCTTATCAAACCCCGCCTAGGTGATATTTTTAGAAAGACGTGATCACCCACCTCAAATGCTAAAGGCTTCCTCTAACGGTCGGCATAACTCTTTTGGCGACTCTAGGCTGTAACTAACCTCTTACGGATAAGTTCAACTTTCTCCATCGTTTCCCGATCCAACTCCGGGCCCAACAAAGGTGCATCACCCACCTCGGCCGAACAAACCGGAGACCTACAAGGTCGGCCATACAAGGCCTCAAACGACGTCATACCAATACTCGATTGGAAACTGTTGTTGTAGGAAAACTGCACTAAGGGCAAGTGCCTCTCCCACGACCCACTAAAGTCAAGAACACAACCTCGAAGCATATCCTCAAGGATCTCAGATAGTACGCCGGACCGCCTGTCACCGAGGATGATAAGTCGTGCTAAAGGTCAATCTAGTGCCTAAGGCACTCTGCAAACTCTGCCACAACTTAGCAGTAAAACGTGGATCTCTATCTGAGATGATCGACATTGGGACCCCGTGCAACCTCACTATGTCCTGAACATACAAATCGGCAAGATGATCTACCGAATCTCTTATGCGCATAGGAATAAAGTGCACCGACTTAGTCAATCGGTCCACTACCACCCAAATGGCATCATTACCCCGTTGAGTGTTCGAATGACCCACGAAGAAATCCATCGTGGCGTGCTCCCATTTCCACTCGACTATAGACAAGGGTTGTAACAAACCCGCTGGCCTCTGATGCTCAACCTTCACTTGCTGACAAGTAAGGCACTTCGATACAAACATTGCCACATCTTTCTTCATACCACTCCACCAAAACTGGCGGCTTTGATCACGATACATCTTAGTGCCTCCCGGATGCATCACAAGGCGTGAATGGTGAAACTCTCGGAGTACTTCCCCTCGGCAAGACTTCAGCACAAACAAGCAGTCTCGGTACCTCACACTCAGGTCAGGATACACAATTAAACCCTTCTCTACTTTCCCACTGGAGATCTTCTCCCAGAGGGATTCTACCTCAAAGTCACCTCTCTACGCCTCTAATACTCGATTTACAAGAGTAGGTTGAGCAATCATAGAAAACAAGACTGCAGAGTCAACAGACTCACCCAGATGCTAGTCAAACTCGCTAAGAGCCCCCAACATCTCCCATTCTCAGACGGCAATACAAGCTACATCACTAATGGACTTCCTACTTAGGGCATTGGCCATAATATTGGCCTTCCCCGGATAGTAATGCAACTCAAAGTCGTAATCCTCAATAAACTCCATCCACCTCCTCTGGCTCAAGTTCAAGTCTCTCTATGTAAGTAGATACTTCAAACTCTTATGATCCGAGAACACCTCGAATCTCTCACCACAAAGGTAGTGCCTCCAAATTTTCAAGGCAAAAATCACAGCTACTAGCTTTAGATCATGAGTAGGGTAGTTCCTTTCATGTGTTTTCAACTGTCGTGAGCCATAGGCTACTACTTTACCCTCTTGCATCAACACACAACCCAAACCCTCTAGTGAGGCATCACAATACACTGCATAACCCAAACCTCTCTCCAGAATAATCAAGACTGGAGCGGTGGTAAGTCTAACTTTAAGCTCTTGGAATGACTTTTCACAAGTCTCACTCCACACAAACTTGACCCCTTTCCGTGTCAATCTAGTCAAAGGCGAAGCTAGCCTGGAGAAATCTTTCACAAACTGACGGTAATAACCGGCCAATCCTAGAAAATTGCGGATCTCAAAAACACTCTTAGGCTGTGCCCAATCTTGCACTGCCTTAATCTTGAATGAATCAACAAACACCCCTTCCCCGGATACTACATGGCCTAAGAACTTAACCTTTCTTGGCTAGAACTCACATTTCCCAAACTTAGCATATAGCTTATGGGCTCTAAGCAACTCAAGCACCACTCGTAAGTGTTCCTCGTGCTCCTCCTCAGAAGGTGAATAAATCAGAATGTCGTCCACAAAGACGACCACAAAGCGGTCTAAGAACTCCCAGAATATCCGATTCGTCAAATCCATAAATACTGCCGGTGCATTGGTGAGCCCAAAAGGCATCACCAGAAACTCATAATGGCTATACCGCGTGCGGAATGCCATTTTCGGGATATCCTCCTTCCTGACCCTCAATTGATGGTAGCACGATCTCAAGTCTATCTTAGAGAAACAACGGGACCCTTTCAACTGGTCAAACAAATCATCTATACGAGGCATAGGGTATTTAATCTTAACCGTAGCCCAGTTCAGTTTTTGGTAATCGATTCAAAGTCTCAAAGCCCCATCTTTCTTTTTAACAAAGAGGGTCGGTGCTCCCCACGATGAAGTACTAGGGCGAATGAAGCCCTTATCTAGCAACTCCTGGAGTTGAACCTTCAACTCACTCAACTCGGCTAAGGCAAAGCGATACGGTGCCATGGAAATCGGTGCCGTGCTGAACACTAAGTCAATAGAGAACTCGATCTCTCAATGAGGTGGTAAACTAACAAGATCCTCGGGAAAGACGTCCGAATACTCACAAACCACTCTCGGTAACTCAGCTTGGGTCTCATCACACTCACTACTCATACAGCTAGCGAGAAGACAACTAAGCTCACTCTGCCCTCGCGGATCATACACCGGTGGCAAGACTCTACCAACCTGATCTCCCAAGAAATAAAAACAATCTCCGCTCAAGGTACATACTGTAACCCTCTGGCGGTAGCAATCAATAACAGTCCGGTATGACGATAACCAGTCCATACCCAAAATCACATCAAAACCTAACATAGCCATTACTACAAATGAAAATGGAAGTCGACATTTAGCACCCTCTATATCATAGCCCCGACATCCCTATTTCAAAATCAACTCACCCCCAATAGGTGATATAACACAAATAGAAGAAGCTAACTATGCTAACTCCAATCCCAAAATAGATGCAAAAGTGGAAGATATAAAAGAATGGGATGCACCCATATCAATCAACACATTAGCAACCGAGTTGCAAAATAGAAAGGTACCTCTCACAACAGACGGAGCCGATACAAGCTCTGGTGTTGCAACAGCATACACGCATCTTATAGGTCTCTGATTTACCTGCTCACCTCTCAGAGCATAAGACTGTTGCACAGATTGAGCCGAAGAGGCTCCCTGATTGCCCCTCGAGGCCTAAATTGACTGAGCTGGCTGATAACTCTGCGTCCACCTCGAGCCAGATGCCCCAGATGTGCCACTCAACTGTGGGCAAAACCTCTTCAAGTGCCCTCCCTACCCACACTGATAACAAGAGAGCGGTTGGCCTCTACCCCGACTCTAGCTCTAAGTTCGAGCCGAAGATGAAGATGCTCTCTGCCCTCATCTCCTTTGCGGGCAAGCTGGAGACTTATGGCCTAGATGACCACATTTGTAACAAGTGATGTCTCCCTGATTGCCTCTCCTAGAACCTGAACTTGGTACTGGAAAGGTAGATCTCGCAAGCGTTCCCTGAGACTGCTGAGGGTTAGAACCCCTCCGCCTCCTACCATCCCCCTGGCCATCCTGACTTCTCTTGGAGCCCCTCATCCTTTCCTCCTCATCATGCATAATGGTCTCAAGATGGGCTGTAGCCTGCACAAGGTGCCCATACTCCCTAATCATGGACCCGGCCACTCGAAACTTGAGTCTGGTTCTCAACTTCTTCTCAAACTCAAGGCAACGGCGTTCCTCAGATGCCATCAACTCAGGCAAACCTTGACAAGCTAGTGAAAGCGGTTTCAAGCTCTACCACTGGTGTGTTCAACTGCTTAAGCTGATAGAGCTGATCTCTCAACTTCTCTCTAACAGTGAGAGGCAAAAACTTCTCCTGAAAGGCATCAACAAAAGCCTCCCAAGTCCCTCCGATACGTCCTCGTACAAACTTCCACCACTAACCCGCGTCTCCCTTCAACTGGAAGGACGCTAAGGTCACCCTCAAGCCTCTATCTTCGATGCCTAGCATCTCAAACGTCTTTATCATCTGCTCAAGCCACTCATTAGCCTTCAGTGGCTCTTTTGGATCACCAAAAAACTCGTCCGGGTTCAACCGGAAGAACTCCCTCTTCAGAAAAGAAGGCCCTACCTTAGTTACATGGGCCTGGGCTTGATTCTCAGCTCTGAGAATGCCCATGGATTCCCTCAACGCTCTTGCCATCCTGTGGGCTAAGGCACCCATGGCCTGCTGACCCACTGGCTCGGCCATGTTGGCCTGACCAACTCCTTCCTCCTACACCAGAATATCACCCGGTATAGGCATCTCTTGCCTCCTAGGCCTACCACGCCTACCACTACGTCTTCGTCCTGACATCCTAATAAAGGTAATAGTAACATTAGCACATTCACAAATGTGCTGAATCTATTTCACTCGCATCCTAATACGATGGACAACTGTAATTCACTCCACGTAAGCACATAATCACATAAGCACTTACGAATTTCATTTTCAGATAATGACCGTCTCGTGGCGTTGCTAGAGTTCCGGTTAGAAACGGCAATGATCAAGTGCCTTTCTAATAGGACTCCTAGAAACCCAAGGATCCAATCAATATTCTAGAAACTAAATCCCATACTCACATAGTCACATAAACATGTTATCACATAAGCACATAACATTACACTTAAGTCTCTAACAAGCGAGACAAACCCACTGTGGTACTAACCACTTCCTACGTACCCAAAGTATTCAAACCCAGCATGCTCTAATACCAAGTTGTGATGCCCTCAAATAATACATATAAACCAGTCATTCATGACATCCATATACATAAGAAAAAAAAACATACTTTCATTTATCAGAGTATTCAGTAAAAAGTTGTAGACACCCCATTTTTGACCGTCCTCAAGACTTGGTTGTGCTTGTAGGTACATCCAGCCACTAGGTCGATTGCTCATCGGGTATTCGACTTTCGCGGCAGAACGCCACAGGTTTGAGCTTTCCAAATCATGTATCCTTTTTGCCCCATTCTTGGACCATGACTTGGTCCTTTCAAAATGTGTTTCTTGGTGCACTATCGGCCCCCTTTTGGGCCTACCGGCCATGCCTTTGTTTTTGCCGGCCATTGATGATGCCTACCGGCCATCAATGAGCCACTACCGGCCATCATTGATGGCCGGCAGACCCCTTGTCTCAGCAGGTTTCATGTCAGATCTTTTGGGCCAGCTGGATTTCACTCATCTCCCCTTTATACACGTGTATAGAGGGATGAAGCTCATGCCAAGCTTCTTAAACATGCTTTGCATTGCTTTCTTCTATATAAGGAGAGTCCCTCTCTCCTTAGCAGAGGTTCAGCATTTTTTGGAGGAGTTGTATCTCTCTCTCTATATTTCTCATTCTCTCTCTATATATTGTGTTTGTTCATGCTCTAAAGTCCATTTTTCTTGCACTTTTGCACTACAACACATAGAGATAAACCACCATCTCTGAGCTGTGGTTCTTGGGGGTGTTACTTGAGCTCTAAAACTTGGTTTCCATCCTCTGAAGTTGCTAGTTTCAAAGGTGATCTTCAAGGGTGAGTATATTCCCCATTTTAGCACTTTTTTTGTATCTCATTTTGGCCATCATTGAATATTGTTTTAGGCCTTGCCTTCAACTGAAAAAAGTCTTTCTTTTTAGTTCTTTTGAAGTTTGTTTAAGGTCTTTTTGGTGTTAGGGGTGTACAACCCTCTTGTATGCCTTGTTAGGCTTTGTTTTGTGCCATGCTTTAAGGCCTTCGAGCTAGCCCTGGTTTGGCCTTCTAACCACTGAAATCCAGTGGATTTTCAGTGATAGGCATGTGGTTTTGAGGCCTTAAATCAGAGGGGGTGACCCCCTCTCTTTTGGTTTTTGTTTACTTGCATTTTTGGCCTTCCAAAGGAGCATGCCTATCTGTACTTTTGAGGCATGGTTCAGGCCCTTTTTTGTGACTTTTGGGACCTGCCTTGGCTCTGTCCATGGATGGTTTGGTCATATTTTGCATGCTTCTTGTATGTGTAGTGTAATCCCATGTGTGGCTCATTAAAGTGGCATGTCTTTCTTGCTTGTGTTGGCTCCATTTCAGTAGGTTTTTGGTGATGTTTTACCATGCCTTAGATCTTTTTTGGGTTGGTTTTTTCATTCCATGAATGCTTTATACACTTGTAGTGTGTAGACACCCATTTTTGACCGTCCTCAAGACTTGGACGTCACCGCTTGAACACTCGGTGATTATCCATGTTTGTGTTCGTCTTGAGTTCTCGGAGGTCTCGGCTACGCGCCTTGCCTTAGGACCTCTCAACTCGACTGTTTCGTGTCTGATTTTGCACCAAACACTTGTGTTTTGCCTTGGAGGGGCAGGGAATGGCTTGTGAGCCATCCCCACACTCCACCGGCCATGGCTTTAGGCCACCGGCTGTGTTTTGTTGCCACCGGCCAAATGTTTGGCCGACCGGCACTATAGATAGCCGGCTGGCTATATTTTTTTGATCAATTGCATTTTTGGCCGGCCGACTACTGTGCATCTGCTGTTGCAGATATTTTTAGGCAGCTGGCATACACTACCACCCCCTCCATACACATGTATGGAGGGATTTCCCTCTTATTAGCTTCCTTTGGAAGCTTTACAAGAGACAATTGTCTATAACAGAGAGGGTCTTCTCTCTTGTAAGGGGTTAGACACTTTTCTTTAGAGTTTGAGCTTTAGGGTTAGGGTTTGTATCTATCTTATATCTATTTCTCTCTCTCTTGTATTTAGTGTGTGTTTTGTCTTAGTTTTACACACAAGCACCCACTATTACGCTATCCTCTTGGAGCTGAGGCCTTTGGGGGGGTTGTCTTGAAGTTTTGGAGCTGGTTTGAGCTCAAGGAACCAGCTGGTCCAACATTTGTGAAGAAGGTCATCAAGGGTAACAAACTTGCTCTTTTTTCCCCATTTTTGCATACTCTTTTTGCCTATCTTGCAACTATTTCTGAGCTTAACATATGACATAGAAAAGTCTTGCTTTTGTATGCTCTAAATAGTTTGTTAAGGGTGTTTTAAGTTTTGGGGTTGTTTGACCCCTCTTAAGGCTTGTTTGGCCTTTATTTTGTGCCATTTTGGTTGAGCTCTGCGACCATTGTGTTTGGGCCTCCTCACCACTGAAATCTTGAGGGTTTTCAGGTGACGATGGTGCCTTGAAGTCCTAAGCAGGAGAGGGCCACCCCCTCTTCTTGTTGTCCTTGAAAAGGGCCATTTTTGCCTCTTTAGTGAGCACCATGTTTAGGTTCATGTTGGCCATGCCTTGACTGATTTTCATGCTTATTATGTCATAATATAGCATTGTTTTTAGTTGGTTTTGGTACACCATGCTTGCTTAGCATACATGCCTTATAATGCCACGATTTGCCTTAATACATGCATAGCATTTAGACTACCATGCTTATGTATTTTGGCCAAGCTTTGTGAAGCTTATATGCATGTTTTAGTGTGCTTGAGGACTATTTTTGGTTGTTTGGGTCATCCATGCTTTGCTTTGTATAGCCACCATGTAATCCCTCTTGTATGCCTTAAGCATTGGCCCCTCTAGTATGCATTACTTGCATTATTCCAGTGGTTTGGAACCACTTACCATGTTATTTCAGTCCTTATAACATGCTTATATGTTTGCATTTGATGCTCCTTTAATGTGTTAAAAGGTTGTTGCCTTATGCTGCATGAATGTGCTTCTTTATATGCTTGCACATTTAGACCACTTAGATGCCATCTAAGTGCATCCTTAGCATCGCTTAGGTCTACATTGGACCTGTTTTAAGTCCCCTTAGCCTTGTGAGGCTTGGTTGACTTAGCCTTGGTTTTAGTCCCCTTGGGCTTGCCTTGAATCTTGGACCATTATTGCATGCTTTGCTTGCTTTGATTAGTTGGTTTGGCACCGTCATTAACATGATTTTCAGAGCTTTCCATGCATGCTAACTGTCTATGTTTAGTCTCTTTAAGTGTGCTTAAAAGTTGCTTGTTTTATGCTTAAGTGTTGGCTCCTCAACTTGTATATGTGTGTGTGTTTTGGACCTCACTTCCATAGCATTGGCCACTGTTTTAGGCTTGTTTGATGGCTGCCTAATTTAGTTTAAGTCCATCCCCTTGTTTGTTGCATGTTTTGCATGCATTCTTGTATTGCCATGTTGCATATTAGTCGACATGTATAGGTTGCATTCCATTTGCATGCTTGCTTGGCCTCTTGAGATGCTTGTGATAGTGGTTAAGTCCCATTGCTTGATTATGTGCATTGCATTCCATATCAAGATGCACTCTTGATTCTTTGGGCCATCATGCATGAAAATGCGTCATTGGTGGTCCAAGAATCGAGGCCCACGTCCCTTTGAGTCATAAACATGATAAGAGATGTGATTGGTGCACACATTGCTTGAAATGCATTGCCATGCCATGTTTTGCCCTCTGCTGCTGTCAAACATAGATTTTGCAGGAAGATTTGGCCGGCCGGCTATCTTCATTGCCGACCGGCCATCAATGTTGGCCGATGGATCAAATTTATGGCCGGTGACCATTCCATATGGCCGGTGGTGTTCTCCTTCAGCCAGTGGTGTCCCCCAATGTCCAGAGAGTGCACCTTGGGATTTGTGCAATTTTCAGAGGAGCAGAGCAGGGAAAACAGAGGCAAACTTGTGCATGGCGATGGATTTCCGAGCAAACCCGAGCACGCATGCATTGGACCCGCTTCTCGAGGCCTTTTACTACTTTCCTTAGCTTAGTTAATTCGTTAATTAATTAAGTGGATTGTAATATTTAATTAGCTTGTAGGTTAATTAAGTTGTATTATTCTTTCGGACCCTCCGAGTGAGGGCAATTGTGTAATAAGTGTGGGTGAGTGTGTGCATGTCTTCCAATCCCACGTCTTTCTTCCCTTTTATTTACCTGCTTATGATGGTAGATTAGGGCATATTTAAATTAGCATACGTTATGCTATGCATGCGTGCATCCATACATTTGTCTTGCATGCATCGGGCTCGACGCATCATTCTAACTGCATCTGTATTTCAATTCCAAATTGAATACGTGTTAGTTGTAGCATTTCACATGCCATGTTTAGGATAGCCGAGCTTGTCTAGATTGCATCTTTGCATGTGTTGCATTGGGCACTTAAACATGAACTAGGATCATGCATATGATTACTAACTAGTTCCTGTTTTGGCTTGGAGTACTAGGTGAGCTTTTATGCTTTAGCATACCGCATGCATGTGAGTGTTGCCATAATTGCATGATTACCATGAGGCTAGCTGCTTATGTCATATAACTGCTCGAATGCTTATGGATGGAGGTTGAATTACCTGAATTGGAATGATGCATTAAAACTGCGAGTTTTAAGCCCACTTAAGGGTGGCAAAATCTGCATTTTAGCCTACTTGCGAGTAGTAAACCATTTTCAAAACAAACATGAAATGTGTTGTTCCAATTTGGACGATTTGGTCTATACTTGTTTGCTGTGCGCACAACATAGTAATTCTAGGCTAATATCTGGAATAAGAACACATAATGCTTTCAAAACAATATATCACGGTTAGTAGAGGCCGATCTTTGATCGGGCAAGAGGGGGTGCTCATAGCTGACCTTCCCCAATCGTACCCAAGTTCCCGAGCCGAGGCAACTTTGGTGATGACGGACACGTGACCTTTGGCACCGAGTCAGGGTTTCCTAAATTCCCCCATTAAAAAATATTTAGGTTGCGACTCTATATCTGGCAAAGCAGTCCATGTTTGGCACTTCTTTACAAAAAAATCTGTTTTCAAAAACGATTTGCCGGATTTGGACTCTTTGGTTCAGATTATGAACCGTGACAATTGAGTCCGAACTGTAACCCGTGAGTTCCCTTGCGGACTTGTTACAGTTTCTGGCGATTCTACTGGGGAGTTTAGAGAGCTTGACTCGAACTCGTGATATCTTGTTTTGACTACACGTATGTGTTTCTTTGCATTGCATATGCATTGGTGCGCCTAGGACACCGTGTTGGCCATGTACTATTCCTGAGTAGTTTGCCAGAGGCTTGACTTTGTCAAAGCATGCCATAAAAATTTGACGATTCTGAGCTCTGCCAAGATGTAGAACACAAACCCCGGTTTTACCGGGGCACCCTCTTCGACCATTCGACCTAGTGCATATTCGGAATCCATAGTGACCATTCCAAACTAGGACAGGTTGCTCACCCGATGCTAGGTTGTTTGAAACTGCTACGTGCGTAGTGAAACCCTAGCTCCTGACAAAATAGGACAGGGAAACTCTACCCCAACATAGGGGTGTTTTGGCTCTCATCTACGTGCTATGTGCTTTTAGAGTGTATCTCTACAGGAACGCGCATGTCAGTTTGCCAGCTTGAGTATCAGGCCGGAGGGCACCAGTATCAGTATTTGTGAGAATCAGTTATATCTGTGGATATCCGATTCAGTGTTTTGGGGTAGTGATTTTGGGAAACAACGATCAGTGGTAGAGTACAGTTATTCGGCTATATCTGTGTTTGATCTGTTTGGACTGAAATGCTGCTTGGTTTTCCTTTCAGTTAAGAGAATTGTTCCAGAATAGTCAGTGTCCCTCCCTTTGCTGAGGCAAGACAGGTATCCGATCCATCAGTCATCGCTCAGAATAGTGGATCTATGATGACGCAGAATTCGGTAGAGATTGTGGTTGTGATAGCCGCATTAGATCAAGAAATCACTCTACAAAGTGAGACCAATGTTGATGTGCCACATCCACCCAGGTCACCTGCTGCGCACCCGGTTTGGACCCCCCAGTTGTATCAGGCCCGTGAGCCTACCACATTCGAGTTAATGGGGATGATAGGTGACCTCCAGAGGTCCGTGGCAGATCTCGCTTACAGAATGTCAGCTTTGCCACCAGCCGCACCATATGCCGGAAGCTTTATACCCCAGGAGCCCCCATTGCTGGGACGGATTGTGATCGAGCTTAGCCAACTGGAGATGGCCTCCAGCTATAACAACGACGTATCAACCCAAACCCTCGATCAGGCTGAGGCCAGAGGTAAAAACAAAATGAAGGCAGATGTTGATCCCATTGAATAGCTGCTGTGGGCAGTCGAGGCTTTGAAAGCCGGGGGAATGGGTAAACAGCAAGTATTCGCAGTCCTGACCAAGACTGTGGATGATGTTTTCGCTCAACCAAGGCGATACCGAAACCGATGAGACTCGAATTCCAAAACAGTTCCTTCTGCTCCCAACCCTGCGCCGAAAGATCGAAGTCAAGGCGGTCTGCCGAATTGCTTCGCTAGTGCGTCTAGCAAGAATACTCAAACTTCAAAGTACCTGCCCCGAGGGCGCAGGGTCTTTCACACTCTCTACATGCCTCTGTCCAAGGCACTCCAGATCCTGGCCGAAAGAGGACACCTTAAACCTTTGGAGCCCAGGCCTCTCCCGAAGAATCTCTCTCCCACACATGATGCTGCTTTGTACTGTGCGTACCACCAGCAAACAGGTCATGCTACCGATAATTGTTTCCGCCTCCGTCGTGAGGTGCAAGATTTGATCGACAACGAGGTTATCCTCCCGCCCACCTCAGCCAAGTCCGTTACTACCCAGCTATTGGACTTTGAGGATCGACATCTTGAGTATGTAATTAGGAATGAACCACCAAGCGCCTATTTTTTGATGTGGCGTCTGGCACGCATTTTTAAGCATCTGCGAATGCTAGTTTTGTAAATTCTGGCTTGGGTGTCGAGTCAGTCTTTTGTTTTGTTTTGAGTCTGTCTCATTGTCGTGAGTCAATCCTTTTGCTTAAGGGTCTGTCTTGTTGTAACGAGTCGATCCCCTTGTATAGAATGTCAGGTGATTCCGGGGTTGTTGCCTCGAACACCGTTTTGTTTTGTAATTACTCCTTTTGCTTTCTTTTTGAGTCTGTCTCTGCTGTGGAGCCAGTTGCAACCAGGAAATCTGAATGAAATAGCCGCGACTATCATGTTTCCGTGCTTATTGCTTTTTTGAGCTAGTTATGCCAGAGGATTTGGATGGGACGACAGTATATTCTACCTGTTCTCTTGTGCCCTGAAAATCATTGTAATGACCTAAGTTTTTTCCAAAACCTTTTTGAACACTGTGGTGATGAAAACGAAGAGGAAGGAATTCCTCGGGTTTTGCAAAAATTTGATCATTTGAGAGAAAGATAGGCATGCTAAGCCCTTAAGAAATGAAATAATGCTTGTTAGCGTCAGTACTGAGAAGGACCCTGGCTTGATCCAGATTGGTTCCACACTATCTTCAGCGCGAGCGATGTGTCGCTTTCATAATAACTTTAAAAAACAAAATGTCTTGCGCGGTCCTGTGAAGACCTGTGTGGAATCGCTCTTGAGATTGTGCAGCCTAAGATCGCTCTCAACCTCAAGACTCAATCCGTTTGTTTTCAAACCTTGAACCCAAGCAGAACGTTCAACGGTCAACCGCCATGTGAGACCTGTGTGGCCAGATCAGAAGCACCCCTCGAACTAGGGGCAGCAAAATGTCGGACATGCTCGAATAACCAAATACAACAGCCATTCTCCTAGATACAGAGCGCTTCAATCTCAAAACCATTTGGCATGGACTTGTTACACTTTTACCCTTTGAGAGGCTCGCTGGACCAAAAACCTGGAAGGGCGACCCAGGCAAAAGTTAGAGCAAGAAAAAAATATATACAAAAGAAAAGAGAAAAGAAATACAAAAAGAAAAAAAAAAGATGCAAAAAAAATATATATACAATACGAAGAAAAAAAAAGAAAAAAGAGAAAAAAAAAAAAAAAAAAAAAAGGGGGAAAGAAGCTCGCAAGGTCGAAAACCTGCATCGGGCGCCTTGGCAAAAGTTAGAGCCTAAAAAGTGAAGGTTAAAATACCCGAGTGTACCTTAATCGGAACTACGTAAGGCTTGATTCCCATGTTTGGGATACGTAGGCAACTTCATCCTGAAGTCCAGCCCCCAACGCTTTCATAGCGTCTCAGTCCATGCAATGGTTTTGATCACCTTTACCTCCTCTGAATCCGATAGTTCATTTGTGACAACCGGAACTACGCAGTCAACTTCCTTGTGAAGTCCAGCCTCCAACGCTGTCACAGTGACTGTGTCCATATATTGGTCCAGACCATCTCCGTCTTCCCTACATCCGAGAGTTCGTTTGCAATCATCACTGACGAAGATTGTTTACCAAATGCTGCGGCGTCATCCAAACAAGGGGCAACTTTCTGTTGCCATAAGTTGCCATGGGTTGCCATTCAAACCAGGGGCAATTTTCCGTTGCCATGCACCCCTTTCAAGCAAGGGGCAATTTTCCATTGCCTCCAATCCGAGATTGCGCATCTCGAGGGTAGATTCCGTGCTCGTTGAGCATCGACCGTTTACAAAAATAGTTTTTGAAAATTTTTACTGAGGTTGACTATTTTCTCGAAAACTTTTTCATTTTCCAAAACTAGACTATTTCTGAGACCCAGATGGGAAAATTTTAAGTGCTCATAGTCTAACTTGCATGATTTTCAAATCAAAAACCGAACAAGCATGTTAATTTAACTCTCATTTTGGTCAAAACTGTTTTAGTAGAAAACTAAAAAAAATGGTCAAGATGATGAACTAGGGGCACAGTCGAGTCAGGTGTTCGGTCTTTCCCTCGTCATCAACATGTTTGCCAGGAGGGCACTCTATCCACCGGAAAAAGGCACAACTGAAACTGTCTGTAAGGGCTTAAAGCTCTCAACATCTTCCAAACGACGAGATGTCAAGCCAAGTGCGAAGCACGAGTTGGGATGGATCAAGATACACCGTTTCTTGCCTGAAACATCGACTAGACGTCGCCAGAAGAAATAGCCGTGAGCCAATAGTGTTGGGCATGAACCCGCAACTTCCTATTCACCCGTCGATCACCCTGGGGAGGGACAAAAAAATGAGAGAATAAAGAATAAAGAGGTGTGAGTTGCGAGAAAAGTAAGAAAAGGGCTTTGAGAGAAAAACCGAGCCTGAGGGTCGAGTGATGTGAGAATCAAAAATCAGAATAGCTGGGAAACATACCCAGAGGAACTGGCTCCTCGAGATTTGAGGTCTTTCGTTTTTTTTTGTAAATACGTCTGTGTGTCGTGTCTTTTGTCTTGTTTAGCCCAACTTTTGTTTTGGGTCTTTTCCGAGCGTGTCTCGTTGTGTTTAGGTCGTGCACCTTTTGTTTGAGTCTCTTCCGCTGTGTTCAGTTGTAGACTTGATACCCCGGTTAAAAAACCCTCTTTCAATTTCAAAAATCGTTTATGCTCAGAGTGCTGTGCCATTCTCTACATTTAGGCAAAGCAAAAGAAGAAAGGGGAAAATTTGGGGCATCTGAGTGTGTTTCAACTCGGTAGGTTTCACCTTCAGATTCGTCTTGTCAGTTGGAACATTTGTTTGTTCAGATTTGTCGTGTGCGTAATGAACCGAATCTTGTGTTATAACGTATCTGATTAGTCCCCAGTAGAGTAAGGGCTGTGTGTTCAGAATCAGGCAATGGGTTTCTTGGGTTATTTTACTGTTGGCTGGTTAGTTATCTGATTATTACAGTGCAAGTCTTCAATTTTCAGACAACAAATCGATTTCATTTACATTGAGGTGTAATATGATGTGATATGATGCAATGCAAAGTACGAAATATAAAGAAGTAAACACATTTTTAGATAAAAGTTTGTGTCATTTCATCATCTTTTCAAGTACAAGTTTTGGGAAACAAAATCTGCGTGCGACAGTACAAGGTACCCTATGCTACCAACAAAAAAGGGAAAAGTGCAGAAAAAAGAAGAAAAACAGCAAAAATCTGTATCAAACGTCAAAGTGGCTCCGGGGGCTATCAGTCCGTCCTAGTCCTCTTCTTGGACGAAGGTCCAGGAGCATCATCAGCACTGTCATCTGAGCCCGAGTTCGAGCCATCTCCGATCTCCTCCTCCGATGACTCTGCCTCTGCCTCTGCCTCCGCCTCGGACTCCTCGTCGTCATCCGGAACCGGCGCCCGAGAGCTACTCCCGACGTGAGTGCACCCCGCCTTGGTGCGGGGGAATACTCTGCCCTCCTCATCTCTCCCTCGAACAGGAACGGAAGGTCCAGCTGGAGCACCTCCTACAGTGGGAATCTGGAAGGGAGGCTGAAAAGTACAAAAGGGCAAAATGCATCAGAATGCTGTGAACAGTTTATCATGGAAGAATGCAGTGTATGAATACAGTGTGTGAATGCTGTGAACAGTTTATCAGTGCAGAATACAGTGTATGAATGCTGTGAGATCAGTGTGTCAAGTGTTGTGTTGTGCATCGGATTATGTGAAGCAGTTTATGTATGGTTTGAGACTGTGGTTGAAGAACATACCGGAATACTGTAGAGGGCCAGAAGGTCAAAAGTCCGCTGCAACATCCCCATCATGGAGGCATTCAGCTCCAAGGACTGCCGGGTGTACTCGGAGGAAGCCTGCAAAAGTATTAGATGCATCAGTATTCTGCGGAATATCAAAGAAATGAAATAAATTGAAACAACAATGTAAGATGTGAAATGAAGTAATACATACCGGAGGCAAGTTGGGGACACTGACCAACTCGTGATCAGCCGGAGGAGGGGCAAAAAGGATTTGGTAGGTCGTCCCACCCTGCCCTCTGTATGTCATCGTCGTAGGCAGTGCAGGCTAACCAGCCCCCCGCCCTCTCTGAGCTCCGCCCCTGCCACGAACCCAGGCCCTCCTCGATGCTTCTGCTCCAGCTCCTGCTCCTGCCCTGGCTTCCTGCGCCACGGGCTTCTCCCCCTCAGCTCGACGGCCACCACTCAGAGGCCGTATGATGTATGTCTGCACGTACTCTCTGTAATCGCCGATGCCTCTGAAGCAGATCGCCTCCCAGTCAATAGTGTACTCGGCCATCTGCTCGGCAGTAAATCTCTCGGTCTCCCTCATATCCTCCGGAGGGTGAACCGGGACTATCTGCTCTAGTAACCCTAGGGTCTGGCGTAGGAAACGCTCGCCCAGGTACCAAGCCCGATAGACCTGGCCCTCCAGCAAAATCTGGAAACGCGAGGTCTCCTCAGCACCGGCAAATCTGTCCCGAATCATCGCTGGCAACGGAGCCCAAGGCTACCAGGTGATCTGAAAATGAAATACGGTTTGTTATACACTGTTATTGAAAATATGCAGTGAAAAGCGAAGCTTAAATAAACTCTAAAAGTTAAACATACCTCTGCGGGAGTGATGGTGTCAAAGTAGCGGTGGAAGAAGCTAAACGTCCCGTGGCCTCTGCACGCATCTCTTGTTGAAGCGTCGCGAGAACGGGACGACGAGAGGGGTCTCCGCGTCTGGCACTGGAGCTAGTCTGGGAAAGTAGGCGTAGACCCACAACTGCAGAGTAAATACCAGTATGCTCATTAGATAAAGCAGGGTATAGAATAAAGCAGAAATAACAGAGCCGTGTATCGTGCAGTGTATTGTGCAGACAGTGTATTGTGCAGAGTGTACAGTGTGAGCGATTATGCGGTCGATTAAAAGCAGTACATATGTGTGCCATGAGTACAATATACGATTAATGAAGCGGACTACCGTGTGTGCGGTGTTGAGTCTGAAAATGTAAGCGGACGTAAAGAGGAAAAGAAATGTACCTCCCAAGCACGCCCGGTAGCCTGACGGTTGTCATCACGCTGGAGGCCGAGCTCATGTACCCATAAAGTGTAGCCAGAGTGGCGCCACCCCAGTCGTAGTGCAGGATCTGAGTGACATCCACTAAGGCGCTGAGCAAGCAGAGGGGCACGGTATTTGCCCGGTCGGTGAAAATAGTGGTCCCCAATAGGAACATCAAAAAGCTGCGCGCGTATCTCTCCACAGCCTCCTGAGTCATCAGACCCTCCTCAACCAAAGCTGGCTAGACCCGGAATTGGACCTCAAACCAGGAATAACGGATGAAGCCTGGACGCGCAAGAGGTGGCGCCTCGCCGAGCAGATAGACCTGAGCGGTAGTCCACTCGTCCATATCGGTGTCGAAGGGGATCGGATCACCCCCTACCTCGATGCCTGTGAGCATCGAGAAATCATAGGGAGTCATCGTCATGTCTCCCGTCGCGGAATGATGGAACGAGTCGGTGGTGTCCCACTACCTCTCCGCCAGAGCAGCGATGAGAGGCTTGCTCGCGGTAAGTCTAGATAATCCCCTGCAAAAAGCGCCGAAGCCGGCCTGATCCACAATGTGGCGAACCGCATCGGGTAGCTCGGCATAACAGTCTCGAGTGGCGATATTCCCATACCCGCGGATGGTATGGGAATCCCCCTGTTTTCAAGCACACAATTGCGAAGCAAATACTAAATATACTAATTTTGAAAGGCATTCAGAATTGATACATATATAGCGTGTGTGCAAGTTTTTTAGATTCAAACAAATGCCGAGTGCCGGTGTGCTTACAGTGAACTACAGCGTATGATGCGTCAGCGTGTTTGAGTGGTTCAGTGCAGATATAGCACGTGTGCGTGTATTTTAGATTCAAAGCGAATACCGGTGCTTGGTGCTTATGGTGAACTACAACGTGTGATGTGTCAGCGTGTTTGCGTGGTTCAGTGCAAATATAGCATGTGTGCAAGCTTTTCAGATCCAAACAAATATCGGGTATTGGTGTGATTGCAATAAACTACAGTGTGTGTAGTGTATACTGTGTCAGTGTGTTTGAGTGATTCAGAGCCAACGCAGTGCACACATCGGTTTCAAACAGATATCAATTGCAAGAGTGGTCGCGATCAAATACAGTGTACAGTACATCAGTGTATCTGAGCTAAGCAGTTAAAGAATGTAATTAGCTATGGCAGTTTTATATTCTACATTGCGGAAAATAAAACAGAGGAGGAAATGTTACCTCGGAAGCGCTAAAGGATAAATGAGATGTAGCCTTACGTAGGAGGAGCTCTAGTGGCATCGCTCTGTCGAAACTCCGAAACTGGCGAAGTCCATCCAGGGGCAGCACATGAATCGCCGGCCGGTAAGTCGCCGGGTGAAAGGGACGGACACTCAGGGGGAGAAGCTCGACCCCAGGATCCATCTCGTGATTCGAGGGAGTCCCGCCCTGTGGAATATCGTCGGCCATGTCAAGTGTGACATGGGAAATGGTCGAAGAGGGAAAACGAAGCTAGAATGTGAAGGGTCAACGAAAAGTCAACCCCCGAGAGGGTGAAAAGTGGCCCGAGAAGCCGGGAAGTGAAAAAAGCACGAAAATCGGGAGGAAAACAAGGGGAACAAACCCCAAGAAGAGGAAATGGCAAAGGAGGCACCGAAACGAAGTTTCGATCGGACGAAAATGTTCGAAACGCGAAGGAGATCGCGAATCGGACGATGGAACGGGGGTAAAAACGCAAGAAAAATGGAGAATAAGGCTCGGGAAATGTTCTAGAGAGAGAGGGAAGGTTTTCGGCCAAGGAAAGTGAATAAAATAGGGTTTGGAACCCTATTTTAAAAGGCCCAAGCCGAAAAGTCGAAATTGCCCCGATTCAGGCATTTTTGGCCGGTCGGCTACATTTTTGGCCGGTGATGTTTTTTTGATGCCCGGTGGATGGCCGGTGGTCCTCTCTTCTAGCCAGTGATGCTCCTACAACCTTGTTTAGGTCAGATGAGTGGTTTGGAGTCTTCATGGCTCAAGATAGTACAAGAAAAGGCATTTCCGAAGCTCAACCGGCCTCCGTTTTGATCTCAGACCATGTCTTCTATGCATGACACTCAAATTCGTGCAAGGTGTATCCTTTTTGTATCCTCTACAAGATTCAAAAGTTGCCCCATGTGCATTTCAATTCAATTGCATTGTTTAGTGCACCGCACTGTCTCGTGCATTCCACTTCTATCGCACTATCTTGTGCACTCGCGTTGTCTAAACGCATTGCGTTATGTTGCACGTCTCATTGCATTTTGCATGCATTCAATCGTGCTATGTTGCGCGTCTCAATCATTTTGCATACATTCGATCGCGCTATGTTGCGCATCTCATTGCATTTTGCATGCATGCTGTCGCGCTATTTTGCGCATCACATTGCCCTATGCGCCATGGTCTGGCGAGACCTTAAATACGCTCGGTCGGAAGAGACCTTAAACACACACGGTCTAGGAGACCTTAAATCCTCAGAAGGTGCGAAACCTTTGGTGCTTACATGTTTGCATATGTCGTAGCGCTTATCATCCCTTATAATCGTTATGCATGCATACACGCATCGTAACACATACAACTTGCATTGACGTAAATGCTACTCACGTGCATTGTCATGCATTTCAAGCCGCGCGTCATCATGCGTTAGAAAATTCATGCATTGTCATGTATTTCAAACTCGCATGCATTGTCGTGCATTTCAAAGTCACGTGTTGTCATGCATTCTAAGTTCATTTGCATTGTTATGCATTTCCCCAGCATACGGTCTAGGAGACCTTAAAGGCTTGGAAGGTGCAAGACCTTCGGTGCATTGGTGTGCACAACACATGCATATGCCATGCATCATTGTAAATACTGCATATGTCATGCATTTCAAAAAGCAAAGCAAAAAAAAACCACAAACAAACATGCATATGTCATGCATCATTGTAATATAGTGCATATGTCATGCATTTCCGCTGTAAATATACATTCCATTGCATATTGTAAATATTGCATTGTAGCTCGCATGCATCCACTGCATCCCCTTTCATCTTTGGCTTGCATCTTTCCTTGTTGAGCTTGGTTTGGTATGTGCTCATACTTTTCACGTCGAAGCACAGTTCTGCATGTGTACGCGCCTTTTCCTTGATGAACTTGGTTTGAGGGTGGCGGCACCCTTTCTGTGTTAGACATGGCTTGTATGTGTGCATGCCCTTCCTAGGCAAGATTTGGTTTGGCTGCATGCCATATCCACTGTATATATTACATTGTAGTGTAATTTTTGCATCCAGCATTAGGATCATTATTCTTTCCCCAGTGGGTTGTTTCCTCACTTATGTCATTCCACCCAATACTTGTTCCCGTGTCTGTCTACATCACTCATAGTTCTGCATGTGTACGCGCCTATTCCTTGATGAACTTGGTTTGAGGGTTGCGGCACCTTTTCTATGGTAGACAGACTTGTTACCTCCATCAATCTATTTGACATTTGTGTGGTTTTGAACCGCTCATAATTGGATTTTGATTCAATTGCGTTGCATTTCTTTTGCATTGTTTCGATTGCATTGCATTTTCATTTGCATATCATTTTGTATATATTACATATCATTTTGCATTCATTTTGCATGTTATGCATGTTGCCAACGATATTGTACCTGTTAAGTTTGCTTTCTTCTCAGGCACGATATTGTATGTACGGTTCATTTGAGGCTGGTGCAACCAGACGAACCGCACAGGTATTGTATCCTCCGCGTGAGACATTTTGAGAATTGCATAATTCTCTTACATCCTTTCTGCATTGTAGTGTAGTTTGGTGTATGCTTGCTTAAAACTATCGCATGTTATGCTTTGTTACAGCTTTTTTTGCATGATCATAAGTTATGTTCGGCTTTGTGCATTGTCTTGCATTTTGCCCCTACCTTCGGGCGCATATCTTGTTTGTCTTACATGTTTGTCTAAGTCTTCGGCCTTGTCAAAAATGGGTCGTCTCTGGGCTTTGACATTCACTCCCGTCACTTTGTGACTTTCGAGTTCTGTCAAAGAGGGGCAATTGTAGACACCCCATTTTTGACCGTCCTCAAGACTTGGATGTCACCGCTTGAACACTCGGTGATTATCCATGTTTGTGTTCGTCTTGAGTTCCCGGAGGACTCGGCTACGCGCCTTGCCTCAGGACCTCTGGACTCGACTGTTTTGTGTCTGGTTTTGCACCAAACACTTGTGTTTTGCCTTAGAGGGGCAGGGAATGGCTTGTGAGCCATCCCCACACTCCACCGGCCATGGCTTGAGGCCACTGACTGTGTTTTGTTGCCACCGGCCAAATGTTTGGTCGGCCGGCACTATAGATAGCCGGCTGGCTATATTTTTTTGATCAATTGCATTTTTGGCCGGCCGACTACTGTACATCTGCTGTTGCAAATATTTTTAGGCAGCTGGCATACACCGACTACTGTGTATGGAGGGATTTCCCTCTTATTAGCTTCCTTTGGAAGCTTTACAAGAGACAATTGTCCATAAAAGAGAGGGTCTTCTCTCTTGTAAGGGGTTAGACACTTTTCTTCAGAGTTTGAGCTTTAGGGTTAGGGTTTGTATCTATCCTATATCTATTTCTCTCTTTCTCTCTCTTGTATTTGGTGTCTGTTTTGTCTTAGTTTTACACACAAACACCCACTATTACACTATCCTCTTGGAGCTGAGGCCTTTGGGGGGATTGTCTTGAAGTTTTGGAGCTGGTTTGAGCTCAAGGAACCAGCTGGTCCAACATTTGTGAAGAAGGTCATCAAGGGTAACAAACTTGCTCTTTTTTCCCCATTTTTGCATACTCTTTTTTCCTATCTTGAAACTATTTCTGAGCTTAACATATAACATAGAAAATTCTTATTTTTGTATGCTCTAAATAGTTTGTTAAGGGTGTTTTAAGTTTTGGGATTGTTTGACCCCTCCTAAGGCTTGTTTGGCCTTTGTTTCGTGCCATTTTGGTTGAGCTCCGGGACCATTGTGTTTGGACCTCCTCACGACTGAAATCTTGAGGGATTTCAGAGGTGAGGATGGTGCCTTGAAGTCCTAAGAAGGAGAGGGCCACCCCCTCTCCTTGTCGTCCTTGAAAAGGGCCATTTTTGCCTCTTTAGTGAGCACCATGTTTAGATTCATGTTGGCCATGCCTTGACTGATTTTCATGCTTATTATGTCATAATATAGCATTGTGTTTAGTTGGTTTTGGTACACCATGCTTGCTTAGCATACATGCCTTGTAATGCCATGATTTGCCTTAATACATGCATAGCATTTAGACTACCATGCTCATGTATTTTGGCCAAGCTTTGTGAAGCTTATATGCGTGTTTTAGTGTGCTTGAGGACTATTTTTGGTTGTTTGGGTCATCCATGCTTTGCTTTGTATAGCCACCATGTAATCCCTCTTGTATGCCTTAAGCATTGGCCCCTCTAGTATGCATTACTTGCATTATTCCAGTGGTTTGGAACCACTTACCATGTTATTTCAGTCCTTATAACATGCCTATATGTTTGCATTTAATGCTCCTTCAATGTGTTAAAAGGTTGTTGCCTTATGCTCCATGAATGTACTTCTTTATATGCTTGCACATTTAGACCACTTAGATGCCATCTAAGTGCATCCTTAGCATCGCTTAGGTCTACATTGGACCTATTTTAAGTCCCCTTAGCCTTGTGAGGCTTGGTTGACTTAGCCTTGGTTTAAGTCCCCTTGGGCTTGCCTTGAATCTTGGACCATTATTGCATGCTTTGCTTGCTTTGATTAGTTGGTTTGGCACCGCCATTAACATGATTTTCAGAGCTTTCCATGCATGCTAATTTTCTATGTTTAGTCTCTTTAAGTGTGCTTAAAAGTTTCTTGTTTTATGCTTAAGTGTTGGCTCCTCAACTTGTATATGTGTGTGTGTTTTGGACCTCACTTCCATAGCATTGGCCACTGTTTTAGGCTTGTTTGATGGCTGCCTAATTTAGTTTAAGTCCATCCCCTTGTTTGTTGCATGTTTTGTATGCATCCTTGTATTGCCATGTTGCATATTAGTCGACATGTATAGGTTGCATTCCATTTGCATGCATGCTTGGCCTCTTGAGATGCTTGTGATAGAGGTTAAGTCCCATTGCTTGATTATGTGCATTGCATTCCATATCAAGATGCACTCTTGATTCTTTGGGCCATCATGAATGGAAATGCGTGATTGGTGGTCCAAGAATCGAGGCCCACGTCCCTTTGAGTCATAAACATGATAAGGGATGTGATTGGTGCACACATTGCTTGAAATGCATTGCCATGCCAAGTTTTGCCCTCTGTTGCTGTCAAACACAGATTTTGCAAGAAGATTTGGCCGGCCGGCTATCTTCATTGCCGACCGGCCATCATTGTTGGCCGATGGATCAAATTTGTGGCCGGTGACCATTCTATATGGCCGGTGGTGTTCTCCTTCAGCCGGTGGTGTCCCCCAATGTCTAGAGAGTGCACCTTGGGACTTGTGCAATTTTCAGAGGAGCAGAGCAAGGAAAACAGAGGCAAACTTGTGCATGGTGACGGATTTCTGAGCAAACCCGAGCACGCATGCATTGGACCCGCTTCTCGAGGCCTTTTACTGCTTTCCTTAGCTTAGTTAATTCGTTAATTAATTAAGTGGACTGTAATATTTAATTAGCTTGTAGGTTAATTAAGTTGTATTATTCTTTAGGACCCTCCGAGTGAGGGCAATTGTGTAATAAGTGTGAGTGAGTGTGTGCATATCTTCCAATCCCATGTCTTTTTTCCCTTTTATTTCCCTGCTTATGATGGTAGATTAGGGCATATTTAAATTAGCATACCTTATGTTATGCATGCGTGCATCCATACATTTCTCTTGCATGCATCGGGCTCGGCGCATCATTCTAACTGCATCTGTATTTCAATTCCAAATTGAATAGGTGTTAGTTGTAGCATTTCATATGCCATGTTTAGGATAGCCGAGCCTATCTAGATTGCATCTTTGCATGTGTTGCACTAGGTACTTAAACATGAACTAGGATCATGCATATGATTACTAGCTAGTTCCTGTTTTGGCTTGGAGTACTATGTGAGCTTTTATGCTTTAGCATACCGCATGTGTGTGAGTGTTGCCATAATTGCATGATTACCATGAGGCTAGCTGCTTCTGTGATATAACTGCTCGAATGCTTGTGGATGGAGGTTGAATTACCTAAATTGGAATTATGCATTAAAACTGCGAGTTTTAAGCCCACTTAAGGGTGCCAAAACCTGCATTTTAGCCTACTTGCGAGTAGCAAACCATTTTCAAAACAAACATGAAATGTGTTTGTTCCAATTTGGACGATTTGGTCTATACTTGTTTGCTGTGCGCACAACATAGTAATTCTAGGCTAATAACCGGAATAAGAACACATAATGCTTTCAAAACAAGATATCACGGTTAGTAGAGGCTGATCTTTGATCGGGCGAGAGGGGGTGCTCATAGCTGACCTTCCCCAATCGTACCCAAGTTCCTGAGCCGAGGCAACTTTGGTGATGACAGACACGTGGCCTTTGGCACCGAGTCAGGGTTTCTTAAATTCCCCCATTAAAAAATATTTAGTGGTGACTCTGTATCTGGCAAAGCAATCCATGTTTGGCACTTCTTTACAAAAAAATCTGTTTTCAAAAACGATTTGCCAGATTTGGACTCTTTGGTTCAGATTATGAACCATGACAATTGAGTCTGAACTGTAACCCGTGAGTTCCCTCGCGGACTTGTTACATAGTGTAAATCACTTAAACTAGCTTTATATGCTTCATGCTTTGACATGTCATTTTAGCTTGTTTTGTTTCCATTTCAGTTGGATTTTGGTGATTTTTTGACATGTCATACCTTTGTTTTGGTTTGGTTTGGTTAGTCCTTGCATGCTCCATGCATTTGTAGAGCATTTCCATGAATTAGCCTAGTATGTCTCATGCTTTAACATGTCATTCTAGCATGCTTTTGGCTTAGCTCTGAGAAGACTTTGTTCATGTTTTACCATGTTTAAGGTCTGATTTTGGTTGTTTTGGTCATGCATGACTTGTTTTGCATAGCTATAGTGCATTCTAGCTTGTTAGCTTTATGTATCAAGTCCACTAGCATGTGTTACTTGGCCTATTTCAATGATTTGGCATCACTTGTAATGTTATTTCAGTTCATGTAATGTGGTCATACACTTGCTTTTGACATGTTTTCAACGCGTTGGAGGGTTTTCCCCTTTATGCCTTAACATGAATCATTGTGTATGCCTTCATGTCTTAGCTTGCAAGCCATCATTTCAATGTGTTCTTGGGGTTATTATGCAATGATATAACTCTAATTTTTGTTGGTTGAGTCATCCCATGCTTGGTCTTAATAGGTGTAGTATAATCCACCTTATTTGCCTTGTATGCATCATGCCTCATATTCACCATGCTAGCTTGTTTTTGGCTTACTTCCATACATGTTTTAGTCTCATTTTGACATGTTTTAGAACTATTTTGTGTTGCCTTGACTACATACTTCATGTTTAGTATACTTGTACTATAAATGCTCTTGCTTACCTCTAGCTTTGAGCACCATTGCATGCTTCATTTGTGTTGTGTACATGATTTGGCATCATTTCTCATGACAATTCAGAGCCTACAACATTGCCACATTCCCACTTCATTCATGCTTTGAATGCCTTTAAGTGTTGTGCATTGTTGCCTAGTTTATGGCCTAGCTTGTATGCTTGCATGCCTAGGTCTTTCGGCCCTTATCTCAGCATGTTTAGGTCCTTAGTTAGACCTACCTAAGCTCTATCCATGCTTAGTTCATACATATTTTCTATGTATTGCATGTTTCCTTTGTAGTCCTCTTTGCTAGCTTAATGCTTAAGGGCCCTTGCATGCTTTACTTGTATTGTTTGAATGATTTGGCATCATTTCATACCTTATTTTAGTGCATTTAGTGTTGTCACACTTCCATGTTTATCATTCCTTGAACACTCTTGAGAGTTGTGCTCTTAGGCCTAGTTATTTGGTCATTAACATTGTGCATGCCATTAGCCTTGTTAGGTTGCTCATATTGCATTACATTGCATTTTTGCATACTCCATGTTACATTGCATTGAGCATGCCATGCTTGTGTTGCATTGTTGTTTGGATTAAGTGTTAATCCGAGCATGAGAAACGAGGGACGTCTCATACTTCAAGTGATGAAACGTGTCTCAATTCCCGGTCACCGACGCTCTTGATCACACATGGTAGAGTTTTAGGCTTTATGTGTTTACTTGTGCATTCATTTCATATTGATTTGCACAAGTTGGATCTTTGGCCATCATGCATCAGGATGCGTGATTGGTGGTCGTGGATCCGACTATGCCTCTTCCTTGATGTTTTGAGGTGATATGGAGTGGCATAGTGCATACATACCCTTGGGAGACTCTCCATTTTCTCTGTTTTGTGCTCTATTGCAGCTTGGTGTCCCAGCACATCAGTGGCCGGCACCCTTTGCTGATGGCCGGCAGTGTGCACTATTGGCCAGCAGGATGGTCGGCAGCAGCTCCTCATGGCCGGCAGGCCACCGATGCACTCCCCAGACTGGTTTTGGTAAGTTCCAGCAGCAAGGTCTCAAGGACACCCTGCAAACAAAGCCTCTAAAGAGCAACCGGAGAGCTTACCGGGACAGGAACCGAGCATGCATGTTCACCTTCTTCAACTTACCGGGGCAGCATTGTTCAATCGCTTACTTGTTAGTTAGCATTTTTTGTTTTTTGGTAACTTAATTAGTTAATTTGTTAATTAATTAAGTTTTGTCATAATTAGTTATAGCTAGTTATTCATTCGCTTATGTAATAATTAATTAGCTTGTTAGTTAGTTCATTAGTTGGCATATATTATTCATTCGGATCCTCTGTCGAGAGGGCGAATTGTGTAATAAGTGTGCGTGCGTGTGCGCATGTCTTCCAACCCCATTTCTTTCTCCCTTTTACTTACCTGCTTTTGATGGTTAGTCTTAGGGCATGTTTCATTTAGCATCCTTATGCTTGCATACGTGTATCCATTCATCTATATTGCATGCACCGGGCTTGGCGCATCATACTAACTGCATTGTATTTCAATTCCAATTTGAATACATGTATCAATTTCCATTTTAGAATAGCTGAGCCTGTCTTAGTTGCATTTTGTATGTGTCGCATTAGCCATTTTAACATGGACTAGGATCATGCATTGATTACTAACTAGTTTCTGTTTTGGCTCGGAGTACACTGTGAGTGTTTATGTTTTAGCATACGGCATGTGTGTTAATGTTGCCATGAGGCTAACTGCTTATGTGATATAACTACCTAAATGCCTGTGGGTGAAGGTTGGATTGCTTGAATTGGAACAATTCGTTGAAATCCGCATTTTAGCCTACTTACGAGTAGCAAACTTCAAACCGTTTTCAAACAAATGGATATGCGATGCTTTGTTCCAAATTAAGCGATCTAGTCTATACTTGTTTGCTGTGCACATCACATAGTAAGATTAGCTAATTAATCGGAATCAAAGCACATGTGTTTTCAAAAACAAGATATCATGTTTAGTAGTGGCCGATCTTTGATTCGGTGAGCGGGGGTGCTCATAGATGAGCTTCCCCAATCGTATCCAAGTTCCCGAGCCGAGGCAACTTTGGTGATGACGGACACGTGGCCTTAGGCAACGAGTCAGGGTTTCCTAAATTCCTCCAAAATAAAATATTCAGGTGGCGACTCTGTATCTGGCAAAGCAGTCCATGTTTGGCACTTCTTTCTAAAAAATCAGTTTTCCAAAACAATTTGCCGGATTTGGACTCTTTGGTGATTTATCAGTCTTGCATTGCACTTTGCGAGATCAGATTCAGAACCACAACATTGAGTTCGAACTGTAGCATGAAGGCCCCGGGGGTGCATCTACAGTTTCTGCTGACTCTGCTGGGGATTTAGAGAACTTGACTCGAACTCATGATATCTTGTTTTGATTACACTCATGTGTCTCTTTGCATTGCATTTGCATTGGTGCGCGTAGGACACCGTGTTTGCCATATGCTATTCCTGAACGATTTGCTGGAGGCCCGCTTTGAGAAGCGTGCCATAAGGCTGACTGGTTGCGGGCTCTGCCATGACGGGAACACAAACCCTGGTTTTTACCTGGGCACCCTTTTTTGACCATTCGACCTAGTGCATATCGGAATCCATAGTGGCTATTCCAAATTAGGACAGGTTGCTTACTTGATCATAGGTTGTTTGAAACCGCTGCGTGCGTAATGAAACCCTAGCTCCTGACAAAGTAGGATAGGGAAACCCTACCCCAACATAGGGGTGTTTTGGCTCTCATTTGCTTGCTATGTGCTTTTAGAGTTGTGCGTGCGTAATGAAACCCTAGCTCCTGACAAAGTAGGACAGGGAAACCCTACCCCAACATAGGGGCGTTTTGGCTCTCATTTGCTTGCTATGTGCTTTTAGAGTTGTGCCTCTACAGGGAATGCGCGTATCAGTTTGCAAGTCTGGGTATCAGGCCTGCGGGCATCAGTATCGGAATTTAAGAATCAGTTTTACTTATGGGTATCAGATTCAGTTTTGGGGCAGTGATTTGGGAACAGTGATCAGTGGTCGAACACAGTTATTCAGCTATGTCCATGTCTGTGTTAATTGGGCTGAGATGCTGCTTGTTTTCTCTTTCAATTCAGAGACTTGGTTTAGAGCAACTAGTATTCTCCTTTGCTGAGGCAAAACAAGAAAAGGCTCACCGGTTCATCAGATCCGTTAGTCACCAGTTACGCCACCTCTATCCAGTTTAGCAGACTTATGACGACGCAAAATTCAGAAGAAATTGTGGTCATGGCAGCAGCATTGAACCAGGGAGTCACCATGCAGGGTGAGACTGATGTTGACATGCCACACCTGCCCAGGTCGCCTGCCGCACATCCAATATGGGAACCCCAATTATTTCGAGCCCATGAGCCCACAACTTTTGAGCTGATGGAAATGATCGACGACCTTCAGAGATCTGTGGCTGATCTAGCCTATGGAATGTTAGCCCCGCCACCAACTGCATCGTATGCCGGGAACTTCATGCCGCAGGAGCCCCCGCTACTTGGGCGAATTGTAATTAAGCTCAGCCAACCTGAAGCTGTCTCAAGCTCCGGCAATGACATGTCGACGACAACGAGGCTTCGCACTGAAGTAGCTACCCAAACCATCCACGAAGCTGAGGTTAGTGGAAAGAACAAGGTGAAGGTGGACACTGATCCCTATGAACAACTCCAGCAGGCTGTTGAGGCTCTGAAAGCCGAAGGGTTGAACAAGTAATGAGTACTCGCAGTTGTGGCTAAGACTGTGGATGACACTTTCCCTGCTCAGACCGAGGGCAGCTCAAGCCAAGGGAAAAATCGAGAAAAGGGCCGTCATGCCAGAAATGATCTTGTCAGATCTAATCCTACACCTGGAAAAGATCAGAAAGCCAAGGCACCGTCTGCCGATCTGTTTGCTAATGCGTCCAGCAAAAGTCTGCAAACCTCGAAGTATCTACCCCGAGGTCACAGGGTATTCCATGCCTTTTATATGCCTTTTTTCCCAAGCCAATGCAACTTTGGTGATGACAGACACATGGCCTTAGGCAACGAGTTAGGTTTCCTAAATTCCCCCAAAATAAAATATTTAGGTGGCAACTCTATATCTGACAAAGCAGTCCATGTTTGGCACTTCTTTCTAAAAAATCAGTTTTCCAAAATGATTTGCTGGATTTGGACTCTTTGGTGATTTATCGGTCTTGCATTGCACTTTGCGAGATCAGATTCAGAACCGTGACATTGAGTCTGAACTGTAGCATGAAGCCCCCGGGGGCCCGTCTACAAAAGTATTACATGTTGACAACAAAAGTAAATGCCCTACAGGCTTATAACTTTCCAAGCCAACACTTGGTTACAACATAAGAGAGACCCCTAACTCTTTACATATTAAGCCCTTGGCTTGAATTTACATGTAACACCAAAAATGACAAAAACAACCAAAAGAGTCTTTAACTCCCAAAACCTCTCAAGCTAAGACCTTGGAGGTGACATATCACCTGTACCTGAAAATGATGTCCCATATAGGGTAAGCCAAAGCCCAGAAGAGATATTCTAAACCAAATATGAGAAATAACTAGAACATTAGCATTTGATAAATGTTTAACATGCGTGCATCGATATACACCATTTTTATTATAACCCAACAACAATGATATTCATCATTCAACTAGATTCCATTTGTATTTCCAATTCATTTCATTAACATAGTTCATTTATTCCAGTAATTCAAATGAGACTACAACTCATAAGAAAACAACACTTCGACTCATCAACAATTCAAAATGAGACTACAACTCATATTAACACCACTTCAATCATCAACATCTTTCAGATGTACAAAAGGTTTCGGGACTTTCACCCTGGACACTCGGACTAACTTAATTATCAATGGAGTCCATCCCCTATCTCATCCCAAACACTGGAGTACATCCCCTATCTCCTCCCACACAATGGAGTACATCCTCTATCTCCTCCCAAATAACATACATATGCAATGTATTTAAACACTTTATCATATACAATGATCAATCAAAGCACATATTCAATGTGTTTTTCCAACCATCATATTCAATGACATATTCCAGGTGATTAATTTCAGTTATCTCTAATCAACATACAGTGTCTACAACAATCAAGACTATCATCCACCGATAGCCGAAAGCAGTTATTTCTAAACATATAATAAAATTATCAAATAGATAAATTATCAACATTTTCATAGGTGAGTGATTAATTAATCCAACTACACCATTCAACCACAATTCCATCCAATTTCATGATTTTCAACTCAATTTCATATTTCCATATTTTCCCAAATTAATTATACAAATTAATTAATCACATTAAGTAGGGCATTAGCCCCCTTTTCTCCACTATAGCCCTAAGGCTCAATTTCCTCAATTTTACACTACTAATCCCATTTTTCAAGGTCTTACATATACATGGAGCTCAACAATTGAAAACCCGCTTTTTATAATTTCAAAACAAACCCGAACTTTTCCAAAATCTCCATAATCCACCATTTATACAAAATGACTAAAATCCACGTCAAAACTCATAAGAATGAGTAGAATATCCCTACCTCAAAAGAAGAGACTCAATGGAGAAGATGAAGAAAACTCAAGATGCTCCAAATCCAAGAATTTTCGAATCAAAACGTAGCCCACACAAAGCTCCACACTTTTTACAAAGGAACTAGAGTAGACACACCTAAGAACCAAGTGTATTTCTAGAGAGAGAGAGAGTGTGTATAGAGAGAGAGATGGTCGAAATTATGGTTTGAGGTAAAAAGGAGATACTAGACACACGAAGGTGGTTGAAATTGTTGGATGGGTCAAGTATTCAATCTAGACACCGTGGCTGAGGTTTGATTGATCTGTTGAGGCTAACTGTGCCATCTCATCTGCTTAGGAGTTCTCTGACCTGGGGACATGCTTGATATAAAAGTTATTGAAGAGGCGGGTGGGGGGAAGAACAATGTCCCTGTATGATCGCATTGCTTCCTCTTTGGCGTCAAACTCGCATGTTATCTGTCCGACGACCAAGTAGGAATCACTAGACACACGGAGGTGGTTGACCCCAATGTCTCTGAGCAGCCGAAGACCTGCTATTAGGGCTTCATATTTGGCCTCGTTGTTACTTACGGGGAACAAAAATCGGAGAGCACACTTAAAGGATTCACCATTGGGGGTGGTAAAAATCAAGCTAGCTTCACTACCCTCTTTGCGAGAGGAACCATCAATGCTAAGAGCCCAGGAGCGGGGGTTCTCTGTGTCAGGAAGGACGAGCATTGGTGTGGGGAGTATATCTAGAGTGAAATTGGTGAATTCTAGGATAAAATCTACAGCAGCCTAGCTTTTGATGGTTGTTTGCGGGCAATAGGAGATCTCATATTGGCATATTTCAGCAGACCTCTACATGAGCCTGCCTGACGACTCTAGTTATTGCATAACTTTTTTCAAAGGCTGGTCAATAAGAACCACTATAGAGTGAGCCTAAAAGTAGGGTCGAAGGCGTCTGGAGGCAATGACTAAAGCGAGGGCCATCTTTTCTAATAAAGGATAATTTTGTTCTACCCCTCAAAGTGCGTGGCTGATGTAATATACCGAATGATGGACTGAGTCTTCCTCTCTGACTAGTGCAGCTCTGACTGCTGTGAGAGAGACGACCAAGTAAAGGAAGAGGGTCTCCCCTGGAAATGCTTAAGAGAGGAGAGGAGGGTTTGCCATGCATTGTTTGAGTTGTTGGAACGCCTCCTCCGACTCAGCACTCCAATAAAAAGCCTTTCTAAGAACCTTGAAGAATGGAAGACACTTGTCGGTTGCCCTTGATATGAAATGATTGAGGGCAGCTACTCTGCCTGTGAGCCGCTGAACTTCTTTTATTGTTCTTAGAGACTGCATTTCTATTAAGGCCTTGTTTTTTTTTTTTTTTTTTGATTGGTCTCGATACCTCTGTGGCTGACCATGAACCCTAAGAATTTACCTCACCCAACGTCGAAGGTGCACTTCTCTGGATTCAGCTTCATCTTATACTTGCGCAAGGCTTGGAAGGTCTCCCGCAAGTCTGTTAAGTGGTAAGAGGAGAGTCTGCTCTTGACAAGCATACCAGTGATGTAGACCTCCATATTCTGATCTATTTAGTTTTTGAAGATGGCATTAACCAAGCATTGGTATATGGCTCTTGCATTCTTTAGGCCGAATGGCATCACATGGTAATGATAAGTCCCTCTGTTAGTAATGAAGAAGGTGTGCTCCTGGTCAGCTGCAAGCATTGAGATTTGATTATATCTTGAGAAGACATCCATGAAGCTAAGTATTTGGTGTCCTGTCATTGCATCGACCAATAGATCTATCCTAGGTAGGGGGTAACTATCTTTAGGGCAAGCTTGGTCGAGGTCGGAATAGTCGACACAAAGTCTCTATTTGCCGTTATTTTTGCACACCAAGACCACATTGGATAACCATGTGGGATAGTCCACGTTTCTAATGAACTGGGCCTTCAACAGCTTGTCCACCTCAACAGCGATAAGGTTGTTGTGCTTTGGGTGAAAGATGTGCTGCTTTTGGCAGAATGGTCTAAACTGGGGCTCGATACTGAGGCAATGAGTAATAAAAGAAGGGTCAATACATGGCATGTCTGAGTGAGTCCAAGCAAAGACATCGTTGTGCTCAGTTAAGAGGGCTGCAAGGTCAGCCTTGGCTTGTTGGGGTAGTTGGCTACCAACTTTAGTTGTCTTCGTTGGATTGATAAGATCAATTACTACTTCAACTAGTTCTTCCATTGGTTCCCCTCTAACTAACTCCTCATCGTTGCTGACATTAAGGCCTTCAATGATCATTGTCTCCTTCATCTTGACCTCTTTTAATGAGGTAACATAGCATTCTCTGGCGACCGTCTGTTCACCCCTCACAGTGCCCACCCCCTGATCAGTAGGAAATTTCATGGCCAAATGGTATGTGGATGTTACGGCTTGGAAGGCATTGAAAGCAATACGTTTGAGTATGATATTGTAAATGGAAGGAGAGTCGACGATTAGGAAAGTGAGGAGTTTGGTAGACTGCCGTGGATACTCCCCTATGGTAATTGGAAGGTTGATGGATCCTAAGGAGGTCACGCCATCTCTTGTGAAGCCAACCAAAGGGGTTTGTAAGGGTGACAACTTTTCTTCTCCTACCTTAAGCTGGCGGTAAGTGTTGAGAAAGATGATGTCTGCGGAGCTGCCATTACTCTCTTGACTTTGTAGTTTGACAAGAGAGCAAAGATGACCAAAGGACTGTCGTGAGAATAGTGAACGTCTGTGCAATCTGCTCCTGTAAAGGTGATTGGCTTAGACCATTGCTTGGATTGCTTGTAGGGTCAGTCCACCATCATTACTTCCTTAATAGAGCCTTGTCTAATTTTTCTGAGCTCAGCTCGCTATGTCGATTGAGATGGTCTACCGTACACGAGCCCTTCAACAATGACCCTGATTTCGCCTACCGGGAGGGGGGGCAGGATCACCTTGTGCTCGAGGTTGCTGTTGAGTCTGGTCATCATTTCGCCTAGGTGGTGCAGGTTTCCTGGGGGAAGTGTGTCGGCAGTTGTGCCTTGGGGGGTTAGTCCTAAGTCTTTGGAGGGGACGGGTTGTCATGAATAGGCTGAGACATCCCTGGCAGATCAAATCCTTGACCTGGTGTTTAAGGTTGACACATTCCTTAGTGGTATGGCCATGGTCTTGATGGAAATGCAATACTTGGATTGATCCCGCCAGTTTGAGGGAGATCTTGATGGTTGAGGCCATTTCTGGGTATAGTCTCGTTAAATTTGGTTCAAAACTTGCTTCATAGGTGAATTAAAAGGGGTGTACCATTTAAATCGACCAGGTGGACGGGTAGGAGCCGGTCAGTCCGACCTTGTAGGTTGGTTTGTATACTGAGGGGGCCGGTGTGTATATTGCAAGGGCCTAGGCTCAGGTTCTTTTCTTTTGTCCTTGGGAGGTGGGGTTTTGAATGTGGAGTCTTAGCGGGCTACTAGAGAGTCTTCAGCATTCATATATTTTTGGGCTTTGGCAAGAAGGATGGTCATAGCGGATAGGGGGTTTTTGGAAAGGGAGAAGAGGAAATCTGACGGGCGAAAGCCGGCCATGAAGGCTGTGAGAATGACCTTGTCATCATTTTCCTCTATTTGTAAGGCCTCAGTATTGAAATGGGTAACAAAGCTGCGCAGCGACTCCCCTTCTGTCTACCGGATGTTTAGCAATTAGGTCACTAGATGTCGCTATTGTTAAACACCAATGAAATGGCTCAAGAAAGATTCGCTGAGCTGGCGAAAGGAAGTGATAGAGTCTGGGGGAAGCCGGCTGAACCAGAGGTGCGCCAACCCCTTCAATGTGACAGGGAAGACGCGATACATGATTTCTTCTGGAAATGCATGAAGAATCATGAGTGTTCGATATGCTTCCACATGGTCGACCAGATCGGTGGTACCATTGAAGGTGTCGATCAATGGCATTTTGAACTTGGGAGGGAGAGCTTTATCTCTGATGGAAACAGTAAAAGAAGAGTTGACGGTAGAGGAAGTTTTGTGCTGCATGTTTTGCATGACCCCATACAGCTGAAGCTTCACGGCCTGTAGTACTTCATTCCAAACTGAGGCATTATCTCCACAAGTAGGAATCAGGGGTTAAACATTGCTAGCCTCACTTTCATGGGCGGCAGCATGGTGTGGTGGGAGGTGGTTATGGAAAGGCGGCGGTCCCTCTTGTCGAAGCTATCGTCCTGAGGGAGAGAGGTGCAAGCTGTCAAGAATCGACGGTTGAGGTTGTGGGGTGAAGGGCGAAAATATTCCTTGGGACACCTATGGTGGGAATTGGTGGTGATTGTGGGTTAGTTTCAGATGTGGGGGAACTATTTATGGTGGTGAAGGAGGACGGTAAGTGGCGCTGGAGTAAAGCGTTGATCAGGGCTCGGTTTTGTTCTGTTAGACGGTTGATACTGTTGGTAAGTTCTGTAAAATATGGAGGTGGGTTATTTGGGTTTGAGGACTCAGCTTTAGGATTACCAGCATTGTGCTGGGAAGCCATGGACCTGGTCATGACCATCCACTCTGACGTAGGTGATGGGTGATAAAGAGTTCCCCCTGGTGACAACGAACACAACTGTCGACTAGAAATGAATTCCCACAGACGGCGCTAACTGATAGTGTAGTTACTCCAATGGAGGATGGGTCGGACTGATCCACACTTCCAATGAGTCTGCAAACCTTGAAGTCCTTAAAACAAGCCTACAAAAAGGTCCAAAGGAGGAAGTAATCTCCCGACGGACACTCCGACGATCAAGTTAGATTATTGGAGATTGATTATAGAGAGAGAGAAGCAAGGGATGAAAAACTTAACCTTTGACGTATCTCGAAAGCTTCTTTATATCCTTTACTCATCATTTCCTTGTTCATTCCAGACTATCTTGTTGGCCGAAAGTCTATAGTCTAGCTCACATCGTTCATAGTGAGTCTACTTCTTCCAACGTAAAGGGCTTGTCATATTTAATGCTACGAAGGCCTTATTAAATGATTGATTTGTGGGTGCAATAACTTTGTAGGATCTTTGTCTATTTACGTGGCTAATTTCCTTCCTGTGTTTGAATGTTGTTGGTCCTGGTCCAACATTGGCTTCTCAAAGTTACTGGGCTTTAATACCCAGGTTGCGAGCTGGGCCCTTCGCCGTGGGCTGGTCCCTCTTGGGTGCCTATCAGTATCAGATATAATCAAACATAATATAATAAATAAATATTTTGATTTAATTTTTTGTCCCATCCATTCATTCTGTGGTATAATTTATCTTTCTATAATACTATTCATAGTTCTATCATATATTCAATCCTTTATTCTATTAAATTTTATGGAAGAACAAAATTTAACCCGGCGCTGCATATGTAGAAAAAGAGGGAGCGGGGAAGGAATAAAACTGTAACTTTGGCACATGAGATGGCAAGTTTGGCTAGGTAACATAATGGAAATGTATCAAATTGCAAATCTTGGAATGATGGTTCGACCCCTTCCTTAGCCTTGAGTAATAATGAATTGCACGAAATTTGAATTTGTCACAACCCGAACCCCGCCCCGTAAGGGTCGGTGAGGTGACCGGCCAGTAATCCAGAATTACTAAAGGCCTTCCTGTACAAATAGAATATAATCGGGGCTAGCGGAAGCTTATAACATATACATAACAAATAGTCTATTGAGCTGTGAACCTATATAAACAAACTCAAATGTACTTAAACTTTAATTTACCCACCTTGTAATACACACATAATATCATGTACAAAAACTTTCATATACATATATACATGTTATCAAAACTCCCACATCAAGAGCATAAACTCGCCAAAGGCCACCTAGACTTAGCCTCAACTCGAAGGCACCAAAAATTCAAAAGGCTTCAGATGGTGTCCCAGCTAACGGTGTTCATCTAGGCTTGTTCTTCATGTTGCCCACCTATACATATATATACACACAGTGAGCTAAAGCCCAGTGAATAACATTAAAATAAAGACGTTAGTGAACGAATTCTGAACATTTCATAAACATAAAACAGGGCATATTATAATTATTCTCATATCTGAACATAATAATGGTACATCCAACAGAACATAACATATCATCATCCGACTAGAGTAATTGGCCCCAGACACTAATTATCAAACATAACACCACTTTGTCAAGTGGCTAGCGAGATCTCGTAATCACATATATGTCATGGACTTGCATTAACATGATGTCCCCCATGACTTAGGACTATCTTCGGATGCCATAGTAGATTCGAAATAGGACATTCGTTCATGTAAATAAAATATCATTTCAGAAATCATAACTTATCCAATAACATTTCAAATATAATTGATATAAACATATCTTTACAATAATGTTACTCATAGTGCTTGGTCAGATGATACACCTCAACGGATCAACCTACAAAAACATATCCAAGCACAATATCTCAAAATACATTCGATCTATCAATCGAGTCTTAAACTTATTCCACACATTTGTCACATATTCATTAAGCCATTTCTTTTTGTCCCGTAAATTCTTTCTTATTCATGGTATGCAAATGAGTGTAAAAATGTCAATTTAAATCATGCAAATGAAGGCTCGTGCATTAGAAAAATGAAGAGAAAACAAAACAGTACACTGTTCTGAGTTGCACATGTGAGTGATTTGGCCGCACGTGCAATTAAAGAAAAATTGACACAAAATAGGGGAAGGTGTTCCATATGTGCGGGGCCTCATGCCACACGTGTGGTCTGGGTTTAAAACTTGTTCGAAATTGTTTTCAAAGTTGGAACTCAAGATCTACAAATTGAAGCTTCAAATTCAAGCATCCCAACCCAAAAACTCTTAAAAACATCTTTGAACTTGTATGTTCCACAATCATATACAAATTATAGCTCTAAAACTAAACCCAATTCCAGATTAAGGAGTCAAAAATCTTAAGTTTAATATCAAAATCATAAAACATATATTTGAGAGTACCAACCTCAATTTTCATGGAAAATTTCTTTGAAATCACATGAGCCATGCAAGGAAACAAGTCTATGAACATGATTCTTCATGAATTGTGCCATGTATGTCAAAATCATAAGCTAATTCCTTCAATTCTTGCCATGCATATTCAAATAGGTGCTCTATAACAACTTACGCTACAATATACTCTCAATTAACTATGAATTCTTCCTAATTAGGCTTACATCTTAGAGATTTGTGAGTGTTAATGTCTCAATTTCAAGGAATTAGAATAAACTTTCTACCTTACGATGGTTTATGAAGATCAAAGCTCTACTCTTCTTCGTCTTCTTCAAGCCCTAGCTCTTCACCTCCTAGAAGTTTCTCTCTCTCTCTCTCTCTCTCTCTCTCTCTCTCTCTCTCTCTCTCTCTCTCAAGATTAAGTCTCTCAATGTTGAACTCTCTACATAACCCATTCACTCTCTCTCTATCTCAAATGTCTCTTCTTCCTTTCTTAATTTGATGAGTAGGATTAGAAGTTTAATTAGGCACTAATCTTTATTTGGCTAATAATTCATACCAATTAAATAGAAATAATCTAATCATATACACCCCTTATTAAGCTCACTAATTACACAATTAAACTTAAATTAAGCTCATACACATTAAATTTCAATTATTCAATCATATTTAAATTACTGAATCAAAAACTCATTAACTTACAAATTTTGCAATTAAACATAAGTGTACGAGCACAGAATAATCTTCTCATACAATCATGTTGATCAAGTTTGCACTCCTCTAAATGTCATCACTTTGCTACCTGAAAACATAAACGTGAGTTAGCCAGCGGGTGTGTGCCGGAAACCTCTCTGATGTCTAAGTCAGCAAAATAAACAATAGACACAAAAGCTCTATATATTTGAGAGTAAGAATTGCGATATTTATACATAGGTCCTGTCATGAGCTTTTATAGCTTCTGTCTGGCACAATCCTAGTAGGACTATATCTCTCCTTAGCAGAGTCCTCCTAGGAGTCACATACCTAAGGATAATGTTTATCCTTAGAACACCCTTCCCACTACAAGCCAAGTGAAATGGCTTAATACTCTGCTTGGCCGGTTATATCCAACCAAGCTACCTTGTGCTACTATTCCTCTGACTGAGTTGTGCAACCCTAACTGTTACGTGTTAACCAGTCAGGCTACTCCTAGCTCGGCCATCATACTACTCCGGATTATGCAGGGAGCTATATGCGGATAGTTAGCCCCTTCCCTTTGACTGCCGCAACAATAACCAACATTGAATCAATCTATTCGCAGCTCGGCCCAACATGCAACCCGGCCTAAGAAGACAACCTCACCTAGCTTGACCCAATTTTGTACACAAATTACCCTCTCAATAAGGTAATAATCATTCATAAATAAATATTATGCATATATATCAATCCCATATATGTCAAATTGAATTTATGAAGTCTTATATTAATTATTCTCAGTTAGAATTAAATCACGTTATCAAATAATTCATGTAAAACATTAAATCACATAAGCAATTAGCACCCAAAATATATATATATATATACAATTGGATGACTAATTAATCAAATGCTTGTTTGGGTCATTACAGAATCAATAAAGTGACATAGTCATAACGCGCTTTCCTTTGTTAGAAAACCACAAGGTTTGATTTTTAGAAAGCCCAACAGGAGGCTGGTTCAGTGGATAAGATCTTCGAATCTCTTGCTCAAGGCTTGGGTTCGAGTCTCCATAACCTCTTGTTGGGTTACGCAGGGGCCTAAGTTTTGGCCCCGACGTAGGTGTGGTGGGGTTCTCTACAGATATGTTGTAGGTACTAAGGGGCAATACTCTCTGATGGATATGTTGGAGTAGCCTATCTGCATATCTATTTTTTGAATTGAAAAAAAAAATAAATTTGCTTTTATAAAAAAAAATTCAGAAAAAAAAAATTAATTTGGTGAAAAGAAAAAAAAAAAAAAAAAGTCATCATTTTCAACCCTAATACAAAATTAAACAAGTCAACTTAGTGTAGAATTTGCATAATACAAAATTGTCATATATAACTTGTTTAATGAAAAATTAATTACATATTTTAATATTATTTTCACTAATTAGTATTAGGATATTTTTGAATCTCTTATAGAACTTCATTTAATTTATTAAAAAATGTGTAAAGTAGGATTTTAAGGCTAATATAGATTTTATTTTTATTTTTAATTGAAGATAATATATTTTTGGGCTACTATTTAAGTTAATCTAGCAAAAAAATATACTAATGGGGTATAGATTTTGTAAATTAAAAAAACAAAATTAAGTTTAAATCAAATATTCTTATGAATAATATCATTTAATAGAGATTAATTTCATTAAATTTAAATTTAAATATTTTTCATATACTTGATAGTTTTAGATAATGGTAATTTTTTTTGTTACTTTACACGTTAACATAAAATAATAAACGAGTTTGATTAGAGTTGAAATAATTTTGACATGACACGATCACAACTCAATATGAGATAATGCCACTCATAATGACAGTCCTAGGCAAGACCTAAGAAAAAACCGCGAAAGAATTGACGTGGTAACATGTGGTACTTCTTCTTCTTTCTTTTTTTCTTTTTTTTTTTATGAATTTTTTAATTTGAAATAAAAATTAACAATTAATCATAATCTTCTATGTCAAATTTCCTTCAAAAAAAGAAAAAATTACTCGTAAATCTCATTTGGGTAAATGTTGCTCTAGTTAGTCCTGAGTGTTTTTTTAAAACCATTTAGTCCTTTTTATTTTTGGTATGATATATGTTTTTGATATATTATGTATGGAGTTTACATTTTTGCCCATATTGTGATTTCATTTTGACTTTGTCATGGTGTGTGTGTTTAAGCGATGTTATTTGGTGTTTGGTTTATAATGTTATATTTTGGGACATTACAAAATAACATGGCCACAGTACTAGAACATCACAAAACAACATCAAGAACATCAACATCAGTAACATCATCAACATCATCAACATTAGCAACATCAGCAACAAGCACAATACTGGAACATCACAAAACAACATGACCACATATGATGTTAGCTTGCCGATGTTATGAGATCGATGACAATCACAGGTCAAGAACCCTCATTTCTCACGGCGAATCGCAATTTGTGGTGTTTGTTGGATCAATGGATGTATGATGTTTTGTTTGGAACGTATTTATGATTGTCCGACGAATATCCTTTTCTCATGGTGTTCATGTCTTGAGTGATTCGTTCATTATAGTCAATTTCGGAACAAAATAACATCTTCAAAAACTAGAACAATTCGACCCTCCAATCCACAATATGACTTCAAAACCTCATTGGTGTCAAACATCAACCCGTGATGTTCTAACCCACAAACATTCAAATCAACATCAAAGCAATTCACATACCTATTGTCATCACATAACAGCACCCACGCCAACACTGACTCACCAATGATATTAGCTCGCTGATGTTATGGGATCGATGACAATCACAGGTCAAGAACGGCAAATTGCCTCAGCAAATGTTAACGCTGAACAAGGGGTTTTTTTATTTTCTAGGGTTTTTGTGGGTTGGGTTACAACATTGGGATTGTATATTGAATGATCAACATTGCCAAATGTGAATATTCAATCACACAAGATGAGGATCCCAATCACTAACATCGGGATGGAAACCTAGAAGTTTCCATTACATCTCGACCATTTTGTTTGGAATGGAGGGAAAACATAAAAATGCTATAGTATGCTTTTAGCATTTTAGTAACTACAACATCAGCAAAAACTCACATTTACCCTCTACTAAAGACAAGCCACGTGTTACTTACATGGTTTTGTATGTAATTAACGTTCAACTGTGTGACGACCGAGTCTTTTTTTCCTTCATTCTCTTCTCTTTTCTTTCCTTCCTTGCCCTGTCTTTCTTTTATTTTTTGTTGGGCTTGAAACGTTCAGAAATTTGTTCTTACAATAGAATCCTTGTTCTTGTGGTGTTTGGTGTTGGATCTCACTTGTTCCGCAAAGTGCGAGGTCAGGTCCGGAGTGCCCGGGAGCAAAGCAAAAAATTTTATGGGCTGTTGTTGGCGAGGCGCTTATCTTGAGGGCACTTTATCACGAGGCCCAGGGGCCTGCGTGTGGAGTTAGGCCACAAGTGCGGGAGGTCAAACCGCACGTGCGAGAAGAGGGGAGTTTGGGTGAGTGCATTCTGCTTAAATTGCAGGTACGGAGTGAGGTGCACGCATAGAGGGCTGTACGTGCAGGAATGAGAGCCGCACGTGCGGGATGAGAGCCACACGTGTGGGAGAAAGGCTCTGCACATGCGAGGATGAGAGCCGCACGTGCGGGAGAGAGGCTCCGCACGTACGGGGGCACATGCAGGACGCTGGCAAATCCAAAAACTCTATTTTTTGTTCACTTTTTGGCCGAAATAATCTCATTTTCTAACCTTTCTCTCTCACTCCAAAAGTCATTTTACTCTTCCTTCTCTCTAGAAAACCCTCATAAAACACTAAAGAACTCTTGATTCATCTATCACAATCTTGAAGATCTAGGGCAAGAACTTCATTGGTGTGGTGGAAATCTAGCTCTCTTCCTCATTGAAGTTAGGGTTTCATCACCTTCTTCATCAAGATCTTGACATAGGGACATTCTTGAGTTATATATACAAGTTTTGCTACTTTGATGATGGTTTTAAGATTTTTCTTCTGGTTCCTTGTTGATTTCAACTTTCTGATTCAAAAATGTAGAGAGTTTTAAAAAAGTGGGTTTGTATCTCAACTTTTTTTTTTATATATAAATCCTAGAGGGCTTTCATTCTATTAAACATAAGAAAAATGATTTGAAAGGGTTCCATTAAGGAAAATGAGAATGTGTTAGGTTTGATGAGAAACCCTAAAAATTTGGGGATTTTGGGACATATGGGCAAAACTCATGGATTCTCTCTCTTTCTAGTGTTCAATGATTGAGGAAGTGTAGATTTATCATATGTTTTGTTAAATAGCAAACCTTCTTGATGTATGAATAATGAGGAATTATTTATGAATTTATTATATGATACATGTGCATGTATGATTGAGAAATGGGAAATTGGTATGTGCCATAGATTGTGGGAATTGTAAGGTCTTGGCGACCAAATGTAACAACCCACATTCATGTCTTAGTCATGTTTGCAAGCATTTATATGTTTTTCCATGTTAAGTTGCATTGTCAATCTTGCCTTGTTTTGCTTAAGTGTGTTGCATGCTTTGTTCCTTCCTTGCTGACCCCAAGCCTAAGTCATGCTAAGCCTAGGTTATTTCAAGCCAAGGTCACCTTAAGCCTAGAACTATCTTAGAACCATTTTGGTTGACCTCCACCTTCGCTTTGACATATTGGCCGAGATGTCATTATCTGGGCCGAGGTGTTCATCATCAAGGCCGAGATGTGTATCATCTAGGCCAAGATGTTAACCTTGAACCAAAGTGATCTTGTTCCTGGATTGGTACGACCTAGACCGAGGTGTGACACATCTAGGCCGAGGTGTGGCATAGCTAGGCCAAGTGTTGTTCTTCCTAGCCGAGATCATTGTTCCCTCACTTGCCAATGCCTCGTCCTTAGCCGAGATCATTACTTGCCGAAGTGCCTTGCCGCCTAGGTTGTTGAATACACTTTGTCATAGTCCTGTCTTTTCACTCAGTCGCCTTTTTGAAGAGAACCAACCCGGTAGTGCCACGTGTCCCAGCTGAGTGTTAAGTCAGCCAGCAGACCTAGAAATGTATCATTTGCTATATGTCTTTGTTCTTGTGGAGAGAGAAGCTCTAGAAGAAGAAGAAGAAGTCTTTAGAGAGAGAAGTAGATCCCAAGCTTGATCCTTAGAGTTGAGCCATTAGATCCGTGCTTTGAGGTTAGATTCTTGATCTATTCTTCTTGTTCTTATTAATCATGTAGCTGCATTGCATGATCGGGCATGATTTGTAAGCCATGCATTGCTTTGAAGTTCAGTTTTAGAAAGAGAATATGATATTCATGTGTTCTTGAATAAAAGCCATGATTTGATCCGAAAGCTTGCATTAAGATCCATGTTTTTGTGTTTGTTTTCCCAAGATTTTCAAGTATGGATACCCAGGTCCATGTTTTCGAACTCATAGCATGAAATCCCATATTTTGTATAAACAAGTAATGATTTTAGCATTCATGTTCTTCATGTTCATCAAGAGGGAAACCCAGATTTTCCCGACTTCATTTCCTGTATGTGGCCATCGGGACCACACCTCGGCAAGGAGGTGTGGGACCTCGGCAAAGACCTGGTTGGTACCTAGCATGTCTTCTTGACATGTAAAACAGCGTTTTAACTCCCAGTATGTTTTCCTGAGATCATTTGCATGCATGCAGGACTTGTTTTCAGAAGTGCATTCAGTAGACCTTGCCAAGTGTTTGTAGGACTTGGACCTTTGCTTTGATCCCGATGTCCCAAGAACTATGTCAGTGGTATTTTTAATAAAGCTATGTTATCATGTTTTGATAAGCTTTGCTTTGATTTGTTTTGAAAAGTATTTGATCAAGCATGAATGATTATCCCTGTTTCGTGGACCAAGTATAAGTTTTGTGTATCAAGTATTAGCTTTGTTTTGGATGACATTCTTGGAAAGTCCTTACGTGTTAGAGGACTTTGAGCCTTTGTAACACAAGTGCTTATGTGTTAGAGGACTTTAAGCCTTTGTAACACAAGTCCTTACGTGCTAGAGGACTCTAAGCTTTTGTAGCACCTTTGTTAATGTCATCCCTTGTATTATATTGATGCTAGTAAGCATCCCTTGAAGCTTGAAAGATTTGATAGATGAACTTAGTTCATCCCTTGATTTGTATAAGTTATGATATGTATTGTTTTAGAAAAGATCTCGGATAACAATCATGCAAACCTTTATTACTTGTACCATTCACTAAGTAGCCAAGCTCACCCTCTCTATATATATGTAGGTAGTAAGCATGAAGGCGGTGACGCCGAGATGTGGTTTGCAAGATGATGTTCGATGCATGTTATGTCAGCAATATTTATGTCGGCAATTTTGAAAATTATGCTTCTTGACTTGTACTTCATGTATTTTGTTATGTCGGATTGAAAAGCCTTTTGATCAAGATGAAAAATGTATTTTACTTTATTTGTATTCAAGTTGTAAAGCTATGTAAAGATGTATGTCATTTCATTTGATCTATGCACAGCTCTTATGGACCAATTAGATTTACATATATTGCTTCCACACATGTAAGCCCCATATAATATACTCTGCTAGTGTGTGAATTTTTGAAAGTTGGCCTTCGGTAATCTCGGGTTACTGGCCATCACGGCACTATTTTATTAGGGGCGGAATGGGGTTGTGACAGAATGGTATCAGAGCACGAGTTCCTTATGGTACGTTATTCACACACTTTGAGTCCTAAAGAGCATAGGATTTCCCTTAGAAAGATGTTAGGATTGCATCATGTTGCTTACTACTTGGCAAGGTGTGCATCATCTCGGCATGATCATTTATTACTTGCATGCATGTTTATTTGCTCATTTTGTTTTAAGAGTCGCATGTTGCATACCTTTAGCATCATGAGAAGGGGTAGACCTTCAGTTAGTCGAGATCAATTCGAGGACAGATTGGACAGATTAGAAAGGATGGTAGAAGGTCTGGCACACGAGTTAAGGCAAGCAAGGCAGCAGAACATTAGGACTACATCTACTCACGCCGAACAGACAGATGGCCGATATGCAGTTCCACCTCCTCCAGTACCACAAGTGCCTCCGCAACCAGCTTTGTACGAAGATGACACATTGACCTTGATCAAGGAATTCAAGAAGACGAAACCGCCGAAGTTCCATGGAGGTATAGAGCCGATGAAGGCAGAAGCGTGGGTGTAGACATCCCATTTTGACCAGCCCTAAGACTTGAACGCTTTCTTTTGATTACCCGATGATGACAATTAGAATGTGTTTCTTACAGAATCCTCAGTAAAAGAGATGGAATTTGAACTTTAATCCCAACCTTCACCATTATGGCCAAATTATTTTAAAATACTGAATATTTCATTAATTTAGTATTTTTGTAATTTTTCATAATTTTATGTGTTTGTTCATATTTTTGGTGTATTTTATATAAAAAAAAATAATAAAACAAATTATATTATGTGTTTAAAATTATTATACTATATGTTTAGTATTTTATATAAAATTATATTAGTATATTATATGTTATGTATTTTGGTATAAATTATATATTTTAGATATTTTATATATTATATTATATATATATTTTATAAAAAAATATAATAATAAAACAAAAGTTGATGTCAGCACGCCGACATCAACTGAACGCATATATATATATATTATTATTATTACTATTATATGCCTATATAAGGCAGAGGTTCAGCAAGTGAAGGGAGGAGGAGTTTGGAGGAAATTCTGGAGAGGCATTCTGGAGAATGGGAAGAGAGGATTCTGGAGAAAGAGTCTGAGGGGGCAAGAAAAAAAGAGAAAAAAAAAAAGAGAGGGAGATATTTTTATTTCCATTTCATCAATACACCATTCAAAAAAAAAAAAAAACACTAAAGCTGTAATTCCAAATTTTGGATTGAGAATTGAGAATACATTCCACAGACTTGAGAGTAATCAAAAGAAAGTTTGTGACTCAGAAAATTCATCATTTCCCCAAAAGGTGAGTTTTTGCAAATTTTCATTTAATTTAAAAATGTGATATAATTTGTTTAATTAATTAGTTTAGTTCAATTAATTAATCAGTTTTTGTTGAGTAGTTAGTTCATTAGAATTTTATAATGAATTAATTAGTATAATTAAATAGCTAATTAGTTTAGTTAATTAGAATTTCATTAATTAATCGGTGTTAATTAATTAGTGTAGTGTTTTCGCAAATTTTTATTTAATTTAAAAATGTGATATAATTTGTTTAAATATTTCATTTACTTCTTTTTATAACTGTTTTTTTTTTTATCGCTTTAATGGGATGGTTGCACCACCCCCATATCTGCTGTAATTTAAATATTGTATATAAACTGTTGCAATTTATTATTTTAAATAGTACCTCCGGCTATTTAATTTTACTTGCTTTTTGTAGCTTAATTTCAGCACTATTATATGCTATTTAGAGGGCTGTTTAATTTATTTCATGATTTATGTTTTAAATATCAAGTTTGTTTGTACTAACCAATTAATCAATTTCGCATAATCATCTCTGCAACCTCCCTCCATTCTTTGTTTATTTCGATTAAAAAGTTGTGAAAAATTAGGATTGTGGTTCAAATATAAGAAAAGAACTCTTCCATGCTTAATGGCTTAATCTCTTTAGAGGTTCATTACCAAAGGTATAAAACGCTCTATGCTTAATGGTTTAATCTCTTTGGAGATTCATTACCAACGACATAAAACGTTTTATGCTTAAGAGATTCATTACCAACAGTATACAACGTTCTATGCTTATCGATTTAATCTCTTAGGGGATTTACCACCAAAAGCATAAAACGTTCTATACTTAACGGTTTAAATTCTTTGGAGGTTCACTACCCCAAATGTATACATGTTCTTATACTAAAGCACAATCTTTTATTTTTCGTTTCTCTTTATTCATCAGTGTGTTTACTTTTAAGGGACTAATTGACCCTTGAAAATCACCAAGGAAAATGTCATTATCACTTATTATCAAGTTTGGATTTCAAGTCATTATCACTCAAGTTTGGGTTTTTTCTAAGTCATTATCACTCTTTTGAGTTTGACTAATTCTTGTTGCACATCTTGAGTTTGACTTGGAATTCCTTATCGCTTATAAATAAGTTTGACTCTTCCTTTGTAATTTCCCCCGAAGAAAATTTTCTCAGGTTAAGTTGATGTTTGTTTCTCTTTATTGCATTTTGGACTTAGTGGACGTAAATATCACTTTTGCACAAACAGGAGAAAAGATAAAGAAATGGACAGGTAGTTAAAAAAGGCTAATAAAATTGGTTAAAATTGGATTACAATCGACATAAAGAACCAATATGATTAATTGAATTCGGTCGGACGTTGTACCGAATTTATTGTGTCAAGGCTTGCCTTACATTAATTATTGTAATAAATTAGACAGCACATTTCATTTATTATTCATTCAATTTTGTAATAATTATTTATTCGGACATTTGGACATTCAGACCCTCTTGCGCAAGGGCAGACAAATTTGTAATAATGTGTATGTCTTCCAACCCTACGTCTTTCTCCCTTTTATTTACTAGCTTATGATGGTTAGATTAGGGACATCATGTTTAATTTAGTATACTCATGTTTGCATCCACTTGTATTGCATGCACTGAGGCTCGGTTCATTATTCGAATTCACATTGTCGTTTCAATACTTCTCTGAATATATGCTTAGACTGCATGCGAGCAAATCATTTCACATATTAGTAGCCGAGCCTAGTAATTGCATATCACATATGTTGCATTGTCACATTGTATAGTTAGAAATCATGCATATTTTCTAACTTTGTTTTGTAGCTTGTTCACGGGACGTTGGTAAATTTGTGAGTTGTTATGTTTTAGCATCTCGCCTGTACATAATTTTCTTATTATGTTTAACATCCTACCATGAGGCTAATTGCTTAAATGATAAATTGTTTGAATGCCTGTGGATGAAGGCTTGCTGCTTAAATTGGAATGATTCAACGAATATATGTTTTAAACCCACTTTGTTAAGTGGCAAATTAAGCCCACCTAAAGTGGCCAATTCAAACCTTTTTCGAAAACAAACATGAAATTGAATTGTTCCAATTTGAGCAAACTAGTCTATACCTTGTATGCTTCACATAATAAATTTTAGGATTTATTAAATAATCAGAATAAGAACATATACTGTATATAAAAGCCACATCATGATTAGTAGAGGCCGATCTTTGATCGGGTGAGTGGGGTGTTCAATTATTGACCTTCCCCTCTCATACCTAAGTTCCCGAACCAAGACACTTTGGTAATGACGGACTAATGGCCTTTGGCACGAGTCATGGGTTTGCTAAATTTTCCAAAATAAATATTTAGGTGGCGACTCTGATATCTGGCAAAGCAGTCCTTTTTTTTTGGCATTTGATTCAAACATCGATTTTCCAAAAGAAATTGCCAGATTTGGACTCTTTTTGTGTTTCCACTGTTTCACATTGCACTTGTGAAATCAGACTCAGAACCAACACCCAAGTGGAGTCCGAACTGTAAGGGCTATTTCATTCTTCCGAAATGGAGCGCGAAAAGACGAGCTACAGTTTCTGGCGACTCTGCTGGGGACTTAGAGAATTTGACTCAAACTTTAAGATGTGAATTTTTATCTACATTTATATGTTCTTTGCATTGCATTTGCATTGGTGCGCCTAAGTCCCTGTGTTTGCCATCTGTTATTCCTGGACGGTTTGCCGGAGGCTTACCTACAAAGCTTGCCAAAAGACTGGCCGGTCATGGGCTCTGTCAAGTTGGGAACACAACCCTTGGATCTGGATTACCGCTGTACCGCTTGATCCTCCTTTCACTTTTCGGTGTTAGGTGTGAGAGGTGTATTAGGTAGTCTTGTTGAGGTACCCTTTGTGACTATTTGACCTAATGCATATAGTACGCTCTAGTGACCATTCAAATTAGGACAGGATGCTACCCGTACAGGATGTTATGAAACCACTTGCTTGACATAGTGCAACCTAGATCATGTCAAAATCTAGGACATGACCACCCTACCCTCCATAGGGGTGTTTGTTCTCTTTCTTGCTATGTGCAATGTATTGGATCTATACAGGGGTTCTCAAATTCCGAACAGTGGTTCAGGCATTTCAATTTGTGGGGTTGAGTTCAGTGTGTCAGCATGAGTTAGCAATAATCAATGATTAGTTGAGTCGAAACGCTGCTAAAATTCAAAATGGGGGTTTTTTTTTTTTTTTTTTTTTGCAAGGTAGTTTGCAAACATCATTTCAAAAAAAAAAATAATAATAATAAAAATTGATATCCCACAAAGTCCACCGGTGTAAATAAATAAAACTTGTGGGATATCCGAGCATTTCTGTAATTGGGGAATGACCACCTATTGATTACACGGGCTTTATTTTGAATGTTATGGATGGTCCACACTTTGACTGGCAATTTGAGAATGGTTTTATTCTGAGTTATGAATTGAGTATTGAGTCTAAGTTTGATTCCACCAAGTTTGTAGAGACAGAATGAAACTCGAGTCATTCTATAGAGTCAGAGTCTATTGATTTCGATAGTGTTAACCTAGACATTTTTGTCCTGTCTAGGTCTTCTTTGTCATTTTCTTTTGATTCTATTGTCATTGCTGAGTCATAGTCTCTTTTCAAAAAAAAAAATGTCATAGAGTCTGCCTACTTCTCTGTGCCTATAAATCATAGCATTGACCAAAGTTTTTTAAAACTTTTCCCAAAACTTTGATAAAAACAAAGAGGAAGAATTTCCTCGGGATTTGCAAATTTTGATCAACCGAGAGAAAGAGAGGTATGCTAAGCCTTTGATGAATAAAATCATTTCTATTAATGTGAGTATTGAGAAGGATCCTGGCTTGGTCTAGATTGGTTCTATATTGTCTTCGTAAGAGCACGAGTGATTAGTCACTTTGTGAAAAGATTTCAAAAACTGTTTTTGCGTAGTCCTATGAAAACATGTCTGGAATTGATTATAGAGCATCGAATCCCTCTTGACTTGAGGTGCGACCTCCTTAGCTCATTAGCTTTCAAACCATGATTCAAAATAGTCAATGATCAACCAAAGTGTAAGGCTTGTATAGCCAAATTGGAAATAGCCCTTGAACTAGGGGCAATGATATGATTCAAAGTGGAGACAACCCTTGAACTAGGGGCAATCATGTAGGGCCTGTGATTCAAATCAAAAATAGCCCTTGAACTAGGGGCAAGAAGGTCTGACATGAGTTAGATTGGACTGAACCCTTGAACTAGGGGCAAAAGGTTGAATCTAATCAAAGAGTTAAAACTGGATTGTTTCCCAACGAAGACCCGAAAAAAAAGGCAAAACCTAGAATTTGAGAGAATAAGGACAGTCGAGTTCCTATCCACTACACTAGGGACAAATTCAGACCCAATTAGCCTAGTCCCTACATCATCATATCTCCTAGTCAAGTGTGGCAATCGTTCATAGATGGCCTAGAAATTTACCAATCAACATGGACATGCTAAACTGAAACCCTTGAGAGGCTCGCTGGGCGGAAAACCCAGAAAGGCAACCCAGGCAAAAGTTAGAGTAGAAAAAAAAAAAAAAAAAAAAAAAAGAAGAAAAAAAAATGATGAAAAAAAATGAAAAATGAAAAGCTCGCAAAGTTGAAAACCCGAAAGGGCGGCTTTGGCAGAAGTTAGAGCACAAAAAGATAGCGTCAATACTCGAGTGAACCTCAGCTGGAACTACGATGGCCTGATTCTTATCTTGAGGATACGTAGGTAGCTTCATCTTGAAGTTCGGCCCTAATAATTTTTGTTAACTCATTCATTTCGTCCATGTTTGATTGGTGTATCTTTAGTCAACCTGGTTGTCCTATTCGTATTTGATTGGTGTATCTTCGATCTACTCAGTTCAGTTGGTTCGATTCAACTTGGTTCAGTTCGGTTTGGTTCGGCGGTTCAGTTTGGTCCAGTTCTGCTCAGTTTCATTTGATTCAGATCGGCTCAGTTCGGTTATCATCGTTGCTACAACAGAACCAATTCGGGGTTATTTGGCTTAGGGCTATGCACCTCAATGATTGATTCCATGTTGGTTGGGTAGTGGCCATTTTGCAAAAATAGGTTTTGATTAATTTGAATGAAGTTGATTGATTTTCTCAAAAATTATTCCATTTTTGCAAAACTTGGACCATTCTTTGGATTTAAAAAGGGAAAATTTTCAATGCTCACAACTCAGCTTACATGATTTCAAAACAGAAAATGGAAGAAGTATGCTAATCTAACTCTTATGTTGATCAAAACATGTTTACAAAAAAATCAAAGGGTCAAGGCAATGAACTAGGGGCATAGTCGAGTTAGAGATTCTATCTTCTCCACCGCTCGAGTCAACTATTCAGTATATATAAGTGTGTATTCATGCAAGTCAAGGTATTCATACCAGTCAGGGTATATAAGTGTGTATTCATACCAGTCAGTGTATTCATACCAATCAGGGTATTCATACCAGTCAGTGTATATAAGGGTGTTCCTTTCATACCAGTTAGTATATTTATACCAGTCGGTGTATTTAGTCAGTGTATATAAGTGTGTTTGGAATGTTTTGCTTCGTTCTTCTTTCGTTAAGTCATTCTTTGATTCAAATCAGTATAGAATCAATGTTCAATTCAGAATTCAAAATTTAATCACTCTTAAGTTCAATCAAACAAAAATGTTTTCAAACTCAAAGTGATATGTCAATCACGCCATTGATGTGCAAAAAACAAAACTTATTTTATTGAAGTAAATATCTGTGTATTATCCTGCCTGTGTTTGCAACTGCGACAGTGGAAACTAGAGTTCGATTGGCAAAGCCTAGAACGCAAAAGGTTTGGAATTTCCGATACTAAAGTCTGGTTTAAATACCCAGGGGTGTATCCCCGGCTTGAAATTTGTATGGCAGCCCCATAGGTTGAGGTAGCGTGTATACATCTCAATTTTGGATACTGAGCCAACCTAGTCTGTCACCCCGTTGGAGAATAGGGAAAGTTGTAAATATGATCAGGAAGTAAAGTGGATCCATGGCCATTCAATAGGTTGAAAAAACAGCAAGTGCACTTGGTGTTCTTTTTAAGGTCTAGGAGACCTTAAATCCTCTAGAGGTGCAATTCCTCTGGTGTTTGTCGTGCCCGAACGACTTCAAGTGGTCTGGTATAACCACCTGCCTGTGTTCGCAATAAGTTCCTAGGAGACCAACTGTGACGGTGGAAACTAGAGTTCAAATGGCAAAGCCTAGAACGCAAAAGGTTTGGAATTTCTGAGACTAAAGTCTGGTGTAAATACCCAGGGGTGTATCCCCGGCTTGAAATCTGTATGGCAGCCCCATAGGTTGAGGTAGCGTATATGCGCCTCAATTCTGGATACTGAACCAACCTACTTTGTCACCCTGTTGGAGAATAGGGAAAGTTGTGAATATGATCAGGAAAAAAAGGGGCATCTGTGACTTCTACATGTAAAGGTTACCCATTGTCAGCAAGAAATCCTTCTACCATACCTTCTTCCATTCGCGTAAGACACATTTGGACTTCAAATTTACCTTCGCTCCTTTCATGTGAACGATGCTAGATTTGATGTTTACCTAGTTAAAACCTTCCTCCTTTCCTCTCGTGTGAGACACGTTTGGATTGCAAATCGGTTAAAAACAGCAGGTGCACCTGTCTGTTTACACCACGCCACCTCCTCTCGCGTACTGCGCGTTTGGATCTCAAATACTCCTCTCGCGTCAGACGCATTTGGATCTCAAATAATCCTCTCGCGTACCGCGCGTTTGGATCTCAAATACTCCCCTCGTGTACCGCGCGTTTGGATCTCAAATACTCCTCTCCTGCACCGCGCGTTTGGATCTCAAATACTCCTCTCCTGCACCGCGCGTTTGGATCTCAAATACTCCTATCCTCTCGCGTACCGCGCGTTTGGATCTCAAATAATCCGCTCGCGTACCGTGCGTTTGGATCTCAAATACTCCTCTCGCGTACCGCGCGTTTGGATCTCAAATACTCCTCTCGCGTAAGACGCGTTTGGATCTCAAATACTACTCTCGCGTACCGCGCGTTTGGATCTCAAATACTCCTCTCGCGTACCGCGCGCTTGGATCTCAAATACTCCTCTCGCGTACCGCGCGTTTGGATCTCAAATACTTCTCTCACGTACCGCGCGTTTGGATCTCAAATACTCCTCTCGCGTAAGACGCGTTTGGATCTCAAATACTCCTCTCGCGTACCGCGCGTTTGGATCTCAAACACTCCTCTTGGGTACCACGCGTTTGGATCTGAAATACTCCTCTTGCGTACCGCGCGTTTGGATCTCAAATACTTCTCTCGCGTACCGTGCGTTTGGATCTCAAATACTCCTCTCGCATAAGACACGTTTGGATCTCAATTACTCCTCTCGCATACCGCGCGTTTGGATCTCAAATACTCCTCTCACGTACCGCGTGTTTGGATCTGAAATACTCCTCTCCCGTACCGTGCGTTTGGATCTCAAATACTTCTCTCGCGTACCACGCGTTTGGATCTCAAATACGCCTCTTGCGTACCGCACGTTTGGATCTCAAATACTCCGCTCGCGTACCGCACGTTTGGATCTCAAATACTCCTCTCGCGTACCGCGCGTACCGCGCGTTTGTATCTCAAATACTCCTCTCGCGTACCGCGTATTTGGATCTCAAATACTCCTCTCGCGTACCGCACGTTTGGATCTCAAATACTCATCTCGCATACCACGCATTTGGATCTCAAATACTCCTCTCAAATACTCCTATCGCGTACCGCGCGTTTGGATCTCAAATACTCCTCTCGCGTAAGACGCGTTTAGATCTCAAATACTCCTCTCGCGTACCGCACGTTTGGATCTCAAATACTCCTCTCGCGTAAGACGCGTTTGGATCTCAAATACTCCTCTCGTATACCACGCGTTTGGATCTCAAATACTCCTCTCGCGTACCGCGCATTTGGATCTCAAATACTCCTCTCACGTACCGCGCGTTCGAATCTCAAACACTCCTCTCGCATATGACAGACGTGTTTGGATCTCAAATACTCCTCTCGCATATGACAGACATGTTTGGATCTCAAATACTCCTCTCGCGCTGAAGACGCGTTAGGATCTCAAATACTCCTCTCGCGTATGACTGACGCATTTGGATCTCAAATACTCCTCTCGCGTAAGACGCGTTTGGATCTAAAGTTCACATACTCCTCTCGCGTAAGACGCGTTTGGATCTCAATTTCACATACTCCTCTTGCGTACGACGCGTTTGGATCTCAAGTTCACTTTCCTTATCTTGCGGATGAAGCGTTTGGATCTCACATTCACTACATCCAACATTTATGCTTTCATTTAATGTCACATCATTGTCTTGATTGCATTTCATTGCATGATCATAAGTTATATTTTACATATCATTCTGCATCTTGCCCCTGAACTACGCAGGTTTGATTCCTTGCAAATGGGATACGTAGGCAACCTTCTGGTTCAACCACTTGCATTTGCATTTGTTTGTTTGCCCAAGTCTTACGGCCTTGTCAAAAGGGTCATCTTTGGGCTTTGATATTTACTCACGTCATGAAATGACTTCGAGCTCTGTCAAAGAGGAGTAACTGTAAACATCCCATTTTGACCGGCCCTAAAACTTGGGCGCTTTCTTTTAATTACCCGATGATGACAATTAGAATGTGTTTCTCACAGAATCCTCAGTAAAAGAGATGAAATTTGAACTTTAACCCCAACCTTCACCATTATGGTAAAATTATTTTAAAATACTAAATATTTCATTAATTTAGTATTTGTGTAATTTTTCATAATTTTATGTGTTTGTTCATATTTTTGGTGTATTTTATATAAAAGAAAATAATAAAACAAATTATATTATGTGTTTAAAATTATTATACTATATGTTTAGTATTTTATATAAAATTATATTAGTATATTATATGTTATGTATTTTGGTATAAATTATATATTTTAGATATTTTATATATTATATTATATATATTTTTTATAAAAAAAATATAACAATAAAAACAAAAGTTGATGTCGGCATGCTGACATCAACTGAACGCATATATATATATTATTTATTATATTATTATTATTATTATATGCTTATATAAGGCGGAGGTTCAGCAAGTGAAGGGATGAGGAGTTTGGAAGAAATTCTGGAGAGGCATTCTGGAGAATGGGAAGAGAGGATTCTGGAGAAAGAGTCTGATGGGGGAAGAAAAAAAGAGAAAAAAAAAAAAGAGAGGGAGATATTTTTATTTTCATTTCATCAATAAACCATTAAAAAAAACACTAAAGCTGTAATTTCAAATTTTGGATTGAGAATTGAGAATACATTCCACAGACTTGAGAGTAATCAAAAGAAAATTTGTAACTCAGAAAATACATCATTTCCCCAAAAGGTGAGTTTTGGCAAATTTTCATTTAATTTAAAAATGTGATATAATTTGTTTAATTAATTAGTTTAGTTCAATTAATTAATTAGTTTTCGTTGAATAGTTAGTTCATTAGAATTTTGTAATGAATTAATTAGTATAATTAAATAGCTAATTAGTTTAGTTAATTAGAATTTAATTAATTAATTAGTGTAGTGTTTTCGCAAATTTTTATTTAATTTAAAAATGTGATATAATTTGTTTAAATATTTCATTTACTTCTTTTTATAACTGTTTTTTTTTTTATCGCTTTAATGGGATGGTTGCACCACCCCCATATCTGCTGTAATTTAAATATTGTATATAAACTGTTGTAATTTATTACTTTAAATAGTACCTCCAGCGGTGAATAGTACCTCCGGCTATTTAATTTTACTTGCTTTTTGTAGCTTAATTTCAGCACTATTATATGCTATTTAGAGGGCTGTTTAATTTATTTCATGATTTATGTTTTAAATATCAAGTTTGTTTGTACTAACCAATTAATCAATTTCGCATAATCATCTCTGCAACCTCCCTCCATTCTTTGTTTATTTCGATTAAAAAGTTGTGAAAAATTAGGATTGTGGTTCAAATATAAGAAAAGAACTCTTCCATGCTTAATGGCTTAATCTCTTTAGAGGTTCATTACCAAAGGTATAAAACGCTCTATGCTTAATGGTTTAATCTCTTTGGAGATTCATTACCAACGACATAAAACGTTTTATGCTTAAGAGATTCATTACCAACGATACAACGTTCTATGCTTATCGATTTAATCTCTTAGGGATTTACCACCAAAAGCATAAAACGTTCTATATAACGGTTTAAATTCTTTGGAGGTTCACTACCCCAAATGTATACATGTTCTTATACTAAAGCACAATCTTTTATTTTTCGTTTCTCTTTATTCATCAGTGTGTTTACTTTTAAGGGACTAATTGACCCTTGAAAATCACCAAGGAAAATGTCATTATCACTTATTATCAAGTTTGGATTTCAAGTCATTATCACTCAAGTTTGGGTTTTTTCTAAGTCATTATCACTCTTTTGAGTTTGACTAATTCTTGTTGCACATCTTGAGTTTGACTTGGAATTCCTTATCGCTTATAAATAAGTTTGACTCTTCCTTTGTAATTTCCCCTGAAGAAAATTTTCTCGAGTTAAGTTGATGCTTGTTTCTCTTTATTGCATTTTGGACTTAGTGGACGTAAATATCACTTTTGCACAAACAGGAGAAAAGATAAAGAAATGGACAGGTAATAAAAAAGGCTAATAAAATTGGTTAAAATTGGATTACAATCGACATAAAGAACCAATATGATTAATTGAATTCGGTCGGACGTTGTACCGAATTTATTGTGTCAAGGCTTGCCTTACATCAATTATTGTAATAAATTAGATAGCCCCTTTCATTTATTATTCATTCGGTTTTGTAATAATTATTTATTCGGACATTTGGACATTCAGACCCTCTTGCGCAAGGGCAGACAAATTTGTAATAATGTGCTTGTCTTCTAACCCTACGTCTTTCTCCCTTTTATTTACCAGCTTATGGTGGTTAGATTAGGGACATCATGTTTAATTTAGCATACTCATGTTTGCATCCACTTGTATTGCATGCATTGAGGCTCGGTTCATCATTCGAATTCACATTGTCGTTTCAATACTTCTCTGAATACATGCTTAGACCACATGCGAGCAAATCATTTCACATATTAGTAGCCAAGCCTAGAAATTGCATATCACATGTGTTGCATTGTCACATTGTATAGTTAGAAATCATGCATATTTTCTAACTTTGTTTTGTAGCTTGTTCGCGGGACGTCGGTAAATATGTGAGTTGTTATGTTTTAGCATCCCGCCTGTACATAATTTTCTTATTATGTTTAATATCCTACCAAGAGGCTAATTGCTTAAATGATAAATTGTTTGAATGCCTGTGGATGAAGGCTTGTTGCTTAAATTGGAATGATTCAACGAATATATGTTTTAAACCCACTTTGTTAAGTGGCAAATTAAGCCCACCTAAAGTGGCCAATTCAAACCTTTTTCGAAAACAAACATGAAATTGAATTGTTCCAATTTGAGCAAACTAGTCTATACCTTGTATGCTTCACATAATAAATTTTAGGATTTATTAAATAATCAGAATAAGAACATATACTGTATATAAAAGCCACATCATGATTAGTAAAGGCCGATCTTTGATCGGGTGAGTGGGGTGTTCAATTATTGACCTTCCCCTCTCATACCTAAGTTCCCGAACCAAGACACTTTGGTAACGACGGACTAATGGCCTTTGGCACGAGTCATGGGTTTCCTAAATTTTCCAAAATAAATATTTAGGTGGCGACTCTGATATCTGGCAAAGCAGTCCATTTTTTTGACATTTGATTCAAACATCGATTTTCCAAAAGAAATTGCCAGATTTGGACTCTTTTTGTGTTTCCACTGTTTCACATTGCACTTGTGAAATCAGACTCAGAACCAACACCCAAGTGGAGTCCGAACCGCAAGAGCTATTTCATTCTTCCGAAATGGAGCGCGAAAAGCCGAGCTACAGTGGGTTCTTGAGATGGAGAAGTTGTTCGAGGTTTTTCCCAGCACCGACACCCAGAGGGTGTCATTGGAAGCATTCACTCTGGAAAACGACGCCCGTAGATAGTGGATGATGATCCGAGAAGGCAATCCCGAGTTGACTTGGACTAGATTTTTGGAGTTATTTTATGACAAGCATTTCCCACTCAGTGTCCGAAATCGCATGACCACAGAGTTTCAGATGTTGATACGGGGCAACAAAACAGTGGCCGAATATGATCGTGCTTTCACCGAGTTGGCAAGGTATGCACCGCACATGGTCAACGACGAATATAGAAAAGCTAGGAAGTTTGAGAGTGGACTTCGGGGGTCAATACAAGATTGGGTGAATTTGCTCAACATGCTGATGTATGTTGGAGTGCTAGATAAAGCCATCCTGGCAGAAACCAACCTGAACAGAAGTTAGAGTTCGGGGGAGAATTAGAAGAAGAGGCACGCCTATGACAATTGCGAAAAAGAGGCAGGCCCGACTGATGTTGAGAAGAAGACAAAGGTGGGGAGTTCCAACGACGCGAATGAGGAAGGTGGCACCAGGCCGACATGTGCAAGTTGCGGGAAGCTACATTTTGGAGTTTGTCATCGGGCATCTGGAGCATGTTTTGAATGCAGTGAGATGGGTCATCGTATTAAGGATTGTCCCAAGGTAAAGGCTAGTGATGACAAGAAGAGATGAGAATCCGACATCCGGAGTTGTTTTGGGGAACATGGTAAGTTAAGTTTGGAGGACCAAACTTCTTTAAAGGGGGAAGGATGTAACAACACACATTCATGTCTTAGTCATGCTTGCAAGCATTTATATGTTTTGCCATGTTAAGTTGCAGTGTCAATCTTGCCTTGTTTTGCTTAAGTGTGTTGCATGCTTTGTTCCTTCCTTGCTGACCCCAAGCCTAAGTCATGCCAAGCCTAAGTTATTCCAAGCCGAGGTCACCTTAAGCCTAGAACTATCTTGGAACCATTTTGGTTGACTTCCACCTTCGCTCTGACATATTGGCCGAGATGTCATTATCTGGGCCGTGGTGTTCATCATCAAGGCCGAGATGTGTATCATCTAGGCCGAGATGTTAACCTTGAACCCAAGTGATCTTGTTCCTGGATTGGTACGACCTAGACCGAGGTGTGGCACATCTAGGCCGAGATGTGGCACAACTAGGCCAAGTGTTGTCCTTCCTTGCCGAGATCATTGTTCCCTCACTTGCCGATGCCTCGTCCTTAGCCGAGATCATTACTTGCCGGAGTGCCTTGCCGCCTAGGTTGTTGAATACACTTTGTCATAGTCTTGTCTTTTCACTCAGTCACCTTTTTGAGGAGAACCAAGCCGGTAGTGCCACGTGTCCCAGCTGAGTGTTAAGTCAGCCAGTAGACCTAGAAATGTATCATTTGCTATATGTCTTTGTTCTTGAGGAGAGAGAAGCTCTATAAGAAGAAGAAGAAGTCTTTAGAGAGAGAAGTAGATCCCAAGCTTGATCCTTAGAGTTGAGCCGTTATATCCGTGCTTTGAGGTTAGATTCTTGATCTATTCTTCTTGTTCTTATTAATCATGTAGCTGTATTGCATGATCGGGCATGATTTGTAAGCCATGCATTGCTTTGAAGTTCAATTTTAGAAAGAGAATATGATATTCATGTGTTCTTGAATAAAAGCCATGATTTGATTCGAAAGCTTGCATTAAGATCCATGTTTTTGTGTTTGTTTTCCTAAGATCTTCAAGTATGGGTACCCAGGTCCATGTTTTCGAACTCACAGCATGAAATCCCAGATTTTGTATAAACAAGTCATGATTTTAGCATTCATGTTCTTTATGTTCTTCATGTTCTTCATGCTCATGTTCTTCATGTTCATCAAGAGAGAAACCCAGATTTTCCCGACTTCATTTCCTGTATGTGGCCATCGGGACCACACCTCGGCAAGGAGGTGTGGGACCTCGGCAAAGACCTGGTTGGTACCCAGCATGTCTTCTTGACATGTAAAACAGCGTTTTAACTCCCAGCATGTTTTCCCGAGATCATTTGCATGCATGTAGGACTTGTTTTCAGAAGTGCATTCAGTAGATCTTGCCATGTGTTTGTAGGACTTGGACCTTTGCTTTGATCCCGACGTCCCAAGAACTATGTGAGTGGTATTTTTAATAAAGCTATGCTATCATGTTTTGATAAGCTTTGCTTTGATTTGATTTGTTTTGAAAAGTATTTGATCAAGCATGAATGATTATCCATGTTTCGTGTACCAAGTATAAGTTTTGTGTATCAAGTATTAGTTTTGTTTTGGATGACATTCTTGGAAAGTCCTTACGTGTTAGAGGACTTTAAGCCTTTGTAACACAAGTGCTTATGTGTTAGAGGACTTTAAGCCTTTGTAACACAAGTCCTTACGTGTTAGAGGACTTTAAGCCTTTGTAACACAAGTCCTTATGTGCTAGAGGACTCTAAGCTTTTGTAGCACCTTTGTTAATGTCATCCCTTGTATTATATTGATGCTAGTAAGCATCCCTTGAAGCTTGAAAGATTTGATAGATGAACTTAGTTCATCCCTTGATTTGTATAAGTTATGATATGTATTGTTTTAGAAAAGATCTCGGATAACAATCATGCAAACCTTTATTACTTGTACCATTCATTGAGTAGCCAAGCTCACCCTCTCTATATATATGTAGGTAGTAAGCATGAAGGCGGTGACACTGAGATGTGGTTGCAAGATGATGTTCGATGCATGTTATGTCGACAATATTTATGTCGGCAATCTTGAAAATTATGCTTCTTGACTTGTACTTCATGTATTTTGTTATGTCGGCTTGAAAAGCCTTTTGATGAAGATGAAAAATGTATTTTACTTTATTTGTATTCAAGTTGTAAAACTATGTAAAGATGTATGTCATTTCATTTGATCTATACACAGCTCTTATGGACCATTTAGATTTACATATATTGCTTCCGCACATGTAAGCCCCATATATTATACTCTGCTGGTGTGTGAATTTTTGAAAGTTGGCCTTCGGTATTCTCGGGTTACTGGCCATCACAGCACCATTCTACTAGGGGCGGAATGGGGTCGTGACACCTAATGTGGGAAACATAACATGAAATCTTGAAGAGACTAACTTATTTGAAATTGTGCATGATGAGGAATGGTAATTGCTATGAGTTGAAGGCATGTAAGTTACTTTGTGAAATAACATTGAAGAAAGGAATGAGAAATATATTTATTCAATATTGTTGTCAAATTACTTGAAATGGAGAAATGCTATGAGGTATGGAAGAACATTGCATTGCATTTGCATGGAGTTACATACTATGCATTGTGTGATTAAATTGGAAAGATTTATTACAAGAAAGAAATAAATATATGTTAATAATGAAGTTAATGGAAATGTGTATGGGGTAAATACGTGGTAAGTCCGGATAGGGTGTGTAGTTGAACTCGATAAGTTGGCATGAGTGTCCATAGTGAAAGACTAGAAAACCGCGCGATAGGTGTCGAGCCTTGCGGTTAATACCGGTAAAAATGACAGTTTGGTAGTACTCGTAGAGTCTACTTGCAGACACCAGCTTAGGAATTATCAGTGTTGTATTTACCATCCATGTTAAATAAAAGAATTGGAAGTATTGAAATTAATGAGATTGCATAACATCATTGAAAACATGGCGACTTTCAAGGGGTGCATTAAAATGATGTTCTTTAAAATGGCATCGCATGATAATACATTTGCATATGATGTTGAGAAATTTTGCATAACTGTATATACTTTATGAGAATTCTCTACTGGGCTTTATGCTCACTCCTATGGGATTTGGTGCCGGTAAAGATGTTGTGATCCCGTCGAACTGAGGGCGTGGATATTTTTGTGAAGAGTAAACAACTCTTATATTTTGTTATAAATTTTGTAAAGCTAAGGGCTAAATGTGTATGGGTCCGAGAGACCATTGTGTGTAATCGGGCTATTGCCTTGGAAGATGTAAGCCCATAAGGGCATGTTATTTTATTTTGAAATGATATGCTTCACATACTATAGATTCATATGTATTATACCGATGAATGTATAATTTGCATGTGAAACTTTTGTATAACCTTGATTATTTATCATGTAAAGATGGAAGGAATATTGTAGTTGATGAATGATTGTTAATTAATATGGGTAGTTCATGTTGAATTATTTTGGGTCATTACAAACTAGGACTTATCAGTATACAAAATAAAATGTAGGATTAAATGGTTCAACAAATTAAATTTTGAGATTTATTGGTGCTTTATCCTTAAAAAAATGTATATATATTCATATGGCATTACTCTTTTTTTGGTTAATAGAAAAACGAAATTATGATTAACGTGTGTGATGTGAATAATGGTGTGATTTGGTAGTGTGGCACAAATTAATGTAAAACGAACATTCAACAAAATAAAAGAATAATATTATAATGATTATTTATTTATTATTTTATATTACTGTATGATGTGTTGATGCAGTTATGAGTATTGCATTAGAAACATTCAAATATATATTAATAGTAAGATTTATTATATTAATATTGTGGTGATAAATAAAATAATAAACATAATCATATACCCCTATATAAAAATGTCATAAAGGTAAAATTATTGAAATAAAATCACAATAATAATTTGTGTGATATGCATAAGGAACGAAAAGGTGATTTGAATGGGTAGGTGTTGTTTTGTGTGTTTTGAAAAGTCAAACCATTTTATTTTATTTTTTTCAAATTCAAATTACTCTATAGAATATGTAATAGGAAATACATATATAGCTTTTGTATCACACAAATTTGTCCAAAATCATACCATTTGCTCTCTCTCTCTCTCTCTCAAACCTTTTCTCTCTATGAAATTGCAATATCACATTTGTTTGATTTGATGATGAGTTTTGTTATAGTGGTGATGGATGTGTAAATATGCTTGACTATGACAATGGCTATAGGAAGGGAAAGGAGGAATGGGAGAGGAAGTGTAACTATCACATTAAAAATAAATAAATAAATATGGCTGATGCCATCTTTTTCTGTTTATTATACATTCTTGATGGTCCATTAACGATTGGACTCACTACAAAAAAAAAAACACCTTTGGCGACTAAATTTTTTAGTCGCCAAGGTCAGCTAATAGCCAAATGTCAAAATTCAACTTTCTGACTAAAAGTTTTATTGTATGCTAATAATACAAAAACATGGTTAGGATGCCTTTGGCGACTAAAAACTGATGATAAGCCAAATGCTGTGTCTTCGGCTGACGAAAATTTTTGTCGTAAATGCAATTTCATTTTTGAAACTTTTGTTTAGCGACTAAACTTTTAATTAGCCAATAGTATTTTTTTTAAATTATTGACAACCTTATTTCATGACTAAGCTTTTATATGTAGCTTCCTTATACTTTTGGCCGACTAAAGGTTAGTCATAAAACACGTTTTCAAACAAAAAAAATTTCCTTGTACAAGGTTTAGTTCCCACAACATCCCTACAACCTGGCGATCATTTAACCGCCGACCTCCACTCATACTACCATATCACATGATTATTATTTGCAACATATATATTTATATACTACTTTTCTTGGGTATTAATAAGTATATTTATAAAAATAATTATTTTTATTTAATATTTATTTGTGTTAAAATAAATTATTTATTAAAAAATATGATGAGTACTTTGGGCAAATGTGAATTACAGTTGCCAATTCTTCATTTTGGCTACTATTCTTTTTACATAGCTAAAGAGGTCAGTGCACTGAGATACTTTTATTTGGCGGCCTAAACTAATTTTGGTAGTAAGCCACCTCCTTTGAGGCGACAAAACTATATTTTTAATCGCCAATTCTTGATTTTAGCTACTAATTTTTTTTTGGTAGCCCAAAAAAGGCACGCTTTTCAGCGACCAAAAAGTTTTAATCGGCAAAACTCTTTGGAATCGTGACGAAATTCAGATTTAATCGTAATCCGACTGTTGGCTACTAAATAATTTTAGTCATCTGCGACTTTGGCTACTAAGCAATCTTTAGTATTCAAAAAGCCCCACATTTAGCGACTAAACTGCCTTTTGAAATCGCCAAAAACCTGTTCGGCGATAACTGTTTTTAGTCGGAAAAGTTATCAATTTTGGCGGTAAATTGATTTTAATTATACATTTCTCACAGTTTATTGACGAAATTTAAATTTAATGCAATATTTCTTGTAATTGGACTCAACTTTTACACACATATTTTTTTAATGTAGAGGACACATATTTCTAAGTATATGGGGTGTTATTGTTAAGATTTGTGGACGGAGGCAAATCTACAATTTGCAAGGAAAAAAAAAATGAAAAAAAAAAAAAAAAGTAATATAATGGCCAAAATTGAATTCTTTTTTGTTTATATGGCAGTGGAAGAAATTTTTATTTTTTAGAGGAAGGCACTGAGTAATTTTTTTTTTTAAAAAAAAAAATAAAAGTAACAAAATTTAATTACATTTGATAGCATTTCGCTTTTATTTTACTTTTCTCTATCACAAAATCTATCACTAAATTCAAAATTCGAAAATCGACAGCCCAATTTAGAAATCTATATGACAAATTTTATCCATTCCATGAAAATTATTCTTATTCTTCTTCCATTATTATTATTATTATTATTATTTGAACAGGGAAATTCAGCATTACAGAGACAAATCCGTAAAAGCACTAGCCGGAGCCACTGGAGGATTACAAACCCACTGAGTTGGTAAGAGACCTTGTTAAAGGCAAGCTGTTTGCAGCCAAAAGTGGGCAATAGCTCCCTAGCAGCTTAAAACGAATGTCCTGGATAATAGACCCACAGATCCCCATGGGGCTTCATTCTTAGACACACACAGTGAAATGACTGGCCTTATGTGTCCCTGCGATTTCCTCCTTGTCACAAGTTGAGAGCTTTTGATTCCATGACAATTATGAATTTGAGAGTGATATGAGTCATACCTGACCAAAAAGGAAAATGTTTTTGGAGATGACCTCTACACTTTCAAAGTGATCTTGACCCTCCATGTATGTGTGGGGGTTCACGTCGTAGATGAATCGATTTGTGTAGTTTAGGGATGAGGGGTCTCAATCATTACTCAGCAAAAATTATAGGAGTTCTATAAAAACTGAGTTATCAAGGATTTATGTGGCCCTCCAAAACCCAAAAATTACAATAACACAAAAGGTTAAGAAAATGGCTCCCCAAATGTAACCATTACGCGCCTTTACATGACGCTGAAAGTCACTAAACAAAAGTAGTGAATTCACAACAAATCCTGATAATGATCCGGCTGGCAAGAGCAACAATATGAAATCTTAAAACAAACTGCAGGAAGGCTTTTAAAAAAAAAAAAAGAAAAAAGGCAAAGCTATCTATACTCCAGACAAGCTATCCATACTCAAGCAATTCTTTATATATATATAGACTAATGGGATGCCTGTGCTTTGCGCAGGATCTTGCTTATTATTAGGGGTTCATTGGGTTTGTTATTATGTTTATTGTTGTTAGAATTTTATCAAATTTAATTAAAAAATAAAATCTAATCATATATTAAAGTGATGATATATAAATATAGTGATTTAATAGTGACTTTTTATTTTTTAAAAACAAAACATTTATTAAATAAATTTATATTTAGCATTCATGTGTACTTTTATATATAAATTTATTTATGAAAGTAAAATTTTCAAAAATAAAAATGAAGTGCAAAAGTGCCTAAAGTACTCATAAAAGGTGAAAGCATGCATAATGTCAAATTGGGGAAGCCAGGCTAAGGAAATTCAACAGATGAAAAAGAAAAAAGCCACTAATGGACCGTGACGGCACCATCCCACACACTTGATCTTCACCCTAAGTCGTCCCCAATAGTCATTCCCCAATCAAAGAACAGACATCAAAATTTCTAATAATATCTTTATGTTGTGTGTTTGGTTAGAGTTTTGAAATAATTTGAAAGAAAAAAGGCGAAAAAAAGAAAGGTGAAATATAGTTAAATATACTTATATTTCACCTAATTTCTATACTTTCTTTCTTCTTTTTGAATGTATCCCATTACAAATAAATGGTAAAAACTTATCAACTTTAATAATTGAAGTAATAAATTTTATATAATTTTATAATTATTTTGTTTTTTTTTTTTTTTTTTTTGTTCTTTCAACCTATTTTAATTTTCCATTGCCAAAGTCCTAAAAAACATCACACAACAGTATGCAATAAGCAACTATAAAACCGGTCATATTTCCTTGACTTCTAGTAGTACCATAAAAGAATCACACAATTTTTTTTCTGAACAACAAGAATCACGATTAGGAGGATATTAACGTCATCTGTATATTAAAAGTTATGGGAAACTTTATACGTAAGGTTGAAAAACATATATCACAACAGTATGCAATAAGCGATATAAAAACACTAATATTTCGCTTCACTTATCACAATTAGTCTCTCAAACGTTTAGACAACTTGCAATTTGTACCATTACTTTGTAGGACTTTCTTTCTGCCAATTGTTTTGATTCAATTTCAGTGTGGTCATTCAGCATTCAAGCTTCTCTGTCTGCTCTATGTGTGCGTGTTTGTGGGTATGTGTAATTGGCATTTGGGGCTATCTTAACATATAAGATTCTCTGCTTTCCTCAAATCTCTCATTTCATACTATCTCAAAATTCTCATAATCATTGAATCACTAAACTTTTGACATGTGATAATCTCGACGCCGCCATTCAATGGCTAATATTAATATCATTTTGCGATAAAAAAAACATATGTATTGGAAATAGAGAAATTATGACTGAGAAAAAAATGTTATTTATCATGAATTTATCTCCTTTATTTTACTTCACCTCTGGTATATATTCATATAATAAATTACATATGTATATATGGAATTCTCTGTTTTTTATTTATTATTATTTTTTAAAAATGGCTCCTTATAGGATGTGAAGAGTTGTGATGAAATATTGAACAGGAATATAACAACCCTCTATAACATATAGACCAAATTTAATTACCATGCTTTTTTTGTGTGTTTGATTTTGGTGATGCCTTTCGGCCAGATCTCTTTAGCTCGGCGGAGTTTGAACCACGGTTATCAGCTTGGCGGGATAACACTTCCTTTCGGCGGGGTTTACTCTTGACATTTCCGTGCCTGCCGCAAAACCTGCGTGTGTTTTCACACTTTCAGCGGATTTTTTCGGCGGGTCGTGCTGGCGGGTATCTTAAGCGCTTTCGGCGGGTAGTTCGTTGTCGTAAAATCTTTGGAATAAATCGCTTTCGGCGGCCTTCTTCTTCGGCGGGTGTGTTTATAGTTATGTCTTACTTTTCGAGTCGTTATCCTTAGCTCGGCGAGTCCGATTTTTGTACTTGGCCTTTCGAGTGTCTCCTTCTCACTCAAGCGGACCGTATCCTCGCCGGTTAGCGTTGAGTGATTTTAAATCACTTTTCACTTTCTTTCTCTCTTTACTTTTTCTAAACTATAAAAGTTTGAGCACAGCATCTAAAAATACAACTTCTCTGCAGGTTTGATCTGGTAGGTGTGATCTTCCATCCTTGGGCCTTTGTAAAAAGTCACGAGGGATAGATTGAAGAACTGTTTGTCATGTGCGGTTTGGAGAATTTAGTTTCTTCATCTTATCCTTTGAGCTCAGGAATTTGAGATAGGGATTACTCTCATTCTTATATGCTCTAACATAGATGTTGAGCTTTTGTATAAATGGTTTGATTTTGGGTAATTTTGGGTATTAGGGTTTCAAAGGTATGAAAAAAGGGGTTTTTATTATCTTGACTCATAAATATGTAATTTAGGTGCCAAATGATGGTATTTGTTGTTGGTTATTGATATTTGTGCCTTTGGGCCAAAGTTGAGAAAGAAGAAAACCTAATTTTTGTTATAGAATTAATTTATACAATTAGTTTAGGAATATTGTAAAAATATGGTGAATTCTTGAAGAATGTAAAGTTGACTCATTATGAGATAGGGTAGTGAAGTGCAAAATTATTAATCACTGGCTTGAAAATTGTTGATAATTTATACGTTGGATGGAAATTGTGTCTGTTTAGAAATAATTGCTTTGGGCTGCGATTGGAGGTAGTCTTGTTTTGTTATAAACAATTCATGATGATTAGGCAAACTAAACTAATCAATTGAGTATGCCGCCGAATATGGCGGTTGATATAATACATAGATTTTATGTATTGATTTGATTATGTATATAGCGTTCGTTTATATACTTTGTATGTTGTTGTGTGAAGGAGATAGGGATGTACTTCCACGGTTTAGAGAGAATGGGGATGGACCTTTCTAAGCAGGATATTGATTGGGAGGAGATGTAGGATGAACTCCATTGATCTCCAGCACTAAAATGTGTATCATTTGTGAAGTATGGAAGTGTTTTGTTGATATTGATCTGACATAAATGTGTATCATTTGTGAAGTATGGAAGTCTTGTCACGTGTTATTGATACAACACCAAAATGTGTACCTGGTATGAGTGTAAAATGCCCCAATATGAGGTTATTATCTCATCACAAAATAAAATCTTGTTGATATGAGATCTGATCTCAATCAATTGTTTGGCGGATTACGGCGAGCCATAGTTATGAGATGGAATTGGATAAGAGATAGAAAATGGGAAATGAAACATGGTCTTTGTCATGTAATAATTGAAATGGTTTTATGAATTGATTCATATGAGGTTAAACATTTATCAAGGGCCCAATGTTTTTAGTTATTGCTTATATATTATGTTTGCTATCTCTCTTGGGCGTTGGCACCATACTTTGTGGGACATCATTTTTGAATTATAGGTAGCGTGCCACCTCAGGCGTACAACGAGCAGTGGGCTGGGGACATCTTTGTGATTATTTTTGTTTGTATTACATGTATATCAAGCCAAGGGCTTAGTTTGTGTAGAGTTAGTACTCTCCTTTTTGTAACTTAAGTGTTGACTTGAAAAGTTGTAAGCCGTGGGGCATTTACTTTGATATCAGCATATAATACATTTTGTAATGTACTCATTGATTGTAATGTAAATATCTAACTATATATAAATGAATGTGTTATATTATGGGTTTTATTTTTGAGGCGTTACAAACTCTAACTTTATACAAAGGGACTAGGGAGTGAATAACCACTAGACAAGATGTGTTGTAGAGAGAGAAGGAATTGTTGTGTTTAGAAGCAACGGATCTGGGTTTTGAATGAAAAGATGATGAAAAAATGATGTATAACTTTCTTTAACGCTAAGCGTATACTCGAGGAAACCGCTCGTACGACCTTGAACCTAAAAAGAACCTCAAAACAAAACACGAAAGCGTCAATAAACTTCGGTCTATAACCGGAAACGGCGCCCAAGAGTGCTCGCTTCGGCGAAGAACACAAGCCTAGAGCTCGCTCGCTCGAGCAACAAAGCAACGGTAATACCAACCTTCAAGTCCAACCTAGCGGGCGCACACTTAGGCGCAAGACTTCTCGCGAGCCAAGAAATACATCAAAGAAAGCTCACTTGAGCGAAGCAAGAACCCAAAGCTCACTCGAGAAAAGCCTCGCCGAGCAAAGATGCCAAATTGGCAACAACCATTTGTTCTAATACCTCAACCAACTGCTCCAAACTCACCCAACACATCCTAAAATTCAAATACAAAGAATTAAAAGACGGAAAAGAGATATAGACAACAACAACCAACGATGGAATTGAGTCCTAATACAATGAATAATGGAGAAAAACCGGATCACTATAAAACAAGTTTTTATGATTGTTTTTTTAATTTTAAATAAATTTAAATTCGAAAACAAAATGGTTACCAAACAAGCCTTAGATGGTAAAAATGTCATAAAATTAACAAATAATTATATAAGTTACCAACATAAGAAATGACTTGTCAAAAGATTCTTAGGCGATGTATGGTTTGATTTTTAAAAGAAAAAATAAAATTAAAAATTAATTTGGTTAAGAAAAAATAATTATTATTTAAGGGTAAAAAATAGGAGATGTTTTAATAAATCCCAGTTCAATCTTTTATTGTCTAGTCTACTTTTATTCTTATAATCCAAAATGGTCCCCAATGTAATGTATGGCGACATTACGTGGTTCTGTTGCTTTACCCCTAGCATGTGGTATATGGGTATTTGAGGATTTGTCAGGTGTGGTTGCCTAAATACTTAAACGTGTTAAGTTGTTGATGTTTAACATTTCCAATCACGGCTGAAATTGCAATTTCATGTATGATCCAAAACCCTACAAACATCATTAAGTTCCATCCTTCAAACATCATTCGTTCATCATCAACATCGGCTAACATCCACAACCCACTTGGTTTCCTACTTCGCGGCCACCACATAAGATTCTGTTGTCCAATAGCGGCAGTTGTGGATCATCGTTTTAATTCTCTGAAAATCATGTGAGTCGACCTCTTAACCGTATCGTCTTTCCTCAATTTCCTTAGAGATTAAACTGGCAGAAATGTTCCAGTCGAATCATATATTCACATCTGTAGTATTCATGTATCTTTGCTTCGCGACTTGAGGAAATTGAAATTGACCGGCCTTGAATAACGCGTGGCGCGCTTCGGATAAATCGAGCTGCGATATTACGAGAAGCGCGATTGCGTCGTCTAAATTACTCGTGAAACTCGGCGAATGCGGCAAGCGCCGGTTAGAAGTGAGAATCAGCGGTGAACAACGCATCGAGATAAATGCCATTGAACTTCTCTCCCGCATTTCCATTGATCGTCTGGAACCCACCTATAAAACCAGCATCATCGCCGACTCAGGACTTTCGGCTTCTTTGCCATCATGGATCGATTTTGGGGAAATGATGTTAGAATGTTTGATGATGTTCAAATGTTTGATGATGTTGGTTGATGTGGATGATGTTCTAATTTTTGTTGTTGTGTTTGTTGATGTTAATGATCAATTTTTATTTTTTTGATGATATTGTTGATGTTTGATGAGTACTTTATTATGTTGATATATTAGTGATGTATTTTGACTATGTTTTGTTAATATTTGATGTTTGTTATTAATGTTTTTATTGATGTGGTATATTTAATGTTATTAATGTAGTTAATGTTTAGATGATGTAATTGATGTTGAAAGGGTACATAGGTAAAGCCTCATCAAAACAAATCAAAAGGAATATTCTTTAGGACCAAATGGTTTATAAGAAAAACACAGGACTAAATGGAGTAACATTCTCTCAATTGGGATTTAGGTAATTTTTCCTAAAAATAATTATCATTTTAACTTTTGGACGAGTTATATACATAGGTATGGTTGTTTCAATTTAATTTGTA